>JAZAYU010000227.1:0-540000 GCA_038501625.1 Corbicula japonica
AAAATTGTATCCTCAGAGAACATCTTACGGATTTCTGGCTGATCCGTTTAGACATATTTCACTTTTGTTTTAACTTTAGTATGTATCAAGTACATTTTCTGTATTTTCACTTCTTTCTGTATTCAAGCATACATTGTCTCTCAAAAAGGTCACATGTTCCAGTGGTTGGTATGTACTTTACCTCTTTAGGCAAAATTGTATCCTCAGAGAACATCTTACGGATTTCTGGCTGATCCATCATGAGTGGAATCTCCAGATTTTCAAGCAATTGTAATTTTCGTGATATAGCGTATAGTACTATGCTGGAACACATCTGATAGTGTATTTCTAATGCAGATTATAAGAATTGTGTGCGAACGGAGACAGTTATTCAATGTTAAGTAAACGTGATGCTGCCCATCATCTGACCGATTTCGTCATTTACTGGTGTATTCTGAACAATTTTATCCTTACTTTCAACCGAAAAACTCACTTTACAACATGTAGAAGTTAAAAACTGTTCCAAGCCGTTCCAAGGCGGTTACACCTAGGGTTCCCATTTTCGTTGTTTGTGGTGTCATATCTGAATTTGACATACTTAATATAAACATATGTTCGATTTTCCTCTCTTCTTTTTCGATGCGTGGAGAGGCTGTGTTTTGTGAGTGTGGTGATTCCTGATATGCATATTTCACATTTTTACAAGAGAAACACATGTAAATAATGACTAACCTGCAATTGAAATAATTCTTGTTATACATCCCAACTACAGAAAAACAAGGCAGTCTGAAACAGCAAAATATCCCACCACCGCATGAGGGAATGTTGAAAAGGTTATGGATGCTTAAAATGAAATGTTAAATTTGTATAATTAATTTTTGTATGAAAACGTAACACTGTGTGTGTGTGCGTGCGTGCAAGCACGCGTGTGTGCGTGCGGGCGTGCATGTATACCATTACTTGTTTGGCTTGTCGCTCGATGTTGCCAAACTTTTGACCTCCACTTGTGAACTTGACATTGAGCAGCAGTTAAAACATATGCTTTGCACATTGTCTCAATGAGATGAACTTGATCAAAGTTTCAGGAAATTCCTTCAAGGGGTGAAAAGTGATGAAGCAGACAGGAAATACATGGCTCAAGCATTTGACCCCCTACTTGTGTCTTGGCCTTAAACCAGCACATTTGAAACATAGGTCTGCACATAATCTAAATAAGGTTAAAATTTGATCAAAGTTTCATAAAATTCTTTCCAAAAGTTTATTAGTCATAAGCAGCCATGCATTACACTCCTTGAATCTTTGACCACCACTTGTGACCTTGTCCTTGAGCAAGCATGTCTGATACATACTACAAATTATATTTCAGTTAGATTTTGGCTTGCAACCAAAACATCAAACATGATGCACAGCGACTGATATTTTTGTTGAAAGAAAAAAGCAACATATGCATATCAGGAATCGCCACACTCAAAAAACACAGCCTCCCCACGCAGCGAAAAAGAAGAGAGGAAGATAGAGAGAGCGCATGTTTTATATATGTATGTCAATTCAAATAGGACGCCACAAACAATTAATAAACAAGAGAACCTTTGGGGATACCGCCTTGGAACGGTCAGTGGCAAAACAAATTGCCACTGGGGGTTTAAACCAGGTTCTAGGGTGCACCAACCTCACACTTGCCCCAACAGGTTCTCGTATCACAAAACAAGTACAAATTGTCTTGGTGAAATAACTCCAACCCACCCATCAGCTCAACAATGTTGCATGCAAAAGCATACAAACATATAAACATAAGAATTTAATAGCATTGCAAAGCCAAAGGGCGGGTACTCAATGATCTTTCCGAGACCAGAGCACCTGGAGTAAAATCAGCAAGAACACGATGACAGGGATAAAAGAAACAAATCGAGCTTTTAGGTTCTTTTAAGAAAAGATTTCCCCATAAACTTTCATAAACTGTTACACCCCTGACACCCTCGTGCAACCAAAGAGGTAAGCATAATGATCAACTGTAGATGGGTTAATCACCAGGCCTGCAGAGCGCTGTAAAATATCATGTTGGTAACCTTTCTTTTTAAATTTACAGATGGTTTTTACGAATAACCGGGAGAAATTAACATCGCCTTTTATCTTCTTAAGTTTATAAATTAAATCTCCATAAAAAACTGGCTGTGAAATTCCTTGTTGCAATAGTGATTTTAAACTGCAGCTGTATTTATGAATTAGATCTGGATATCGGCGATAAAACTTGCAAAAGGTTTTCCTTAATTTGTGATACCGATAACCTTGTTTTAAAAGTTTTTCTGTAATGCAAAGATTACGTTCATTGAAATCATTCACATCGTTGCAAGCTCTTGAAAAGCGAACAAGCTGTGAGATATAAACCCCGTAAGAAGTTGCACGAGGAACATCGCCGTCTAGAAACGGAAAATTTACTATATTAAAATTAAAATCATCTCTTTTATCATAAATTTTAGTAGTGACGTAACCATTTTCGATGAATAGATTTAAATCAAGGAAGTTTGCTTGCTTTTCTGAAGTGTTCGCTTTGTTAAGCTGTAGTTCTTTAGGATAAATCTTATTAACCATTGATGGAAAATGGTTATTATCTATATTTAATAAATCATCAAGGTACCTCGAGGTGTTGTTAAAAACTGTAATAATATCATCTTGATGTTCGGTAGAAAGAGATAACATGAAATCTCTTTCATAACAGTATAAAAACAGATCAGCAACAAGGGGTGCACAATAAGTACCCATTGGAATGCCTATTACTTGTTTATAAATAGAGGTACCAAATCTCAAATAAATATTATCCAATAAAAATGTGAGCGCCTGGATAAGGTCTTGACAGGTCCATGAAGTATAATTATCATAAGAACCATCTGTAAAGAATGCCCTATGTTCATTACAAGCAATAAATATTTTATTTTCTCTAGCAAAAGTTTTTTCAATGAGACTGGTTAGCTTGTCTCTTATTAAATTATGAGGGAGAGAAGTATACAAGGTAGAAAAATCATATGTAGACAAACAGAACGCCTGAAAATTATTTGATTTAAGTTTCTTCAAAACGTCATTTGAATTTTTTATAGACCAAAATACATTTTTGCCAGTAGTTTCAAAAACTTTTTCGCAATACCTAATTACATGTTCTTTTATAGCTGTAGGACAAGATGTTAAGAGCACGGATAACTTTGTTGTAGTACAAGAACTAGAGTTAGCGATAAATCTTGCTTTGTACGGTGTTTTGTGCATTTTAGGCAACCAATACATAGTAGGTACTTTGTCTTGTTTAGGCTCAACACTGATTCTAAATTTTGTAATTTGTAGAGTGTGTGCAGTAACAATATCACTCTCAGATGAAGAAGTCAGTGTATAAGCATTAGTGCTATTAAGCTCTTCAGTTTGAACATTTATATAGTGTATACGTCACACTATAATAACATTATTTGAAGCCTTATCAGCAGGTGTTAAAAAAATTTGTTGTGAAAATCTTGAATACCTTTTTTCAAATGACGAAAGTTAAAACGAGGTCGAGGTGGTAGTAAAGCTATGTTTCTTTTATAGAAGGATATACGAGTGTCAATTATTTTGAATATTTGTTTTTTCCAGTTTGAAAGAGCTCAGCATGTTCTCGTTTACACCATTTATTGCAAAAAGAGTTTAAAGACTCTGCAATTTCCGCACGACAGGTATTAAAGTCGATGTCCGATGGAATTCTGTATTTTGGACCTTTTGAAATTAATTGGGGATTCTAAAGTCTTTGATAACATTTAGATCCCCTGTAACGATATGACCGGCAGGTTGATAGCAAAATTTTGAATTAGAACAGTCTCAAGAAAATGGTGTGTTTTCAACAATCTGTAAATCCGAGGTAATTTTGTTGTAATTGAAAATTGTGTTTCTAATAGGCTTGTTATATTTATAACAAACGATGGGTGTTTCAGTATTCTTGAAATAATTAGGTATAGCCGATTCAACAGTTTTATCTTTAAATATACTTCGAAGGTCAATAAAATCTATGCCTTTATTTAAAAATGAAATTTTAAGGAAATGTCTTTGGTGATCAGATTCCAAGTCAATATGTGGTCTTAGAACATGCCGAGTGTAACACTGAGTAAGGCTTGCAACCTCATAAAGTGGATGAGTTCTAATAACAATATCATCGGCTTCCTTATCCACTTTTTGTAAACTTGAAATAGAAAGAGAAGCTAAACGCGACAGCATAGCATGTCTTCCAGAATGTTTTAAAATATTTTGAAGGTCATGAATAGAACAATGAACACGTGATTTTCTTTTGATGTTACCATTAGTCCTTATCCCATGTGACCTCGATTTTCGTTTTCGTATTTGAAGCAATCCAAAAATGTCAAAATCAGGGTTTTTTGAAATGTTGCCTTCTTGATAAATATTATCATTTAAACCAAGTGGATAAGGAGTTTGTAGTTTTTTTTATCCAGTTATCTTCTGAAACAAGTCTTGCTCTAATTTTAAATGCTCTTGAAGCACTGTTATCAAATGTAATTTTTTCCACAGGTTGAATACTAACGTGTTTTAAAGTGTGGCCTGATTGTTTAAAATGTTTATATAAATATGTATTGATTTTATTATTGTTTCGTATTTTAGAACAGTGCTGACTAAAACGTGTTTTTAAAGGGCGTCCCGTCTGTCCTACATATTGAATGCCACAATTTAAAGCGTTTCAAGTTAAAACATAAATTATATTATCTGTTTGTCAATCAATATCTGAATTAATATTTACTGAAAAAGTTCTTCCATTAACAGTTGATTTTATAGTCGAGCTACATTTTAAAAAACTACAGCACCTACACCTCTTTAAATTACACTTGTATATAAAAGGATACGATCTGCGTCTTCCGTCGTTTAGTTTTATAGGCGTGGAAATGTTATATTTTTTAAGAATATGAGATTTGATAGGTGACAATTTTATTTTTAAATTATTTTTAAATAAATGGGTCCATTGTGCACTTTGCAAACCGGTCACATTGACGGAAGTAGCCGAAGATAAATTTATTGGAGATAAACAAATTGACGGTTGCATGTATTTGAAAGTATTTAATTTAGCCGGAATATGGACAGAAGACGCAGAAGATAGCCTGGGAGTTAAAATGTTTCCTTTTATTTTAAACGCCATGATTATTTTGTTTGAAAAAAAAAATACCATTATATTATGCGTGGGAACTATAATTGACAGGACATTGTTCATTGTTAATCACGCCTTCAGGTTGCTTTACTTTAAGTCACACCTTGTGTTATTGTTTCAACATTCGCAAGGGGCAAGAACAAACCAACAGCAACAAAAATTTGATTGACAGCAAAATCATTTGGAAGTAAAATACAGTGTCATTTGATGGCAGTTTTAACAGTTGTCGCATGACAAAAAACGTGTTTGACTTCTTGTGAAGTGCTGCAGTGCAATGTGTGTTTATGGAGGTTCCGCACTGGGTCAATAACTAATTGAAATCAAATTTTGTTGTAGGTTTTTACATTGTTTCTATGAGGTATACATTTGACCAAAAGTTAATGAAATTCTTTCTAAGGGTTTAGTAGCTATAAATCGAACACAAAATACTTGGTTGAAACCTTTAAACACCACTGGTGACCTTGACCTTGAGCTGGCCTGGTTGGGACTTGGGTTCTGCACATCGTCTTGATGGGGTGGACATTTGACAAAAATTTTGTGAAAACTCCAGGGGTTTAAAAACAAGAGCTGTCAGAGGGGACAGCATGCTCGACTATTCGAATCATTTAAAACAAATGCAATTTGAAGATTAAAACAATAACAACTATGGCCATACATTCAATTGTGCAATCAGGAAAAATATTTACAAGTGAATGGGAAGGGAGAAATTCATTTCAAATAACAGAAATAATTCCTTAATGTACCATATATATTAAACTGAATAGGGGAATAACTATGAAATATTTCTGAATTTGTTAGAAAACTTGTTAGTAATTCTTTATAAGAGACATTTACTTTTAGTCAAATATCAATTACTTCAGTAATGTTACAGAAAAAGAACTGAAATGAAAATATAATGGAGGTTTGAAGTTGATACCTTAAGTATTTGCAAAGTTATTGATGAAGTGCACTTAAGTGAAAATATAAGTGAAAAAAGCAACAGTGGAAAAAGGGGCATAACTTGTAGAGTAATTGTATTACAGTTATGGTTCTTGTTGGTAATGATGTAGATTTTGATGGTGAAAAAATATTCAAAGTTTCAATGAAATGTTGAATAGTCGAGGTAAAAACTAAAGGCAAAAGGGGCATAAGTTACAGAAATATTTTCAACAGAGTTATGGATCTTGTTGATAATGATTTAGAAACTGAAGGCAAACATATATTACAAGTTTCAAAGTAATATCTCCTGTTGTTTCAAACTTATGGGACAATTGCATAAGTAAAAAAGGGGCATAACTTGAAAAAATATTGGTAGCAGAGTTATGGGTGCTGTTGATAATGGCCTTGATTTTGACGGTGAATATAATGTAGCACACGCTCCTTGCATATGTATTCGTGTAACACATGCTCCTTGTGTGTCCGAAATTTTCGTTATTTTTCAATAGATGAAGTTTATTTCGGTAAACATGTAAACATTCTGGTCAATTACGGAATAAGACATCGTAAATTTCTTAGATCGTTCGTAAATATATTTAAATCGGTTGCAAACCTTGACGTGTATATCCAAGATAATCCTATTTGATTGATAGAGTACACTTTATTTTGATAATTGTTGTAAACATTTTTAATCACGTTTAGCCAAAACGTCCGCCATAGATTCAGCTGCTGACTGTCGCGTATTACGTCATCAATAATTGTGAATTTTGTCATAGGTAATGCGTGGGCGTTCTTTGTTTATAAACAAACGCACATTGTAAACTTTCACAGCTGGCAGTTTAAAGCATTTTTACTCGTTATTAAAAGAACAAGAAGATGTCATACATGTACCAGAGGTAATTGTTGTAAATATGTTTAATTATTTGATTCCTAGTCAAATATCCCGTCAATCCATTCATTATTAATAAATTCTGCCAGGTTTTCTGCCGGACCGGCGGAAATCCGCTTGTAAACTTCTGCAGTTTTCTGCCGACGTGAATGACGTCATAGGTAATTTACGCCGAATTCTGCTGTTTTCCGCCGTTGTTGGCAGAATTTGTTCCCACTATAAATACCCCTGTTTTTCTTAGTCAGGAGAGATCAGAAATAGCAATATTAAAGGCCATAAGGGATTTTTGGCTTCCGGAATTAATATTGTATTGCTATTGGATATCAACATAGATCAAGATAAAGGTGCATTAATGATTTGGAATCTAAATGCAGTAATTGAATACTATTATTATTATCTAGAGTTGAATGCTTATAGATCCGATTGTACTGAAAACTGAATTCTATTGCTGATGTAGAATTGAATTCTTGTACATCTAATTGTATTGACAACTGAATATTATTGCTGATATAGAGTTGGACTATTATATATCTAATTGTATTGACAACTGAATACTATTGCTGATTTGGTACCGAAGTCTTATATATCTAATTGAACTGATAACTGAATACCGTATTAAACTGAATTTCGTTTGAAACTTGAAGGTGTTTCTGTTTTTACTTATCCCTATAGTGAGCTCAATTAGATGATCTAAAATTATGTCGCGGCCTGCCATCTGAAGATATAAACGCTACCACATTGGAGACATATAAACCAAGGTCGCCACATAGTGTTCTGGTGGCAGCGATAACCACTAATAAAAAACAAATAATTTGTACTAAATTTTAAGGAACTTTATTATTCAGAAATTTCAACACTTGTAAGGAAATCGAATTAGATATTTATTAAATGGTTATTACTAAATAAAATTACATGGAAAGAGTAATGGTCCTCACAAGGCATCAAAGTAAGAAAGATGGAAAAGAAAGAAATAACATAGGGAGAAATTCATCCGAACACACATACAGTAAAGCATCAAAACATCAAGAATTAACAGCTTCATTTGATGATACAAACACAATGAACACATTATTATCTGATGACATGGACTAGCATCCATCAATATTAACAAACACCAGATTGCCACATTTCTCACATTCATGGCACAATATTGCACACTCCCATGAGCCTACTCCAGTTATTCAACAACATATGGACACAACTATGACTACAATGAAAAGCAAAATATCAAGTCTTGAAGATTCCCTAAAAAAAGTAACAGAAGAAATGAGGATTATGCTACAAAATCTACAAACTCAAAATCAAAGTACTAATAAAATAAATTCAGAACCACGTTCATCACATAGAGAGTCTAGACACAACAATCATTACGACACATCTGATACAGACAGTGAGTCAGACACAAACAGACTGTTTCAAGTAAGAACACATAACCGTAATGGACGTAGACATAAACACAGCCCCAAATTACCTCCTTTTACGGGTAAAGAAAGTTGGCTAGTATGGTTTAATAGATTTGAAGACATAGCCAGCAGAAATGACTGGACGGATGACGAAAAGTTAGATGAATTATTACCCAGACTTCAGGGTATTGCTGGTGACTTTGTCTATGGTCAGTTATCTCAGAACATTAGAACCAATTATAATGCACTATGCAAAGAACTCAAAAACAGATTTAGGGTCGTTGAGACATCCAAAGCATTCTGGATACAGTTTAGTAATCGCAATCAACTGGAGGATGAAACAGTTGAGGAATATGCCGCAGAACTTAAAAAACTTTACGATGAGGCACATAAAAGTAGGGACAGCAATACGCGTAAAGAGAACCTACTAAGACGATTCTTAGACAAACTGTTAGACAGTAAAGCAAGATTTCACATAGAATTTGTGAAAGACCCCATAGATATTGATGAAGCAGTATATTTCACAGTCTGTTTTCAAGAAACAAAAAATAGACACACTCACTCTGACACAATAAGAGCAGCAACAACACAAAAGGACGATAATCCACTAACAAACACCACAGTAGTTAGAGCTACTTCTGGGAAAAACAAATTAATAAAACAAAAAAATCACACCAGCAAATCAGAACAGCTACAAACCACCGATTTAGAGAAATTGAGAGAAATAGTAAGAGAAGAGTTACAGGCTGCTAACGCATGAAAAAACACTCAATACAAACAAAACAGTAACAAACGACAACATCAAACATATGGAAACACTCAGCAAAATGGTCAACACAATCAATTTGGTCAAAACCAGAACATTACAAAAGGGACTGCCCAAAACTTCTTGAACAGAAGCCACAAAGAACAGAGTCGGAAAAAATATCAAATTTAAACTAACAGGGACACACCCCGGATACATGGCAAGTGTCCTTGACAAAAATGGTCTCATTAATGATGACAAAGTTACTGAAAATTCAACCAGAAGGGATTATCCTCTCTTAGATACAATTTATATTAACGGTTCAGTTGAAGGTATCCAAACAAATTTTGTTCTTGATACAGGTGCAATGAAAACAGTTATTTTAAACAAGCTATTTCAAAAAATACATCCATCTAAACGCCCAAGGGGCACTTGATACATGCAGGTGGAGAACCTATAAACAATTCAGGAAAATGTATAGCCCAAATAACACTAGGTCAAGTTAAACTTTCTGCAGAGGTCACAGTTGCAGATATAAAAGATGATGCTTTGCTTGGCATGGATATTTTATAAGGAAATGATGGCAAACCTGCTGATATTATTCTCAGTCAGAATAAAATTATACTAAACGGTCAAACAATACACTGTCTACATTTCAATACAAGCCACATCAGACATGTAAGGGCTGCTGATCATTACATTATTCAAGGTGAAACAGAGCAGATCATTGATGTATTTATTGACAGACAAGAACATGATGACAATCTTAAGGAAACAATAGTTCTCATTGAGCCTTCAAATAGTTTTAAGGAAAACTTTCCTTTGATCATGGCATCCAGTCTAGCTGATATTAACAGTGAACCTACAGCTAAGGTGCGTATACTTAATCCTTTCGTTGAGATTGGTGCACCCTAGAACCTGGTTTAAACCCCAGTGGCAATTTGATTTGCCACTGACCGTTCCAAGGCGGTAACCCCTCGGGTTCTCATTTTTGTTTATTGTTAGTGGTGTCTTTTTTGAAACTGATTATTTTATTAACCATGCTCTCTCCCCCTCTCTTCTTCTTGACTGTGTGGGGAGGCTGTTTTTTCTGAATGTGGCGATTCCTGATATGCATATTTCACCTTTTTTTTTCAAAACATCTGCATCAATTAAACAGGACACTAAGATAGGCACAGCGGAACTGCTATCTGAACCCCCATTTATGTTATTAGAATGTGCTGATCAAAATGAACATTCAACCTTCAATGCAGTTAGACGCTTACAATTCATGCAAGATATTGAGTCTTCTATCACAAGAAAAGCTATTGACAATAGTAGTATTAAGACCTCGCCTGGTGAAATTAGGTTAAATAAAACTGTAAAAATACCTGAGCACCTTGAAGACTTGTATTCTAAGTCATGTCAGGGCAAAACAAACAAGCAGAAAGGCCAATTAGCAGAATTGTTAATAGAATTTCAAGATGTGTTTTCTAAAAATGAGAACGACATTGGGAAAACAAATCTGGGTGAACATGTTATTGATACAAAATTGACGCAAAACCTATTAAACAACCATTCAGACGTGTTCCTCTAGCATATGCACATGAAGAGAAAAATCCAATTGACAAAATGCTTGAACAAGGTATAATTAGACCTTCAGATAGTCCATGGGCAAGCCCACTTTTACTGACTAAAAAGAAGGACGGGTCAATCAGACCATGCATTGACTATAGAAAATTAAATAAAGTAACCAAAGTTGACGCATTTCCTATACCCAAGGTTGATGAGTGCATTGACGCTGTTTCAGGTTCTATTGTCTTCAGTACACTAGATCTCATATCAGGTTACCACCAAGTTCAAGTTAAAACTACAGACATTCCAAAAACGGCCTTCTCATCAAAGTACGGACATTATGAATTCCTTTTTACCCCCTTTGGGATGACCAATAGTGGAGCAACTTTCCAACGTGTCATGGAACTAGCTCTTAAGGGCCTGCAATGGAACATATGCATTATTTACATTGACGACATAGTCATATTTGCAAAGTCATTTGATGAAAACATTGAACGTCTTAGGTTAGTACTACAAAGATTTAGAGAGGCAGGTCCAAAACTCAAACCAAAGAAATGTGAACTGGCAAAACCTGAAGTAACTTTCTTAGGCTACAAAGTTAATGCACTAGGCATCAGACCTGACCCAGTTAACATAGCGAAGGTTTTACAATGGCCCAATCCATCCAATTTCAAAGAAGTTAGGCTATTCTTAGGCCTTGCTAGTTACTACCGCAAAAGTGTAAGCAATTTTAGTTCAATTGCTAAACCTCTAAACGATCTCTTTAAAAATGAAAGTAAACTTGTCTGGACTGATGAATGTCAGACAGCATTTAATACTCTTAAAGGCGCACTCACAAGTCCTGAAATAATGGCCCTGCCACAAGATAAAGGTGATTTCATATTAGATGTTGACGCTTGCGACTTTTGTATAGGAGCAGTCTTATCTCAAATACAAAATGGTAAAGAGAAAGTAATCTCTTATGCAAGCAGGTCACTTAACAGAGCAGAACAAAATTACTGTGTTACCGAAAGAGAACTGTTAGCTATTCGGTACTTTACTGAATATTTAAGACACTATCTGTTAGGCAGAGAATTTAAGATTAGATCAGACCATCTAGCACTAAAGTTTTTGTTCAGTTTCAAAGCACCAAAAGGCCGCATAGCCAGATGGCTTGAAATATTAACTGAATATATTTTCACCATTGAACATCGCAAAGGGCTAAAACATGGCTATGGAGATGCGATGTCAAGATGTCCCAACCCAAATGACTGTTCATGCGCTGAAGTAGACATGCAAGAATCTCTTAAATGCGGACCATGCAATAAATGTGTAAAGCGTGCACAAGAAATGGAATCTACTTTCCTGTTCAAAAAATGTCAATATAAGGTTAATCCTACTATCAGACGGTCTTTGACACATAGTATGGACAAAAGGTCATATATAAACTCAATGGTAACCAACCTCATAATAAACGCGTATACAAACAGTCAAACACATTATTGTTCTTCACAAGTCTTCTGTGTTTCTTTAGTACATTCATCATGTCATATAAAACAATGCTTAGTTGTGTAACACTAGCTTTGTACACAACAATTATTGATACAATGCACAGAATCAATTTGAATTGATGATAAATGATATTGTACCCAAGTATCTGTGTCGTTCAGTAACGACAAGATCAAACACTGAATTTGAAAAGAGTTATATCCCTTGGTCAAACAGTTTCAGTTATCAAGAAATTCAACAAATGCAAAAATCTGACTGTGACCTAAGCAAGGTCATAGAGTGTAAAAAACTGAAGGAAAAATACCTTCAACAATTAAATGGGCTAATTGGTGTAGCCCTGCAGTTCGTCATTATATTATTGAGTGGGGCTCATTAGAAATGAACAATGGGTTATTGTTCAGGAAATATGATAAAATTGACGGAACTTTTTATGCAGTTTGTTGTACCCAAATGTTTACACAATGAAATTATGCATCACATGCATAATGGTATACTTTCTGGCCATTTAGGTCAAAAGAAAACTAAGGAAAAAACTCTTCAAAAATATTATTGGTATGGGATTAGAGAGGACATAAATTTATGGGTCCTAATTGTGGAGCAAACAAACCTCCATCAACAAATCCCAAAGCCCCTCTTGGTAGCAAACCAGTGGAAGCACCTTTTGATAGACTATGTACAGACCTTCTTGGTCCATTCCCTGTTACAAAACGTGGAAACCGTTATATTTTGGTAGTCACTGATCATTTCTCAAAATGGGTAGAAATTTTTGCAATACCAGACCAAAGTGCAGAAACTACTGCACGAACTATATTAAATGAGGTTATAGCACGTTATGGTTCACCTCTCATTATCCACAGTGATAAGGGCACAAACTATGAAAGCAAAATTTTTAAAGAATTATGTCACTTAATTACAGGAAATCAAGAAAACTAGAACAACCACCCGAAATCCCAAATGGACAATCAGAAAGATTCATGAGAACACTAATACGAATGATAAGAGCATATTTAACCATGGAACAATCCGACTGGGATTTAAACCTCGGATGTCTCGCAGCTGCATATAGAGCAACGCCCAATGACACAACTAAATTAACCCCAAACCTCGTAATGTTAGGTAGAGAAGTTCGTATCCCAGCCGAAATAATTTTTGGTAGTGGCACATGTACACAAGAAAAAGTGTCATCATATGCAGAATATGTTGAAAAACTCAAAAGCAAATTATAGAAAGCACATAAAATTTGTAGGGATCATCTTAACAACCACGCTAAAAGACAAAAAAAAATTATGACACTTCAAAATCATTTAACAAGTATGAGAAAGGCGACATAGTTTGGTATCTGCAAAACCCCCATAAAGACAATTTATGTCCAAAACTACAAATGCCCTACTGTGGCCCATTTCTCATTTCAAAGAAACTCAATAGTCAAAACTACGAAATGCAAGTTTCAAAAAATAAGAAAACCGTCATTGTGCACCATGACAAACTAAAACCATATACTGGTACAAATCCACCGAAATGGATTATACAGTCAAAATTAGAATTGCAAGTTACATGTAGTACAAATCGTTGTCAATGTATCATGAAAAGTGATGTTTTCCATGACTAAAGCATTGTTGTATAAAATTGAAGATGTTATTGTTCTGACCTAACTTTGTAGATGTACCAAAAGTTAAAAGTATTTACCATATACCATGTTTACAAAATAGTCAATTTTTCGAGGACATTGCTGACACATCGTTTGATTTCTTTTATACAGAATGTCAACTCTCTCGAACACAAGACCAATCACCTTGTCATCATCATCCATTAATACAAGGGGCAGAGTTTATAGATGTCTGAAGTGCGACGTCAACGCTTATGAAGGAGAACGAAGCAAAGTCATGCTGCACTTTTACTGAAAGCATGTAGCACAAGACACGGTGCCCTTTTATTGCAATATTTGTAAGTTCGTCACCACATCGCAGAATGAACTTGTAAAACACGTCAACTCTAAAAAAAATACCCAGCTCATCTTGCAACTGTCCAGGCAATGTCCAGCAATGGAGAAGAAGTTAATGAGGCTGATAGTCTCCTTCAAAATTTGAAACATTACATTATAACTGACACGGATATTCAGAGATTGGAAAAGGCAGAAAGCCAGAAGATCTTCCTTGACAGAAAAAGAAAGCACATTGATATTCTGTCTTCAACAGCGCAACTGTGCAACTTACCAACACTTCAACTGCAAGATGACGATCCGTTTGCCAACATCCCATCACCTTCAATTAGTGTCTTACTTGATGAAGATCCAATTCCTGAAGTCACCTCAAAGAAGGCTAAGTTACCACACCATTACCCAACTCCTCAACTACCAATTAGTCTCCAGCAACCCCTAACTAAAACTTCAACTGCATACCAACTGTCAAAGGAAAAACAGCCTCTATCAAACCAGAACATTGCTCACACCTAGCCATCACCTAGCTCATCATCATCGTCATCCTGTTCATCCTCAACTACAACTGAATGCTCTGAGTGCACCAAGACAGCATCTGAAATTAAACTAATGAAGAAAAACATTCGTACCATGGCAAAATTTCTAGTATTTAACTTTAATTAGGTTTAAAAAGACTTCGTAAATCCTAATTGTTCTCATTTTGTAACAATTCAATTGAAACAAAAATTCATTAACTGTTTATTTTTTTTGTCTCTGAAACATTCTGACTAGATTTTACTGTTTTAAATTGGATTTCTGAGAAAGAGACTATAAATAATCACAAGACATTAGTGATTAAGTTCTTATATCTCTTTGAATCTTTTGGAAGATGTCAATGCATGATATAGTACACCAATACATTTTTTTAAAAATATGGTGCACTCTTATAATTAAAGATATAGTACATTGATATTTTTAATATGGTACACTGTTATAAATATTTATATGGTACACTGATATAATTATTAATATGGTACACTGATCAAATTATTGATATGGTACATTGATAAAGTTATTGATATGGTACATGGATCAAATTATTGATGATACACTGATCTATTCAGTGGTATTGCACACATTAATCAATTTATTGATGTTACATTGATCTACTTATTGATAATTAGCACCTAGTAAATGTGTGAAGGGTATGTATTACACATATGTAATATATGATTGCGAATGTTTAGCAATTTTATTAAGATGCTGATAGTTTTACTATACACATGCTTGTTAAAATTTGTTGTTAAATGTTATTGACATTTTTCCCATTTTTCATTAATTTGTTATATTGTTGGTTTTTGTGAGGACACAAAAGTTTTAAGGCGGAGGGTGATGTAGCACACGCTCCTTGCATATATATTCGTGTAACACATGCTCCTTGTGTGTCCGACATTTTCGTTATTTTTCAATAGATGAAGTTTGTTTCGGTAAACATGTAAACATTCTGGTCAATTACGGAATAAGACATCGTAAATTTCTTAGATCGTTCGTAAATATATTTAAATCGGCTGCAAACCTTGACGTGTATATCCAAGATAATCCTATTAGATTGATAGAGTACACGTAATTTTGATAATTGTTGTAAACATTTTTAATCACGTTTAGCCAAAACGTCCGCCATAGATTCAGCTGCTGACTGTCGCGTATTACGTCATCAATAATTGTGAATTTTGTCATAGGTAATGCGTGGGCGTTCTTTGTTTATAAACAAACGCACATTGTAAACTTTCACAGCTGGCAGTTTAAAGCATTTTTACTCGTTATTAAAAGAACAAGAAGATGTCATACATGTACCAGAGGTAATTGTTGTGAATATGTTTAATTATTTGATTCCTAGTCAAATATCCCGTCAATCCATTCATTATTAATAAATTCTGCCAGGTTTTCTGCCGGACCTGCGGAAATCCGCTTGTAAACTTCTGCAGTTTTCTGCCGACGTGAATGACGTCATAGGTAATTTACGCCGAATTCTGCTGTTTTCCGCCGTTGTTGGCAGAATTTGCTCCCACTATAAATACCCCTGTTTTTCTTAGTCAGGAGAGATCAGAAATAGCAATATTAGAGGCCATAAGGGATTTTTGGCTTCCGGAATTAATATTGTATTGATATTTGATATCAACATAGATCAAGATAAAGGTGCATTAATGATTTGGAATCTAAATGCAGTAATTGAATACTATTATTATTATTATCTAGAGTTGAATGCTTATAGATCCGATTGTACTGAAAACTGAATTCTATTGCTGATGTAGAATTGAATTCTTGTACATCTAATTGTATTGACAACTGAATACTATTGCTGATATAGAGTTGGACTCTTATATATCTAATTGTATTGACAACTGAATACTATTGCTGATTTGGTACCGAAGTCTTATATATCTAATTGAACTGATAACTGAATACCGTATTAAACTGAATTTCGTTTGAAACTTGAAAGTGTTTCTGTTTTTACTTATCCCTATAGTGAGCTCAATTAGATGCTCTAAAATTATGTCGCGGCCTGCCATCTGAAGATATAAACGCTACCACATTGGAGACATATAAACCAAGGTCGCCACATAGTGTTCTGGTGGCAGCGATAACCACTAATAAAAAAAACAAACAATTTGTACTAAATTTTAAGGAACTTTATTATTCAGAAATTTCAACACTTGTAAGGAAATCGAATTAGATATTTATTAAATGGTTATTACTAAATAAAATTACACGGAAAGAGAAATGGTCCTCACAAGGCATCAAAGTAAGAAAGATGGAAAAGAAAGAAATAACATAGGGAGAAATTCATCCGAACACACATACAGTAAAGCATCAAAACATCAAGAATTAACAGCTTCATTTGATGATACAAACACAATGAACACATTATTATCTGATGACATGGACCAGCATGCATCAATATTAACAAACACCAGATTGCCACATTTCTCACATTCATGGCACAATCTTGCACACTCCCATGAGCCTACTCCAGTTATTCAACAACATATGGACACAACTATGACTACAATGAAAAGCAAAATATCAAGTCTTGAAGATTCCCTAAAAAAAGTAACAGAAGAAATGCGGATTATGCTACAAAATCTACAAACTCAAAATCAAAATACTAATAATATAAATTCAGAACCACGTTCATCACATAGAGAGTCTAGACACATCTGATACAGACAGTGAGTCAGACACAAACAGACTGTTTCAAGTAAGAACACATAACCGTAATGGACGTAGACATAAACACAGCCCCAAATTACCTCCTTTTACGGGTAAAGAAAGTTGGCTAGTATGGTTTAATAGATTTGAAGACATAGCCAGCAGAAATGACTGGACGGATGACGAAAAGTTAGATGAATTATTACCCAGACTTCAGGGTATTGCTGGTGACTTTGTCTATGGTCAGTTATCTCAGAACATTAGAACCAATTATAATGCACTATGCAAAGAACTCAAAAACAGATTTAGGGTCGTTGAGACATCCAAAGCATTCCGGATACAGTTTAGTAATCGCAATCAACTGGAGGATGAAACAGTTGAGGAATATGCCGCAAAACTTTACGATGAGGCACATAAAAGTAGGGACAGCAATACGCGTAAAGAAGACCTACTTAAAGACGATTCTTAGACAAACTGTTAGACAGTAAAGCAAGATTTCACATAGAATTTGTGAAAGACCCCATAGATATTGATGAAGCAGTATATTTCACAGTCTGTTTTCAAGAAACAAAAAATAGACACACTCACTCTGACACAATAAGAGCAGCAACAACACAAAAGGACGATGAATCACTAACAAACACCACAGTAGTTAGAGCTACTTCTGGGAAAAACAAATTAATAAAACAAGAAAATCACACCAGCAAATCAGAACTGCTACAAACCACCGATTTAGAGAAATTGAGAGAAATAGTAAGAGAAGAGTAACAGGCTGCTAACGCATGAAAAAACACTCAATACAAACAAAACAATAACAAACGACAACATCAAACATATGGAAACACTCAGCAAAATGGTCAACACAATCAATTTGGTCAAAACCAGAACATTACAAAAGGGACTGCCCAAAACTTCTTGAACAGAAGCCACAAAGAACAGAGTCGGAAAAAATATCAAATTTAAACTAACAGGGACACACCACGGATACATGGCAAGTGTCCTTGACAAAAATGGTCTCATTAATGATGACAAAGTTACTGAAAATTCAACCAGAAGGGATTATCCTCTCTTCGATACAATTTATATTAACGGTTCAGTTGAAGGTATCCAAACAAATTTTGTTCTTGATACTGGTGCAATGAAAACAGTTATTTTAAACAAGCTATTTCAAAAAATACATCCATCTAAACGCCCAATTTTAACTGAAAAAGGGCACTTGATACATGCAGGTGGAGAACCTATAAACAATTCAGGAAAATGTATAGCCCAAATAACACTAGGTCAAGTTAAACTTTCTGCAGAGGTCACAGTTGCAGATATAAAAGATGATGCTTTGCTTGGCATGGATATTTTAAAAGGAAATGATGGCAAACCTGCTGATATTATTCTCAGTCAGAATAAAATTATACTAAACGGTCAAACAATACACTGTCTACATTTCAATACAAGCCACATCAGACATGTAAGGGCTGCTGATCATTACATTATTCAAGGTGAAACAGAGCAGATCATTGATGTATTTATTGACAGACAAGAACATGATGACAATCTTAAGGAAACAACAGTTCTCATTGAGCCTTCAAATAGTTTTAAGGAAAACTTTCCTTTGATCATGGCATCCAGTCTAGCTGATATTAACAGTGAACCTACAGCTAAGGTGCGTATACTTAATCCTTTCAAAACATCTGCATCAATTAAACAGGACACTAAGATAGGCACAGCGGAACTGCTATCTGAACCCCCATTTATGTTATTAGAATGTGCTGATCAAAATGAACATTCAACCTTCAATGCAGTAAGACGCTTACAATTCATGCAAGATATTGAGTCTTCTATCACAAGAAAAACTATTGACAATAGTAGTATTAAGACCTCGCCTGGTGAAATTGGGTTAAATAAAACTGTAAAAATACCTGAGCACCTTGAAGACTTGTATTCTAAGTCATGTCAGGGCAAAACAAAGAAGCAGAAAGGCCAATTAGCAGAATTGTTAATAGAATTTCAAGATGTGTTTTCTAAAAATGAGAACGACATTGGGAAAACAAATCTGGGTGAACATGTTATTGATACAAAATTGACGCAAAACCTATTAAACAACCATTCAGACGTGTTCCTCTAGCATATGCACATGAAGAGAAAAATCCAATTGACAAAATGCTTGAACAAGGTATAATTAGACCTTCAGATAGTCCATGGGCAAGCCCACTTTTACTGACTAAAAAGAAGGACGGGTCAATCAGACCATGCATTGACTATAGAAAATTAAATAAAGTAACCAAAGTTGACGCATTTCCTATACCCAAGGTTGATGAGTGCATTGACGCTGTTTCAGGTTCTATTGTCTTCAGTACACTAGATCTCATATCAGGTTACCACCAAGTTCAAGTTAAAACTACAGACATTCCAAAAACGGCCTTCTCATCAAAGTACGGACATTATGAATTTCTTTTTACCCCCTTTGGGATGACCAATAGTGGAGCAACTTTCCAACGTGTCATGGAACTAGCTCTTAAGGGCCTGCAATGGAACATATGCATTATTTACATTGACGACATAGTCATATTTGCAAAGTCATTTGATGAAAACATGAACGTCTTAGGGTAGTACTACAAAGATTTAGAGAGGCAGGTCCAAAACTCAAACCAAAGAAATGTGAACTGGCAAAACCTGAAGTAACTTTCTTAGGCTACAAAGTTAATGCACTAGGCATCAGACCTGACCCAGTTAACATAGCGAAGGTTTTACAATGGCCCAATCCATCCAATTTCAAAGAAGTTAGGCAATTCTTAGGCCTTGCTAGTTACTACCGCAAAAGTGTAGGCAATTTTAGTTCAATTGCTAAACCTCTAAACGATCTCTTTAAAAATGAAAGTAAACTTGCCTGGACTGATGAATGTCAGACAGCATTTAATACTCTTAAAGGCGCACTCACAAGTCCTGAAATAATGGCACTGCCACAAGATAAAGGTGATTTCATATTAGATGTTGACGCTTGCGACTTTTGTATAGGAGCAGTCTTATCTCAAATACAAAATGGTAAAGAGAAAGTAATCTCTTATGCAAGCAGGTCACTTAACAGAGCAAAACAAAATTACTGTGTTACCGAAAGCGAACTGTTAGCTATTCGGTACTTTACTGAATATTTCAGACACTATCTGTTAGGCAGAGAATTTAAGATTAGATCAGACCATCTAGCACTAAAGTTTTTGTTCAGTTTCAAAGCACCAAAAGGCCGCATAGCCAGATGGCTTGAAATATTAACTGAATATAATTTCACCATTGAACATCGCAAAGGGCTAAAACATGGCTATGGAGATGCGATGTCAAGATGTCCCAACCCAAATGACTGTTCATGCGCTGAAGTAGACATGCAAGAATCTCTTAAATTCGGACCATGCAATAAATGTGTAAAGCGTGCACAAGAAATGGAATCTACTTTCCTGTTCAAAAAATGTCAATATAAGGTTAATCCTACTATCAGACGGTCTTTGACACATAGTATGGACAAAAGGTCATATATAAACTCAATGGTAACCAACGCGTATACAAACAGTCAAACACATTATTGTTCTTCACAAGTCTTCTGTGTTTCTTTAGTACATTCATCAGTTCATATAAAACAATGCTTAGTTGTGTAACACTAGCTTTGTACACAACAATTATTGATACAATGCACAGAATCAATTTGATATTGATGATAAATGATATTGTACCCAAGTATCTGTGTCGTTCAGTAACGACAAGATCAAACACTGAATTTGAAAGGAGTTATATCCCTTAGTCAAACAGTTTCAGTTATCAAGAAATTCAACAAATGCAAAAATCTGACTGTGACCTAAGCAAGGTCATAGAGTGTAAAAAACTGAAGGAAAAATACCTTCAACAATTAAATGGGCTAATTGGTGTAGCCCTGCAGTTCGTCATTATATTATTGAGTGGGCCTCATTAGAAATGAACAATGGGTTATTGTTCAGGAAATATGATAAAATTGACGGAACTAGTTCTTTTATGCAGTTTGTTGTACCCAAATGTTTACAAAATGAAATTATGCATCACATGCATAATGGTATACTTTCTGGCCATTTAGGTCAAAAGAAAACTAAGGAAAAAACTCTTCAAAAATATTATTGGTATGGGATTAGAGAGGACATAAATTTATGGGTCCTCATTGTGGAGCAAACAAACCTCCATCAACAAATCCCAAAGCCCCTCTTGGTAGCAAACCAGTGGAAGCACCTTTTGATAGACTATGTACAGACCTTCTTGGTCCATTCCCTGTCACAAAACGTGGAAACCGTTATATTTTGGTAGTCACTGATCATTTCTAAAAATGGGTAGAAATTTTTGCAATACCAGACCAAAGTGCAGAAACTACTGCACGAACTATATTAAATGAGGTTATAGCACGTTATGGTTCACCTCTCACTATCCACAGTGATAAGGGCACAAACTATGAAAGCAAAATTTTTAAAGAATTATGTCACTTAATTACTGGAAATCAAGAAAACTAGAACAACCACCCGAAATCCCAAATGGACAATCAGAAAGATTCATGAGAACACTAATACGAATGATAAGAGCATATTTAACCATGGAACAATCCGACTGGGATTTAAACCTCGGATGTCTCGCAGCTGCATATAGAGCAACGCCCAATGACACAACTAAATTAACCCCAAACCTCGTAATGTTAGGTAGAGAAGTTCGTATCCCAGCCGAAATAATTTTTGGTAGTGGCACATGTACACAAGAAAAAGTGTCATCATATACAGAATATGTTGAAAAACTCAAAAGCAAATTATAGAAAGCAAAATTTGTAGGGATCATCTTAACAACCACGCTAAAAGACAAAAAGAAAATTATGACACTTCAAAATCATTTAACAAGTATGAGAAAGGCGACATTGTTTGGTATCTGCAAAACCCCCATAAAGACAATTTATGTCCAAAACTACAAATGCCCTACTGTGGCCCATTTCTCATTTCAAAGAAACTCAATAGTCAAAACTACGAAATGCAAGTTTCAAAAAATAAGAAAACCGTCATTGTGCACCATGACAAACTAAAACCATATACTGGTACAAATCCACCGAAATGGATTATACAGTCAAAATTAGAATTGCAAGTTACATGTAGTACAAATCGTTGTCAATGTATCATGGAAAGTGATGTTTTCCATGACTAAAGCATTGTTGTATAAAATTGAAGATGTTATTGTTCTGACCTAACTTTGTAGATGTACCAAAAGTTATAAGTATTTACCATATACCATGTTTACAAAATAGTCAATTTTTCGAGGCCATTGCTGACACATCGTTTGATTTCTTTTATACAGAATGTCAACTCTCTCGAACACAAGACCAATCACCTTGTCATCATCATCCATTAATACAAAGGGCAGAGTTTATAGATGTCTGAAGTGCGACGTCAACCCTTATGAAGGAGAATGAAGCAAAGTCATGCTGCACTTCTACTGAAAGCATGTAGCACAAGACATGGTGCCCTTTTATTGCAATATTTGTAAGTTCGTCACCACATCGCAGAATGAACTTGTAAAACACGTCAACTCTAAAAAAATACCCAGCTAATCTTGCAACTGTCCAGGCAATGTCCAGCAATGGAGAAGAAGTTTATGAGGCTGATAGTCTCCTTCAAAATTTGAAACATTACATTATAACTGACACGGATATTCAGAGATTGGAAAAGGCAGAAAGCAAGAAGATCTTCCTTGACAGAAAAAGAAAGCACATTGATATTCTGTCTTCAACAGCGCAACTGTGCAACTTACCAACACTTCAACTGCAAGATGACGATCCGTTTGCCAACATCCCATCACCTTCAATTAGTGTCTTACTTGATGAAGATCCAATTCCTGAAGTCACCTCAAAGAAGGCTAAGTTACCACACCATTACCCAACTCCTCAACTACCAATTAGTCTCCAGCAACCCCTAACTAAAACTTCAACTGCATACCAACTGTCAAAAGAAAAACGGCCTCTATCAAACCAGAACATTGCTCACACCTAGCCATCACCTAGCTCATCATCATCGTCATCCTCATCATCCTCAACTACAACTGAATGCTCTGAGTGCACCAAGACAGCATCTGAAATTAAACTAATGAAGAAAAACATTCGTGCCATGGCAAAATTTCTAGTATTTAACTTTAATTAGGTTTAAAAAGACTTAGTAAATCCTAATTGTTCTCATTTTGTAACAATTCAATTGAAACAAAAATTCATTAACTGTTTATTTTTTTTGTCTCTGAAACATTCTGACTAAATTTTACCGTTTTAAATTGAATTTATGAGAAAGAGACTATAAATAATCACAAGACATTAGTGATTAAGTGCTTATATCTCTTTGAATCTTTTGGAAGATGTCAATACATGATATAGTACACCAATACATTTTTTAAAAAATATGGTGCACTCTTATAATTAAAGATATAGTACATTGATATTTTTAATATGGTACACTGTTATAAATATTTATATGGTACACTGATATAATTATTAATATGGTACACTGATCAAATTATTGATATGGTACATTGATAAAGTTATTGATATGGTACATGGATCAAATTATTGATGATACACTGATCTATTCAGTGGTATTGCACACATTAATCAATTTATTGATGTTACATTGATCTACTTATTGATAATTAGCACCTATTAAATGTGTGAAGGGTATGTATTACACATATGTTAATATATGATTGCGAATGTTTAGCAATTTTATTAAGATGCTGATAGTTTTACTATACACATGCTTGTTAAAATTTGTTGTTAAATGTTATTGACATTTTCCCCATTTTTCATTAATTTGTTATATTGTTGGTTTTTGTGAGGACACTAAAGTTTTAAGGCGGAGGGTGATGTAGCACACGCTCCTTGCATATATATTCGTGTAACACATGCTCCTTGTGTGTCCGACATTTTCGTTATTTTTCAATAGATGAAGTTTGTTTCGGTAAACATGTAAACATTCTGGTCAATTACGGAATAAGACATCGTAAATTTCTTAGATCGTTCGTAAATATACGAGTATTTAAATCGGTTGCAAACCTTGACGTTTATATCCAAGATAATCCTATTTGATCGATAGAGTACACGTAATTTTGATAATTGTTGTAAACATTTTTAATCACGTTTAGTCAAAATGTCCGCCATAGATTCAGCTGCTGACTGTCGCTTATTACGTCATCAATAATTGTGAATTTTGTCATAGGTAATGCGTGGGCGTTCTTTGTTTATAAACAAACACACATTGTAAACTTTGACCGCTGGCAGTTTAAAGCATTTTCACTCGTTATTAAAAGAACAAGAAGATGTCATACCAGAGTTAATTGTTGTAAATATTAAATTATTTGATTCCTAGTCAAATATACCGACAATCCATTCATTATTAACAAGAGCCGTCAGAGACGGGTTATGCTCCCCAACGCCGCTTTGTCACAAATACTTTTTTGTTAGAACAGGAAGAATTTGTAAGAAAGATATTGTATTTGAAAGTTTCCTTTACGATTCAAACAGAAAGCATTTTACAATATTGTACAAAAATAAGACAAAAAAAAATGAGAAATTTCAAAGGGCACTAACTCAAAAATGAATAAAGCAAGAGTTATGGTTCTTGTGCATTGCACTGCTCCGCATTGAGATCATTCTACTTATGAAGTTTCAAGTTCAGAAACTTTTATACTTTGTGAGATATGCACCAGATAAAACTAAGTAAGAGAAATTTCAAAGGGAAATAAATAAAAAATCAATAAAGCAAGATTTATGGTTCTTGTGCACTGCACTGCTCCTCATTGAGATCTATCTACTTATGAAGTTTCAACTTCCTAACTCTTATACTTTGTGAGATATGCCCCGGACAAAAAGTAAGTATGGTAAATTTCAAAGGGCATTAACTCTATAATGAATAAAGCAAGAGTTATGGTTCTTGTGTGCTGCACTGCTCCTCAACGAATTCATTCTACTTATGAAGTTTCAAGTTCATAACTCTTATACTTTGTGTGATATGCCCTGGACAAAAAATAAGTAAGAGAAATTTCAAAGGGCAATAAATCAAAAATCAATAAAAGCAAGAGTTATGGTTCTTATGCACTGCACTGCTCATCATTGAGATCTATCTACTTATGAAGTTTCAACTTCATAACTCTTATACTTTGTGAGATATGCCCCGGACAAAAAGGAAGTATGAAAAATTTCAAAGGGCAATAACTCAAAAATGAATAAAGCAAGAGTTATGGTTCTTGTGCACTGCACTGCTCCTCCCTGAGATCTATCTAGTTATGAAGGTTCAACTTCATAACTCTTATACTTTGTGAGATATGCCCCAGACAAAAAGTAAGTATGAGAAATTTGAAAGGGCAATAACTCAAAAATGAATAAAGCAAGAGTTATGGTTCTTATGCACTGCACTGCTCCTCATTGAGATCTATCTACTTATGAAGTTTCAACTTCATAACTCTTATACTTTGTGAAATATGCCCCGGACAAAAAGTAAGTATGAGAAATTTCAAAGGGCAATAACTCAAAAATGAATAAAGCAAGAGTTATGGTTCTTGTGCACTGCACTGCTCCTCATTGAGATCTATCTACTTATGAAGTTTCAAGTTCATAACTCTTATACTTTGTGAGATATGCCCCGGACAAAAAGTAAGTATGAGAAATTTCAAAGGGCAATAACTCAAAAATGAATAAAGCAAGAGTTATGGTTCTTGTGCACTGCACTGCTCCTCATTGAGATCTATCTACTTATGAAGTTTCAAGTTCATAACTCTTAGACTTTGGGAGATATGCCCCGGACAAAAAGTAAGTATGAGAAATTTCAAAGGGCAATAACTCAAAAATGAATAAAGCAAGAGTTATAGTTCTTGTGCACTGCACTGCTCCTCAACGAGATCTAACTACCTATGAAGTTTAGTCTTGATACCTCTCATAGTTTTTGTGTAATTGTCCGGACAATATTATGACGGACGGACGGACGGACGGAATTTCGGGGGGAGCATAATAAATTCTACCAGGTTTTCTGCCGGACCGGCGGAAATCCGCTTGTTAACTTCTGCAGTTTTCTGCCGACGTGAATGACGTCATAGGTAATTTACGCCGAATTCTGCTGTTTTCTGCCGTTGTTGGCAGAATTTGTTCCCACTATAAATACCCCAGTTTTTCTTAGGAGAGATCAGAAATAGCAATATTAGAGGCCATATGGGATTTTTGGTTCCCGGAATTAATATTGTATTGATATTGGATATCAACATAGATCTAGATAAAGGTGCATCAATGATTTGGAATCTAAATGCAGTAATTGAATACTAGTATTATTATCTAGAGTTGAATGCTTATAGATCCGATTGTACTGAAAACTGAATTCTATTGCTGATGTAGAATTGAATTCTTGTACATCTAATTGTATTGACAACTGAATACTATTGCTGATATAGAGTTGGACTCTGATATATCTAATTGTATTGGCAACTGAATACTATTGCTGATTTGGTACCGAAGTCTTATATATCTAATTGAACTGATAACTGAATACCGTATTAAACTGAATTTTGTTTGAAACTTGAAAGTGTTTCTGCTTTTACTTATCCCTATAGTGAGCTCAATTAGATGCTCTAAAATTATGTCGTGGCCTGCCATCTGAAGATATAAACGCTACCACATTGGAGACATATAAACCAAGGTCGCCACAATATTTTCCAGGTTTCAAGGTGATAGCTCAAGTAGTTTTAAAGTTAAGGGCCAAGTGTATATTTTGCTAAACACAAATGTAAGTGAAAAAGGGGCATAATTTGAAACTAGACTGTGTCCACAGGACACTGATGCCCCCACTGCTGCAATAACATTTGTTACAAAATTTTGTACCAGGTATTAACAACATGTGGTGATCATGATTAGTAAATGAGGAGTAAGTGCCACAAAATTTAATAACTAACATAAACAAAAGGCCATAACTGTGGTGAAAATTGTAGCAAGACAATGTCCTTTACAACAATCTTCACATCATGTCTAATCATCTGTGCAAGTTTGAAAGAAATCAGCCAAATAGAAAATGTGAAGTTGATGCCACAAAATTTTGTAAGTGAAATAAACAAAGGGCCATAACTGTGGTAAAAATGGCAGCAGAAAAAAATCTTTTTTTTATGATCATCTACCCAGCCATCTTGATCATGTGTGCAAGTTAGAAAGAAATCTGTCCAAAAGTAAATGAGGAATTGATGCCACAAGATATTATTACTGAAAAAAACAAAGGGCCATAACTCTGGTAAAAATAGTCGCAGGAAAAAATCCTTTCTTCACGATCATCTACACATCCTGCTTCATCATCTGTGCATGTTTGCAAGGAATCTGCCCTGTAGTTTAGGAGGAGTTGATGCCACAAGATTTAATTGCTGAAATTAACAAAGGGCCATAACTCTGGTAAAAATGGTCGCAGGAAAAAATCCTTTCTTTACGATCATCTACACATCCTGCTTCATCATCTGTGCAAGTTCGCAAGAAATCTGCCTTATAGTTTTGGAGGAGTTGATGCCACAAGATTTAATTACTGAAATTAACGAAGGGCCATAACTCTGGTAAAAATGGTCGCAGGAAAAAATCCATTCTTTACGATCATCTACACATCCTGCTTCATCATCTGTGCAAGTTCGCAAGAAATCTGCCTTATAGTTTTGGAGGAGTTGACGCCACAAGATTTAATTAATGAATATAACAAAGGGCCATAAAGTTTGCAAGAAATCTGCCTTGTAGTTTAGGAGGAGTTGACGCCACATGATTTTATAACTGAAATTAACAAAGGAACATAACTCTGGTAAAAATGGTCGCAGGAAAAAATCCTTTCTTTACGATCATCTACACATCCTGCTTGATCATCTGTGCAAGTTTGAAAGAAATCCGCCTTATAGTTTAGGAGGAGTTGATGCCACAAGATTTGGGGACGTACGGACGTACGGATGGACGAGTGCAACTCTATATGCCTTCCACTTTGTGGGGGCATAAAAATATTGGAAGCAGGGTTATGGGTCTTGTTGGTTATGATTTAGATTTTGATGGTGAATATATATTTCAAGTTTCAAGGCAATATCTCAAGTAGTTTTAAAGTTATGGGCAAAATACTTATTTTGCTGAATACAAAATATTAGAAAAAGGGGCATAACTTGAAATATATTGACAGCAGAGTTATGGGTCTTGTTGGTAATGATGTAGAATTTGATGGTGAATATATATTCAAAGTTTCAAGTTGATATGTCAAGTAGTTTATAAGTTATGGACCAAAGTGCATATTTTTCTTAACGCATAATTTAAGAGAAAAGGGGGCATAACTTGAAAAATATCGGTAGCAGAGTTATGGGTGTTGTTGGTAATGATGTAGAATTTGATGGTGAATATATATTCCAAGTTTCAAGTTGATATCATAAGTAGTTTTCTAGTTAAGGACCAAAGTGTATTTTTTGTTTAACGCATTTGTTTAACAGACGCCGCACGGACACTGATGCGAGTACGATAGCTCCCCTATTCTTCGAATAGTCGAGCTAATTATGGGGTGGACACAAAATACATGGTTAAAACCTTGAAACACCAGTGGTGACTTTGATCTGGAGCCGGCCAGGTTAGACATGGGTTCTGCATATCATAGTGATAGGGTGAACATTTTAACAATGTTTCATGAAAATCATTCCAGTACATGTAGTTAAGAAGATATGGACCGGACACAAAGTACTTTGTTCAAATCTTTAAACACCACTGGTGACATTGAACCAGCCAAGTGGGAACATGGTTTCTGCACATGGTCTTGATAGGGTGAACATTTGACCAGTGTAGATTCAGATGCCATCTGATCAGGACTGAAGGTTATAAAACTGAGTTTGGAAACCAGTCTCAAATCTCAAGGATTTGATTGGCTGAAATGGCGACTGGTCGCCATTATCAGATGCTTGAGATTTGAGACTGGTTTCCATGCTCAGTTTTATAACCTTGGGCACAGGATCTGCACTCATTGCTTTTAGATTCAATAGGTTTTTTCTGACCAAGATGTGGTACAGTGGTAGTGCAGATCAAGATAAGATGCCAACAAGGTGCCGGCTGATCTGATTTACAGTGATTGCTCACACATAAAAATGTGTATATATGAAGTAAATGGTTAAAACAGGTAAACCACTAAATAAATCCCATTATAAGCAGTTATTTTGTGAAAACATTTTGCCCCAACTTTTTTCAACTGGCCAAAGTAATGGCGCAAAATGCAAAATATCCATCTGCAACACTGAAAATCTAGGAAAGGGTGAATTCACATGTATACCCTTCTCAGAGTTTGCTAACACCAAGTTAACAATGCATCATTTTGAAGCCTCCATTACATGCAATTATACATTAGAAACCATTTAATGAGTCCTCTGTTTACATGTAACATTAAATGACAGTCATGCAAGGTAAGTGATCCTGCATTTTCACAATATTGAATTTAGACTGCATACTAACCGACAGTTCTAGATACTCAATGTTTACTTTCACTTGAAAGACTGAATTTTATGATTAAATTAATGGCAAAGGCAGATGTCATAAGACATTTATTGGATTCAGATATTGATAGTTGTTTTGTTTTGGAAAACATTAACTTTTTCATATCCTTAATATCCCATTAAAATTCAAAATAATCCCCATAACACATGTAAACACATTACAAATATTAAAATATGTGTATGTTGTTTAATCAGTCATTAATCGGGTGAAAAAAAAAAACTAAAAGTAATAAAATAACTGGCATACCTCAAAAGATATGTACAAAAAACATTATTGGTGCTTAGCTAACTGAGTAGTATATCTGATACAGGTATGTAAACTAGGTTGGCATTCAGTGTCTGATCTATGGATAAGCAGTCAAATCTTACATGTATCAAAGCCTACACTGTTCAATTGTAACCATGCACATAGCTTATACAGTATTCTCCAATTCATTCCAACATGCTAAATTTTGAATGCACATAATTTTATTTAATGTTAAAACCATAGTATAAACATAACAAAGCAAATGAATTTTGGGCCAAAACAGAAAGACTACACGTTATCTGGACAAGGAACAAGGGGAGATAACACAAGAGGAATTTTTTGTAGATTGTAATATTTCATTTCTATTTTCAACATTAAGATATTGGTAATATAAATATTTATCAAAATTTCTTAATTTGAAATTATTTTAAACCAAACATTTGAATATTAAAGTAGTAAATATTCACTGGTAATTTAAGTGCCCTGAAGACCCACACCTTGGGGAATCAAAAATACTATTAAAGAACATTTTTAGAACATGGGCACGTGCTAGGACAAAAAAGTTAATTATTTAAAAATATTCTTCTATCTCCTAAAACCCATGTTGTGCACAGACTGCGAGCTAATGAGAGCTTTCAGTTGATGCCTTTGTTGTTTCTGTGAATGGTGTAGTAAGGTCCTGAAAGTCAAAAAGTGTTTTTGGTGCAGACAATTTTTACAAGTACTATTCACAAACAACACTTATTTTGCTTCTTCTTAGCTAATAAGTAATAAGTGAGAGATGACAGATATTGCAAAAGAAATTTGTACACACATCTACTATTTCCTTATGTCTTCAAGTTGTTACTTTAGAGCAAATTCTGACAAATCTCAAGTTTTGGCCAACAGAAATTTCGAGTACTAGTTACAAACTAAACTAGTTACGAAATACTTTCTTACATGATCTTCAGAATGTTATGATGATGTCTAAATTCATATAGTATATGTCATGTTGCTGCATAACTATATAGTAAGTCCGACCTAAATAACTACACATGGTCATATTACATGTAATTATTTAAATCATGTCATGCAACCTTTTTCAGTAGTACATGTAAGTTAAACAACATAAAATAAGACAGTATATTGTGATAGTCAGTTTTTGTCAACATTTATTTATGTGTACAATGTCATCTGGGCAACATTAAACATGAAAATTCTAACATAAAACTGCTTCCATGTAGACACAAGAGAAGGCATACATTATAAGGGATGAAGAGGGTTTAGACGGAAATTATGTACATCAGCTCGGGGGATCCTGCCGTTGTGTCAGCGTGTTTTTAAGTAGTTACCTGTTCGTTAAAATAATGTTAGGGTTTTCAGGAAATTCAAGGAAATCTTACTTCCTGGTTCAAAGTAAAAGTAGAAATCTATAGAAACCAGGAAGTAAGATTTCCTTGAATTTCTTGAAAACCCTAACATAATTTTGATGAATTGGCACTAAACATTGTAGATCAGCATATACATATTTCAGGTATGAGTTGCTTTGGTATATTGTTCATGAATTTCAGAGTTCTCATGCAAACGGTTTTTCTTTTGTTATAGTATGTGCTTGGTAATTAGATCATGAATTAGACTAAATTGAGCATGCAAACATTTACTACATCCATAGCTAAATGCATTTGTTTACTAAAATCTAGGTGGCAATAAGTATTTGCCCCAAAATTCATTTTTGAAATTTTAGCTAGTTTTTGCCATTTGCAATGTTTGCGACCTCTTAACCCAGCAATTCCCGAATTGGCCCAATTTAGTCTTTATTTAACTTTGATGGTTTTAGTCTGTTAATTAATAAAATTGTCATTATCATGGCTAATATGAATATCCTCAGCCCAATAACAAGGCCAATATGAATTCACTTGAATAATAATATTATTATAAATAAGCCTGAAAGTAGAATGGATTGAGTCTTTTCATAAGATAGGAATTCCTGATTTGCGAAACCCTTATTTCAAAAAATAAAACATTAACTTATTCCAATTCCAGCTTTCACGATGCTATACCATCATAAATGAGCAGTTAGGGATAAATAAATGTAAAGATGTTCGGTGCGATACTTATCATAATGGAACACCGTCAGGAAATATTAAGCACTTGGTAAATTAATTGTTTAAACCAATTTGTTTTGAAGATACATAAATGGTGTACTTTCCTACTATTTCATAGCAATATAATAATATTGTAGCCACATCTATTTATAGGTGACTATCTCAAATAAAAACCAACAACACACTTTGAAACATTGGCTAAAGTAATCACTAGCTCATGCACATTATATCAGGCCTCCCAAGTGGCTATGCTCTGTGCCTCAGGATATGGCAAAATTTGAATTCAGTTATTTTTTTTGCCTATCTATTTATGAGAGATTATATGAAAAAAATAACTCTCTGGCACACTGGATGAGCGTCAAGAACAATTCTCTCTTTGTTTGAGCGAATACAAAATTAGGGTGCTAAAAACGCAGTTTTTTGCAATTGGCCTGGCGCTGAAAATATGCCAATTAAGCGCCATGTTTTAGTATATACCCTATGCATTAATACTTTGGGCAAAACCATTAACTGTAGACTATCTGAAAAGAAATTAAGCACGGTGGCAAGCTGGCAAGAATCAGCCCGAACTTATTATCTTTATTTTTGACCTCTTAAATAGCTCTGGTCATGGTTAACCCTAACCTCCTGGTCTCTTATCTATTGGCGTATGCTTTCTCCTATATCTTATTTATGTTAACATTTCAGTTTGTTGTCGCCAAGACGACATCATGCACCTTAATTTGACGAAAAAATCAATGTTGACAAAAACTGATAAGTACAGAATACCGTCTTAATTTATGTTATTCAACTCATAGATGTATGTCTTCTTATTCATACAAGCATTTGCTCTAGAAATATGGTGACAGGATTTAAATGTGACTAAGTCTACTTATTTCAGTCGAACCTACTAGTACTATGTTGTAATGCAGCAAGACGACATATGAATTTAGACATCATCATAACAACATTCCGGTACCAGCTTAATGCATCCATACCCATTTGTGAGAAAAAACGTGAAGATCTTCTATTAAATGTTATTTTACTTTATAATATTCTTATAATGCTATTTGCACAAAATGCTGAAAACAAACCTAATTTGTTTTAATTGTTGGAAGTAAGCATAAACAGTCATTTGGTAGTTTTGGTTCGTAACTATTACTCATAATATTTTGGTTCGTAACTAGTACTCGAAATTTGTGTTGGCCAATACTCGAGATTTGTCGGAAATTGTGCTAAAAATAGCAACTTAAAGACATAAGTAGAGTAAATGCCTGTTAAAATTTGTTTTGCAATATCTGGCATCTCACTTTTAAGCTAAGAAGAAGCAGAATAAGGGTTGTTCGTGAATTGTACTAAATTTGTTCACACTAAAACACATTAGGTTTAGATTTTTAGGACCTTACTACACCTTTCTCACCAACAACAAAGGTACCAATTGAAAGCTATCATTAGCGTTCTTTCCGTGCACAACATGTTTTTTTTTTAAATATAAGAATATCTTTAAATAATTAACTATTTTTGTCCTAGCAAGCACGCACATTCTAAAAATGTTCATGAATAGTACTTTTGATTCCCCTTGGTGACCCACACTGCAGGCAAATTAACAACTGATTTGTTACCACATACATTTGTTTTTGTACTGAAATTAATCTGCACACGTAATTAATGCCCAGGTTGTTAAAAGGAACCGGTGTCTCACCAATATCTAACTTCAAACTGTTAACAAATCATTATTAGTCTTAAAAAAAATTTTCAGATAGCCCTTGTAACATTTTTTTAGAAAAAAAAAACATATACATGTATCCCTACAAACCAAAATTTAATCCATATTATTCAAAAACAGATCAATGTTGGTCACATTTATTTTCCATGAACTGAGGAATGAAAATCTATTAAGGTAGTCATTACTAACAGCAATCACCTTCTTGGGAAATTTTGTGCTCAACATTATAAAACTAAAGCTGGGGACCAGTCATAAATTTCAAGCATCTGATTAGCTGAAATTAAGACTTGTCTCCATTTCAGCCAATCAGATTCCTGAGATTTTTGACTAGTATCCAATCAGTTTATGATATTGGGCACTGAATAATGAACACGGCAGAATAAGATTGTATCACAATATATCACCATTGACTTTGTTGAGGAAAGCTAATACATTAGATTTAGATTGTAGATAGGCTTCTTTAGCTTTTTCATCTGGCCAGTATTTATCACTTAACAGGTTTTTCACATTCTGGTCATAATGAGCTTTCAGAGAAGCTTGTGCTGTCCGAGACTGTACCCCCTTTGGAATGTAATCGCTGGCTTCTCTATCATTGAACACTTTATTATCATCAATAAAATAATCTGCTATTTTTTTAGCACCAGACAAGAGTTGAAATTTAGCCCTCTTTAACCTTTCTCTCCTCTTTTTACTTTTACTGATTTTACCATTTTGGATCTGATGCAATGACTTCATTTTATCAACATTATCTTTTGAAAGACTACTGTCACACTGATCACCGGAAGTTTCACTTTGTTGTGCTGGGATATTCAAAACTTCATCTGAATCATTAGCTGTCTGATCTGGGTCGTCTGGGCTGTTCGACTGGTCACCATCTAGTAACAGACTGGTTTCCCACTCTACCCTAACTAGCTTAAATAACTCCATAGCAGCATGTGCATCTATCACAGAGCAATGGGATCCAACTTGAATCTTTTTTCCTAAAATAGTATAACCATATATCAGTAGTAAACTAGTATATAAAAATTAGCATTTTTTGTATTTTTTTATATACCTGTAGGTTTAACACATGATCTACAGGTTGTACATTGTTTGCTTCTTGGTAATAAATAACCTAATGGATCAAAAAGTGAACAGTGTAAATCCTTACCAAGAAGTGTAGATCCTGATCAGACAGCACAGATATGCAGGCTGGTGGATCTGGATCTACTCTGTTCATCCATGTAATAAGTCATAAATATGGTGGAAAGTGTTAAAAACCTTTCAGAACATAAACAAGAGGGTCCATAGGACCCTGGGTCGCTCACCTGTCAACAACTACTCAATGGTTGCAAGAGTTGTGTGCAAGTTTGGTAAAATCAAGTCAAATTAAAAAAAAAATTAAGCTGCTATTGTGGAGAAAATGTAACTAGATGATATTCTATAACAAATATCTAAGCTCTAGGCCTTACGGTTTCAGAGAAGAAGATTTTTAAAGATTTACTATATAACACGATGTAATAAAACTAGTGACCCCCGGGGCGGAGCCATTTTCAACCCCAGGAGAATAATTTGAACAACTTTTGTAGAGGACCACTACATGATGACACATACCGAATACCAAGGTTCTAGGCCTTGTGGTTTTAGAGAAGATTTTTTAAAGTTTTCCCTATATAAGTCTATGTAAAACAAGTGACCCCTGGGGAGGGGCCATTTTTGACCCCAGGGGGATAGTTTGAACAATTTTGGTAGAGGACCACTAGATGATGCTGTATATCAAATATTAAGGCTCTAGGCCTTGTGGTTTTAAAGAAGAAGATTTTCATGTTTTTCCTATATAACTATATGTAAACCAAGAAGACCCTAGGCGTGGCCGATTTTGGCCCAGGGGACATAATTTGAACAATTTAGTAGACATCCATTAGACAATGCTACTTACCAAATATCTAAGCTGTACGCATTGTGGTTTGTGAGAAGAAGATTTTTAAAGATTTCCTATATAAGTCTATGTAAAATGAAGTGACCCCTGGGGCGGGGCCAATTTTGACCCCAGGGAAATAATTTGAACAATCTTTGTAGAGTTCCACTAGAGGGTGCTAAATGCCAAATATCTAAGCTCTAGGCCTTGTGGTTTCAGAGAAGAAGATTTTTAAAGTTTTTCCTTTAGGTTGCCATGGCAACCAGAGTTCTGCATTGAATTTATTTCTTTGAACAAATTTGGAAGAGCTTCATGCAAGGAACATTCGTGACAAGTTTCATCAACTTTGGCCCAGGGGTTTAAGAGGAGATGTTGTTTAAAGTAAAAGTTTACGGACGACTGACGGACGGAAGGACGCCGGACAAATTGCGATCACAAAAGCTCACCTTGTCACTACGTGACAGGTGAGCTAAAAATGAGTAGCCGATATGCCATAAAATGTCTTTTCTCAAAAGTCTCCTAGAATCCCTAAAGCTGAAAAGATGTGTGCAAGCAAAGCAGGACTTTACTAGTTTTAACAGTGTTATAATTTTATTATTATTATAAATTAAAAATGAGCAATTTACAAACAACTTTGGCTGCAAAATTATCCAATCAGTTTTAAAATATTCTAAAAGACAAATTAATGGAAAATACACAATGTTTTCACAAATCAACCCACCAAAAAATAAATCCAATACGTCGAATAGAAACCCCAAATGCCCCTAATCCCTCTGATAAAGTTAGAATAAAAACATGAAGGCCTGTATGACAGGTCAATTCAAAACAAGGTTAATCTTTGAAGAGCAAGGAACTTTAAAACCTTGGCATAGGTCTAGGTTCATGGAAGAGCTAAGCACAGATATTTCTATGTTGAACCATATTAAGCTGCACATCTGCTGTCTGATAAGAGTCCACACTGTTTACATTTCCATTAATAACTGTAACATACTGCTATGCAAAATAAATGGAAAAGATTTTAATGCTTTTAAGTTACAAAATAGAAAGTAATTTATACACATACAACAGGTAAAGTTTACCCAGTAATTCATTTTTAGAAATTTAGTAAAAATAGAGAGAAAACAAGAAAGGCAAGTTACCTAATAATTTGTCGGCCATATTTTTCAGCGATATGGGTGGTTTCATTTTCATCCTGGCGTTCAGATGCTTACATTTCTGTGTGTCCCGTGTCAGATGTCTAGGATGACCAAATCCAAGCACCTTGAAATCATTGTGTATTCCATGGCCAATCACTATCTTGTCCTAAATACAAATGATGAAAATAATTGTAATTTTCAGTTCAAATCAAATCAAATCAGCGACATGAAGAAAATAAGGTTTGTTAACATCATAATTGCAGTGTATGAAAACGAAATTTAAAATTTGGAATATAAATTTTTTATACACAAATGTTATGAAAAATAAAAGAAATATGCGCGAAATTATGGAGACATTCATATTAGATAGAAAAACTGTCACCTTGGAGAACTGTTTTGGCAGATACTGGTAACCTGAGGTGACAGATTTTTCCATCTTCCCCTCACAATTCGGCAAGATACATAGGAAAATTCTAGTAATACCTTGATAATGTCATGTATCTGGGACAGTGCACTTTCAATTGGAATAGCTTTCTTCATATGGGCCCTTGTAATGCCACTCCATCGTGTGCGATACGTATAAATAGCCTCAAGAGGACGAGCATAAATATCACAGAGCACTTGTCCGTCATAATCTACAATACTGCAACGCCCTAAAAAATAACCAAACAAATATATTATGTGCCACACCAGCTTCTATATGTTATTATTTAAGTATATTACTCTGTAACTGGCAAAATGACTTGTTTGGGCTGATTCTATTGCCAGTAATGGGCTATTTTTTCAAATGAAAAAGTATCTAATTTGTCTTTTGATTAAACATTCTTAATTCAAAGTTTTCAAAGTCTGTAAAATTGCCATAATTTGAAACCAAACTCACTTAAAGGTCATTAATAATTGCCTCTTAACCCTCAATGCGCCATCTGATCAGGATCTACACTGTTCACTTTTTAATTCAAGAAGAAAACAGTGTGGTCCTGATCAGACGTGCCAACTGATCTGGATCTACACTGTTTGCACATGTGATAAAAGGTCAGAGTAAACTTTTCTCTACAGAGGGAACATTTCAAGTTCAACATACCGAGTGCACTTCTGTCACCTGACACGCCCACAAACTCACAGTCCAGAGACACATACTGTGATGTAGGAGGTAAACAAATGGAAACATCTTTAACTTCTTGATTCACATCCACTGCCTTATGTACACTAAAGTTTAATTCAGATTGCTTTTCAGTACTATCTATTTCATCAGCATGTTTCTTGTTACAGACACGTTTCTGTCCTTTCTGTCCTTCATTCTCGGGTTCACACTGGTTTACATGATCAGTGTCTTCCTCAGTCTCACTGGTCACTTTAGCACATGATGTAAGCAATTCTTCGTCAGCCTCCACTACATTATCGGTGTTATCAGATAGGTTAAGTACCTGGTCTTTACACACAGATTCTACCTTTGACACTACATTGAAGTTACAAGCTCCTTTTAAATCAATATCAATAATCAGTTCACATTCCTCAGGAACAAACTTCTGTTTCTTTCTTGCTGGTTCCATCTCAAGACTAAAAATACAAATACATGTATGCTTAACAATGACAATATAACATTACGCTATTCAAAATGGATGTAACTTAAATAACAAAATTTCTGTATTTTTCTTGAAAAAGAACAGGTGTTTGAAAATTCAAAATCAAAGCTTGACAATTTTATAGAGTGTATAACTGACTTTCATTTCGGAAGATGTTACGTAATTATGATAACTAGAATGTGTCCTTGGACACTGATGACCCTACTGCTGCAACATAATTTTTAATAACAAAGGGCCATAACTCTGGTAAAAATGGTCGCAGGAAAAAATCCTTTCTTTACCATCATCCTGCTTGATCATCTGTGCAAGTTTGAAAAAAAAAAACTGCCTGATAGTTTAGGAGGAGTTAACGCCACAAGATTTAATTACTGAGATTAACAAAGGGCCATAACTCTAGCAAAAATGGTCACAGGAAAAAATCCTTTCTTTTCCATCATCTACACATCCTCCTTGATAATCTGTGCAAGTTTGAAAGATATCAGCCTTATAGTTTAGGAGTTCATGCCACAAGATTTAAATACTGAAATTAACAAAGGGCCACAACTCTAGTAAAAATGGTCACGGGAAAAAATCCTTTCTCGACCATCATCTACACATCCTGCTTGACCATCTGTGCAAGATTAAAAGAAATCAGCCTTATAGTTTAGGAGGAGTTGGCGCCACAAGATTTATTTACTGAAATTAACCAAGGGCCATAACTCTGGTAAAAATGGTAGCAGGAAAAAATCCTTTCTTTACGATCATCTTCACATCCTGCTTGATCATCTATGCAAGTTTGAAAGAAATCTGCCAAATAGTTAAGGAGGAGTTGATGCCACAAGATTTGGGGACGTACATACGGACGTACAGACGTACGGATGGATGGACGAATGCAACTCTATATGCCTCCCACTTTGTGGGGGCATAAAAATACAAAGTTTAGAAATAGCTTAAACTTTAATGCAATTTCTAGCTCATAAAATCATTGACATTTTTTTTATTTTGATTTTACCATTCTGGATAGCTGATTTCTTTATGGGTTTTTTTTCTAACAAGTAACAATAAACATTCTATGCTAAACTGATTGTCAAGTTAAAATTCTAATCAATGATTATTGCCGAGCAGCTAAATATGCCCATGCTTGAACTATCATAATTTTTTCCATTAACCGCAGGATAAAGTTTTTTACTTTGGTCTTTGGATGTTACGATCTGTCTCATTTGGGTGAACATTTTTATCACAAGTTTTGACCTTTAGATAGCATGTTAGTGTGAACTTCACACATGAGGTAGGGTTATACTTCATGCACACAACACTTGCATTTTTATTATAGTGAACTCTAACATAAAGTTTTGATCATATCCATAGAAGGGTTGCCAAGATATGCACTGGACAAAGGACTTGTGAATGTGATGGACAGACATATGGATAAGGCACTCATCACGAAGTTCTTGACATTCTGGGAGCAGGAATATGAAAAGTTCATTTTGTTCTAGATACATATTTCTTAAAAATTCAGAAAATATAAGATCATAAAAATAAATCTGGAGTCAAGACACAAATCTTCAGCATCTGATTGGCTGAAATAATGATGGTTCTCCATTTCAGCCAATCTGTTTGCGATTCAGACTGGTCTCCAATCATAGTTTTATGATCTTTGACCCTTATGATTTCGGTTTAAACCTTGGTAATTTCTTGACTGTTGGTTTTCCTTTCCAGGTAAATCTGTTTAGATGAATTGGTACCTTGTTCTTGAAACTAAGAAATAGGGCACGCCAGCTCATCACATTCTTCAACCACTTGCTTTGATTTCCAATTCAAAACTGTAACGAATAAATAAAGTGTAAAATAAACATGTCTGTGCGTTAAAACATGAATACAACAATTATTACCAATTCTTGTTGCACACAGGAACAATTCACACCAGTGTATTATTATTTGTAAAAATTGAGTTATTCATAACCATTTATTTACTGAAATATGGGCCACATAAGGCCCCCAGCTAAACTGCTATAGTGCTCAACAGGTGTCTACGACTACCCTACCAACAAACTGGATTGTTACCACAATAGAATAAAAGAAACACAAACAGATGATGCGTATTAATATAGTTAAAATCAACATGCAGTAAATAAAGTTTCGTACAAACATAGAAGCCACGTAAACGATGATTATTTTCCGCACGTGCATCATACGTTACGAGATTAGTTGTTGCTGTCTTTCTAGATCACCGGAAGTGCTTGCATTGGGTAGGTATAAAATACGCAATGGAAAAATGGACCGCAATGGAAACAAAATACGCAATGGAAATAAAAAAAGTATTTTTTGTAAATATTTTTGTTTTATATGAATAAATAACACTGATTGAATATTTTATAATCAAGAACATTATATAATATTAGCTAGGTGTCCGGGTTTTCCATTCGGAAATATTATTGAAATGCCTACTTTAAACGCTGCGCAATGGAAATTCCCGTGCGCGCAATGGAAATGTACATCTAGGATATTTTGCTTTTTTATTGTATTAGTTTGTAATTGCTCAGTAAAATTTATTTAGTTAAGAAATGAAACTGTAATCGAACATGAAACGAACTACATTTAGTAGATTGACGGTTTTAGAATATCGCCAAATGGAAGTTACATGTACGAAATGGAAATGTAAAACTTATTTCTTCACTATTTTGAATGCATGTAGGATTAATCACACGTTCTAGTTATAATATAATTAAAGGAGTACCTTTATAAATTGAATAAGTTTTCATAAAAATCAAATTCAATTTTGAGGCTTATTTGAAGACCGCGGTTGTGTAGATATTTCGTGCGCAATGGAAATTTTCATGTACGCAATGGAAAATGAAAATCACGATCTTCAACTAACTTTGTGTTCGCAAATGCAAATGAACACATGCATAAGCTTCAGAGCGTTAGTCTTATAAATAATCAAAGAAATTATTCGTACAATTATTACTTATAACTGGAATAAAAATATGTTTCAAGACTACGCAATGGAAATGCACATGTACGCAATGAAAAAGAAATCACGATTGACGAGTGCAAACAAACAAAACTATAATAAAGAATACATAAATTTGTAAAAAAAAAAAGTCTTTTTTTTTTTTTTTTTTTTTTTTGGCGTTCACCTTTTCGGCGTGTAAGCGTGGTGCTGCGCTTTTGGATAGGAGACCGCCATATTGCAGGCTCAGCACCTCCGACTTCGGATCTCCTTGCGGGTCCTCCTATACCGACCCCCGCCGAATCGGTCGTAATGCTAACCCTTACACCCTGAGCGCCAAGGAGGGAAGCTATTACTACCATTTTTAAAGTCTTTGGTATGACCCGGCCGCGGATCGAACCCACGACCTCCCAGTCCGGAAGCGGACGTTCTACCTACTGAGCTAACCGGGCTGGTAAGTCTTATTTCATATGTCGGGGCCTATTTAAGGACCAGGTCCGATCATTGTAATAATGATCGCCCATTCGATTGTGTAGATATTTCGTGCGGAATGGAAATTTTCATGTACGCAATGGAAAATGAAAATCACGATCTTCAACTAACTTTGTGTTCGTAAATGCAAATGAACACATGCATAAGCTTAAGGGCGTTACTCTTATAAATAATCAAAGAAATTATTCGTACAATTATTACTTATAACTGGAAAACACCTCAATGAATAAAAATATGTTTCAAGACTACGCACTGGAAATGCACATGTACGCAATGAAAAAGAAATCACGATTGACGAGTGCAAACAAACAAAACTATAATAAAGAATACATACATTTGTAAAACAACAGTCTTATTTCATATGTCTGCGCCTATTTAAGGACCAAATTCAACACCAGAGAATTTAAACCATTTAACACGGTCTCTTTAAAGGAAAACACAGTTGCGCGAATTCATTCCCCCGCGAATATGTTATTTTCGGGTTTTGCGCGAAAATTCGTCTCCGCGAAATCAAATGATGCTACAGTATAGATAGTCGGGACCTATTTAAGGTCCAGGTCTGACCATAATGGTCGTCCATCCGACTGTGTCTATAATTGTCGTTTTGCCTTTTTTATTGGCGTAGTTAAAACGTTCTGCTCTTTTTCTTTTTACCTGGTTTGGTTTTTTCCGGCCGTTGGAGTTTCCATTAATGTTCTGGTATGGATCGAAATTTTACTATTTAATGGTGTAATTACTGAGTTGTGCTTAACCCGGGGCTAGGCGGCGTGGATAGTAATATGCATTCCCATTACTGCCCATGAACAGGCTAAATCAAACCAAGCCTGCAGTATTTTCATATTTGTCGTGTTCGGTGTCTTTCAAAGTTCCCCTTTCATCTATTTCATTAAAGGTCTGGCCAATCGTATCAACGCGGCGATCTCCGGCAAGCGTGATCCGAGTGAGGTCTGGCGTCATTACTTGAAATTACAATTCCACTGTTTTGTCGTCCTTTATCCTCGCGAAACTTTTTTCTTAAGATTCTCGTTGTTGTTCAGTTAAATTTGACCACGCGTCTATGTCTATCAGATGATGAGCAAAATCCGGCGCCAGTTTATAGTTGCCTTTATTTCTTATTGCGCGACATCGTTCGATTTTTTTTCTCCGTTGATCACCTCGTACAATAGTTCAATAAATTTAGGTATGTCCGTCGACTTCAAAGTTTTAAGAATATGGTTAGCGCTTTCGCTATTGTTGTTCGTCCAATTTTGTGTTATGCGATTTTTTTCGCGGCGGCTCAATGACATGGCTGACTACAAGGTGTATCGGTTTATTTTCAAAGTATGGTTGGAATTTCTTGTCTGTGATATTATTATCTTTGCTGGCTATGAATTGTTTCAGGCGTTCAACTCGGGTGTCGAACAATATATTCAACCAATGCCAACATTGTCCGGTAAGTATGCGAAACTGTCTGGTATATTTCCAAACCATGTAACCCGTCTTTTAAAGTGTTGTGCACCTTTCGGAGAGGCTTTCAAAGTCTGAAACATCGGGTGTATTACCAGAATATGTGGATCGAGCGGCTGTGGTTCTAGAGGTATGTAATTCCTTTTTCCTGCTGTCATCTTCTCTGTGCAATATTCATTGTTTCGCTTTATTATACAAGCTACAAAACTTAAAGAGAGATAGACCGAGGTAGGTTTCATTGTCAAACATTCTATTGGAAGTATATCGGTATATAACTTGTAATTGGGGAACTAATTTGCACAGCACGAATTATGTTGATATTATAATTATTCTGACGTTTCTATATAAATTTATGTAAATGTATATATTATAGAATACATCGCCGTGGTTTCGCGCATGGTAAATGCGCAAAAATTACACTACATAAAATTGCACACATCACATGTTGAGCTAGAAATATAAAGTGGCGCAAAAATGCGTGATTATATCTTTATCGCGAAAATCTTTCCTGCGAAAGATAAAGATATCACTCATGAAAACTGTGAGATAAATGAGTTTATTGAGAATCACATTTCATTCTGTTCAGGAGGATACAAATATTCTAAACTAATTTACACTTTACAATGTTCTAACTGCACCATTCATATTTTTTAATTTCTCAGCAAGGATTCGGGATATACACTTCAAACTTAAAATATTACAAGTTACATTATTTTCACTTGTTTGTATGAAACATTTATTAAATTCTGTTCACGCGTTTAGAAAACACTTGACATTTAATCAATGAGTAAAACCAAAAGTCACAAAATTGTCTTTATATTCTCCGTAAACGAAAATTCATGTCTCATTGTTTTTTTATCGATGTAGTTAGAACATTGGTTTTAAGTGTATTTATATTAAAAAAATAAAACAAAGGGTTTTGGTACAAAAATGTCTGATAAAATAAACTAACAACTGTATGATATTTCCATAATAGGTCTTATCAAAATATTTCATAAGGTCTCTTATGTAATCCATTATCTGTGAACGCCCTTAGACATATCAACTATCAGGGTCCAATAAACAGCTTAGCAGGATATCAATTAGGGGGCCGTCCGGTTACGATGTCTAAATAAAACGATAAATGCCCCTTTTAAGCTCCGCCCTTTTGAAAACGAAGCTAGCAAGCCGCGCCCTCTTGCCTCAACACAATAAATTCAAACACTCAATTTATCAATAATTTATAAAAGAACCCGATTTATATGTTTTATGTATCTGCAAGACAGCTAATGACGAATCAGTGAAATATATAAAATTGAATGAAGATATACAAAACTGTGTCAATTAACCATTCCAGTTTTCATACCCAAATTCAAGTTTGATATCACATATATGCAGTTTCAGCATGTTTTCCATATTTTATATAATAGCTCTTTATAGCTAGACCCCTTAAAATACATAATAAGATTAAGCTTCTGGGATTATGCATTACTATTTTATGTGATTTTCATTTCCCAAAAACAGATAACAATACAATTTAAATAAGCAACTAAATAATCTAGAACAAACAAATGTAATTAACTTTTACATTAAAAAGTTTAAGCGTTTTTGTTCGAAACAATCACAACACAATTCATTGAACAGCACTTTTTCGCTATTGAGATTTTTATAATTTTTTCCGTTATAACGATGAACGTGCAAGGAGGAGTGTAGTGGGCCCTTAAATAATGAACATTAGAAAGATAATGAAATCAGATACTGACACAGATATATCGTTATTTATTAATTATTCATTGCGAATTTGACATGCAAGAACAAAACAAGTGATTTTAATGAAACCCTTAAATTCGATGATTTATATCTTCAATAATAAAATTATGTTACAAAATTTGCGCCGCCCAAATATTAAATCCTGCCTACACCCCTGATAATTGTTAATTAAATTCATTTACTTTCAAACCATTATCTACCAAATCCTCATTATAATAAATAAAGGGACCCTTAGTTATTTACCAAATTATACATTATCACTAACAGTTCCTCTTTATAATTAATTTTGTTGTAGCAAATTCTTTTATCTTTCCTAATCTGCCAGTAATCTCGGACCCCTGGTGGGAACAAAGACGCCTAGGTGTGAAATGCAATGGTGTACTGGCATTAACGTGTCAGATGTGTGCTACTGGTATTCCACTGGTTAAACTTTTTGCTAAAAGGCCCTTCTAAAAATCTGATGTCCACAAGTAAATTGACACAGTCATGTTGGTAAAAATACATATAGTTAAAGTAATAATAAAGTAAATGCGACAAACGAATTGTGATCCTTCTTGTACGAGGTCCTTTTTCTACAGATTTATATTAATTTGAAATATTAAAAAAATCTTCTGATATATGTAACCCAATCTGGGTGAATGCATTAACTTATCCGTTAATTTAGATAAAGTTAAACGTTAGAGTAATAAGCTCAGCTCCTATGTCAAAATGCATAATTAGATTAAAAGACTTGTGAAACATTACTTACCTCACAGAGAAGACAATCGTCCACACATTTCTTCTGGCACGAACCACACGGGAATCTGCACTTTCGTGGCATTATAACAATTAATGTCTTCGTTATCACACAGAGTTCTTTAAAGTAACTTGATGTTATATCACACTGCACAACACACAATATAACGAAGGAAAGCCTTTAGTGATGTAAATGTCATGTCAGAATTAACTTATTGCCGATCCATTGACTGCCTGTCTATGGAAATTATTTTTGTACGTCATTTCTTGCGAAAAACTCTTTTGTCAATAGGGAAACGGCACTGTTTGTTGTTGGGAACAGTAGTTTTGGGGAATGGCAGAGGTGATTGAAATTGGGAAATGTTAAATATTTTCAAAGAAGTTCGCGAGTATGCCCGTAAAACACGGTATTCATTTCCATTGCGTGCACGGGAATTTACATTGCGCAAGATTTATCATATGTTTTTCAATATCATTACCTATTATAAAACTTGGACACTTGACTAAACGTTTACAAAATGTTTTTGATTGATAACAAATTCAATAATTATTGTTAAATCTTATAAAAGGCAACCAAATATCAATTAAAACAAACTCTTTATTTCCATTGCGTACTCGTGAATTTCCATTGCGCACGATTTTTGAGGATTATTTCATATATATTGGAAACCTGAACGCTAAGACATTATTTAAAAAATATTTCATGTTTATGACCGATGAAATATTATTAAAACATCAATTATAAGTCAATTTTCATTCAAATATTAGAGAATAGCAATAAAATCACGATCTTCATTTCCATTGCGTCCAAAGGAATTTCAATTGCGCAAGAATTATTAAGGTATTTCATAATATGTTTTGGTTGTTATTATATTCAATCTTTGTTATAAATTCTTATAAAAACAAATATTTACACAAAATAAATATTTTTTATTTCAATTGCGTACACGTGAATTTCCATTGCGCACGATTTTTGAGGATTATTTCAAATATATACTGGAAATCTGAACACTAAGACATTATTAAAAAAATATTTCATGTTTATGACCGATGAAATATTATTAAAACATCATTTACAAGTCAATTTTCATTCAAATATTAGAGAATAGCAATAAAATCACGATCTTCATTTCCATTGCGTCCACAGGAATTTCCATTGCGCAAGAATTATTAAGGTATTTCATTAATATTTACGAATCTGAAACCTGGACACTTGGTTTAAATTAAAAATAACATGTTTTTGGTTGATATAATATTCAATCTTTGTTATAAATTCTTATAAAAACAAATATTTACACAAAATAAATATTTTTTATTTCCATTGCGTATTTTGTTTCCATTGCGTATTTTATACCTACCGGCTTGCATTCAATAATAATTTAAACCAAGTCGAATAAACACCATCAGCCTGACACAACTGGGACCAGAGGTCCGCTCAGTTTCGAAACTCATAAAGTGGTAGTTGTCTCTTACAAAGTGAAAATAAATTTATATCTTGTTTTTGTTTTTTTTTTCATCACGAGACTTTCTCATACATGTATTTAAATAGTTTGGGGTACCGCTAGATACCGAAAACCTCTTTCCGCGAAAATAACGCAAGAGTATCGAAAAAAGCCGCTTATTTCTATTTTGTTGACTGTTAATACAAAAAGAAATTAAATATATTTGCTTTAGCAGAAAATTTCTTTGCTTTTTATATTTGTTTTAAATATTCATTATGCAGTGTAATCGACATGGGTGGAGGTTTAAAACAATTTTGCATAAAAAACGAAAACTTTACTTATAAAGGATTACATATATTGAATCTACTTGAATGTGTCTTCTCAGGTATGTATTTTTTTTAAAATCAATGTAGTTTAAGATGCTTTATGAAGCCGGCAAAAGATTGAAAAGTTGCGCTTCATTTTCCGATCGGCGGCATATAGAAATAGAAGGAAAATTTTCCGCATTGATTTAATGAATAGTAACTGGGTTGTACGCGAAGGGCAAATATCGCATATATAGAAAAGCCCTTGTCGCTTACAAATAGTTTTGCTAGATCAAAAAGAGCAATTAATTTATATAAATTCTCGAATTAAAAGAATGATAATTTCCTTATTCGTTGTGAAATATAATTATAAAAAATAATCATAAAATGATAGAGAAAAATTGGTGATATTGACAACAAGAGCTGTCAGAGGAGACAGCATGCTCGACTATTCGAATCATTTGAAACAAATGCAATTTGAAGATTAAAACAATAACAACTATGGCCATACATTCATGTGCAATCAGGAAAAATATTAACAAGTGAATGGTACATGAGAAATTCTTTTCAAATAACAGAAATAATTCCTAAATGTACCATAAATATTAAACTGAATAGGGAAATAACTATGAAATATTTCTGAATTTGTTAGAAAACTTGTTAGTAATTTTTTATTAGAGACATTTACTTTTAGTCAAATATCAATCACTTCAGTAATGTTACAGAAAAAGAACTGAAATGAAAATATAATGGTAGTTTGAAGTTGATACCTTAAGTATTTGCAAAGTTATCGATGAAGTGCACTTAAGTGAAAATATAAGTGAAACTAGAAATGTGTCCATAGGACACGGATGCCCCGCTATGCATCATTTTCAGACACTCAAGTGCAATGATGGGAATAATACGCAATACACTGCCCTTTCATGGTGAACATTTGTGTCAAGTTTTTTTGAAATCCCTGCATTTATAATGAAGTTACAGCCTGGACAAGAAAATTCTATTTTTAGTAACAGTGACCTTGACCTTTGACCTTCAGGCTTGGGTATTGTGCGGACACACTGCCTTTTCATGAACATTTGTGCAAAGTTATTTTGAAATCCCTCCATTTATAACAAAGTAACAGCCAGGACAAGATAATTCTATTTTTAGTAACAGTGACCTTGACCTTTGACCTACAGGCATGGGCATGGTACGTGACACACCGCCCTGTCATGGTGAACATTTGTGTCAAGTTATTTTGAAATCCTTCCATTCATAACAAAGTTACAGCCTGGACAAGAAAATTCTATTTTTAGTAACAGTGACCTTGACCTTGGATCTACAGGCATGGGTATTGTGCGGACACACCGCCTTGTCATGGTGAACATTTGTGCCAAGATATTTTGAAATCCCTCCATTCATAACAAAGTAACAGCCTAGACAAGAAAATTCTATTTTTAGTAACAGTGACCTTGACCATTGACCTACAGGCTTGGGCATGTACGTGACACAATGTCTTGATATGGTGAACAATTATACCAAGTTATTTAAAAACCCAATAAGAAATAACAAAGTTACAGAGCAGACACGATTTTGCAAGAAAATTCTATTTTTAGTAACAGTGACCTTGACCTTGGACCTACAGGCATGGGTATTGTACGCGACACACCGCCTTGTCATGGTGAACATTTGCGCCAAGTTATTTTGAAATCCCTCCATTCATAACGAAGTTAAGGGCCGACTGTATATTTTGCTAAACACAAAATGTAAGCGAAAAAGGGGCATAATTTGAAAAATATTGGAACCAGGGTTATGGGTCTTGTTGGTTATGATGTAGATTTTGATGGTGAAAATATATTTCAAGTTTCAAGGCAATATCTCAAGTAGTTTTAAAGTTAGGGGCAAAATGCATATTTTGCTTAACACAAAATATAAGAAAAAAGGGGCATAACTTGAAATATATTGACAGCAGAGTTATGGGTCTTGTTGGTAATGATGTAGAATTTGATGGTGAATATATATTCCAAGTTTCAAGTTGATATCTCAAGTAGTTGATAAGTTATGGACCAAAGTGCTTATTTTCCTTAACGCAAAATTTAAGTGAAAAAGGGGCATAACTTGAAAAATATTTGTAGCAGAGTTATGGGTGTTGTTGGTAATGATGTAGAATTTGATGGTGAATATATATTCCAAGTTTCAAGTTGATATCATAAATAGTTTTCAAGTAATGGACCAAAGTGCATTTTTTGTTTAACGGACGCCGACGCCGACACCGGGGCGAGTAGGATAGCTCCCCTATTCTTCGAATAGTCGAGCTAAAAATCATCCCCTTTTGTACGGTTTGGTTGTTATTTTCATGAAAATAACCCAAGCTTGGATAGGAGAAGAATTAACTATGTTGTGATTCATACATTTGAAATTTGCGATTCTTGCTATGTTCTATGTTTCTTAAAGAACAAATTCTACCCAAATGATTTAGTAATAAAAGAATACGTTTAACATGATTTGCGCTGTAATTAATGTTTATTTAAATGCTGACGATCTCAAATCGGCGTCAACACCCTTATCAACTTTAGTCACATCTGTCGAATGGCGTGCGGGAGTGTTCTGTTCTGTTCTTTTGTCTTGGCTGTCCTCTGAGAGAATTTATCTCTTTATCACAAGAGCTTCAGGGAATCTCTCAAATAACTCAATGAAAGAAAGAAAACTATATATCTTAAGAGCCACAGGGATCTATCAAAACACAAGAACAGAAAGAGATCGATACACTTGTCAACAGTTCTAAGTACTAGTACACATTTTTTAACTTCGAATATCCCAAAGTAAGTAAATAATTGTATAATAACATTCATAGCAATAAATATCAATTTGATTCAGTTCGTTCCAGTTCAAATTCAAATTAAATTCAATTTAGTTAAAGTTCAGTTAATTTAATTTATTCAATTTCTATCGATCCGATCCGATTTGTTCCAAACAGATTCATTCATTCATTCATTCATTCATTCATTCATTCATTCACTCACACATTCATTCATTCATTCATTCATTCATTTAGTCAATCATTTTTGAATAGATAATCTAAAACTATAATTAATGGAAATTAATTAAAGTTAAAAATCGAATTATTCAAATTTCACGTTCACTTGGAGAGATTCCTCTAGATCCCTGGTAAAAATATAAACAAGAGGGCCATGATGGCCCTATATCGCTCACCTCAGAGTACAAAAGTACTCTCAGCTTGTGGTTTCAGACAAGAAGATTTTTAAAGTTTTTCCTATACAAGTCTATATAAAATGAAGTGAGCCCTGGGGCGGGGCCAATTTTGACCCCTGGGAAATAATTTGAACATTATTTGTAGAGTTCTACTAGAGGATGCTAAATGCCAAATATCTAAGCTCTAGGCCTTGTGGTTTTAGACAAGAAGATTTTTAAAGTTTTTCCTATATAAGTCTATGTAAAATGAAGTGACCCCTGGGGCGGGGCCAATTTTGACCCCTGGGAAATAATTTGAACAATCTTTGTAGAGTTCCACTAGAGGGTGCTAAATGCCAAATATCTAAGCTCTAGGCCTTGTGTTTTCAGACAAGAAGATTTTTAAAGTTTTTCCTATATAAGTCTATGCAAAATGAAGCCAATTTTGACCCCAGGGAAATAATTTGAACAAACTTTGTAGAGTTCCACTAGAGGATGCTAAATGCCAAATATCTAAGCTCTAGGCCTTGTGGTTTCAGACAAGAAGATTTTTAAAGTTTTTCCGATATAAGTCTATGTAAAATGAAGTGACCCCTGGGGCGGGGCCAATTTTGACCCCAGGGAAATAATTTGAACAATCTTTGTAGAGTTCCACTAGAGGGTGCTAAATGCCAAATATCTAAGCTCTAGGCCTTGTGGTTTCAGACAAGAAGATTTTTTAAGTTTTCCTATATAAGTCTATGCAAAATGAAGTGACCCCTGGGGCGGTGCCAATTGTGACCCCAGGGAAATAATTTGAACAAACTTTGTAGAGTTCCACTAGAGGATGCTAAATGCCAAATATCTAAGCTCTAGGCCTTGGGGTTTCAGACAAGAAGATTTTAAAGTTTTTCCTATATAAGTCTATGTCAAATGAAGTGACCCCTGGGGTGGGGCCAATTTTGACCCCAGGGAAATAATTTGAACAATCTTTGTAGAGTTCCACTAGAGGGTGCTAAATGCCAAATATCTAAGCTCTAGGCCTTGTGGTTTCAGACAAGAAGATTTTTAAAGTTTTTCCTATATAAGTCTATGCAAAATGAAGTGACCCCTGGGGCGGGGCCAATTTTGACCCCAGGGAAATAATTTGAACAAACTTTGTAGAGTTCCACTAGAGGATGCTAAATGCCAAATATCTAAGCTCTAGGCCTTGTGGTTTCAGACAAGAAGATTTTTAAAGTTTTTCCTATATAAGTCCATGTAAAATGAAGTGACCCCTGGGGCGGGGCCAATTTTGACCCCAGGGAAATAATTTGAACAGTCTTTGTAGACTTCCACTAGAGGGTGCTAAATGCCAAATATCTAAGCTCTAGGCCTTGTGGTTTCAGACAAGAAGATTTTTTAAGGTTTTCCTATATAAGTCTATGCAAAATGAAGTGACCCCTGGGGCGGGGCCAATTTTGACCCCAGGGAAATAATTTGAACAGTCTTTGTAGACTTCCACTAGAGGGTGCTAAATGCCAAATATCTAAGCTCTAGGCCTTGTGTTTTCAGACAAGAAGATTTTTAAAGTTTTTCCTATATAAGTCTATGCAAAATGAAGCCAATTTTGACCCCAGGGAAATAATTTGAACAAACTTTGTAGAGTTCCACTAGAGGATGCTAAATGCCAAATATCTAAGCTCTAGGCCTTGTGGTTTCAGACAAGAAGATTTTTAAAGTTTTTCCGATATAAGTCTATGTAAAATGAAGTGACCCCTGGGGCGGGGCCAATTTTGACCCCAGGGAAATAATTTGAACAATCTTTGTAGAGTTCCACTAGAGGGTGCTAAATGCCAAATATCTAAGCTCTAGGCCTTGTGGTTTCAGACAAGAAGATTTTTTAAGTTTTCCTATATAAGTCTATGCAAAATGAAGTGACCCCTGGGGCGGGGCCAATTTTGACCCCAGGGAAATAATTTGAACAATCTTTGTAGAGTTCCACTAGAGGGTGCTAAATGCCAAATATCTAAGCTCTAGGCCTTGTGGTTTCAGACAAGAAGATTTTTAAAGTTTTTCCTATATAAGTCTATGCAAAATGAAGTGACCCCTGGGGCGGGGCCAATTTTGACCCCAGGGAAATAATTTGAACAAACTTTGTAGAGTTCCACTAGAGGATGCTAAATGCCAAATATCTAAGCTCTAGGCCTTGTGGTTTCAGACAAGAAGATTTTTAAAGTTTTTCCTATATAAGTCCATGTAAAATGAAGTGACCCCTGGGGCGGGGCCAATTTTGACCCCAGGGAAATAATTTGAACAGTCTTTGTAGACTTCCACTAGAGGGTGCTAAATGCCAAATATCTAAGCTCTAGGCCTTGTGGTTTCAGACAAGAAGATTTTTTAAGGTTTTCCTATATAAGTCTATGCAAAATGAAGTGACCCCTGGGGCGGGGCCAATTTTGACCCCAGGGCTATAATTTGAACAATCTTGGTTGAGGACCACTAGGTGATGCTACACAGCAAATATCAAAGTTCTAGGCCTTAAGGTTTCAGAGAAGAAGATTTTTAAAAATTTCATGTTCAAAATCTATTTTTAACCTCGGTGACCTAGATAGGCAATGGACTGGAACCATTTGAAAAATTTTGGTAAAGCTTCATGCAAGTAACATTCCTGCCAAGTTTAAGCAAGATTGGCCCAGGAGTTCAGGAGAAGAAGTCGTTTGAAGAAAAAGTTGACGACGGACGCACGCACGGACGGACGACGGACATCAGGCGATCACAAAAGCTCACCATGAGCACTTCGTGCTCAGGTGAGCTAAAAAACGTGTCCAGATTGCGGGTCTATTTTATCGAAATAAAGACATTTTTTTCTTTTGAAATTTCGGAAGACTGTACACACCTTAAATAATTGCGTCGTCCCAAACTGCTAGACCACTCAAAAACTTTTGGCACAAAACAAGTTGCGAAAAAAGTTCTCCTATTAATCCAACGTTATGGATTAACAGAGAAGTGTTTTGGCTCATCGTGCCCAGCAGACCATTCCCAAGCTACAAGAAGTTATTTTAGTGCAATAGAAATCCAAATCACAACATCTCCTTTAGATCTGAATCGAATTTTAATGATGCAAAGATGAGAAAATGATCTCAACTAAGAGCGATTGCAATGATTATTTACTGGAGAAAATGCTTCCTGTGTTATTATTTTAAAATACGTTAAGCAGATTCAAATTTGTTTATGTGCTTTAATAGGATATTAATACCACTTCTTCGTAATTTACAAAATTTTGAAAGATTCGTTCAAATAGTTAGGAAAATCAACATTTATCAAGTGTCCACTTAGAACTTTTGAGTAGTGTTTACACTCACCCAGTCATTAATTGTATTTTTACAATGTATGGTAGTTTCGTTTCTTCCCTATGTCAAGAGAGGTTGTGAAAAGAACTGTTTTGTCTTGAAATCAATTATCTTCCTAATCTCTATGGATTGCTTTCTTAAATGGATCCGATACCATTTACTTACACCGCAGGATCAAAATCTGAACAGTTAATTATAAAATTAGGTTCTTTGAAGAAATATATTAAAACAAAACTGTTTTTTATTTACAAGGTTTTTACTAATTAAAACGAACTGAGTAATTTAAAGCAATTCTCTGGTTGCTAGACCTTTTTTTGAACACAAAGAAGGGAAAGAGATCTCTTTATCACCAGAACAATAGGGTAGAATAAACAACTTCAGTGCCCTACCAAATGCCTACTTCTGCACAAACTATTTGAATAAAATAGCTTTTCTCTATATATTACTTTATTGCACATATTTCAAGGAAAATTAACAAATAAGATCAAGTAACAATTATACCAAACAATTCAATACATAATGAGCCAAACTCCTAAGAAAGCTTTCAAAAGCTACATCTGATTTCATAAAACAAGATCAACCTTCCAAATTTCCATGTTTTCATGGGAGTATCCCTTACTTATATACCCCATATATACCCAACAAAAAAGTTCGGCACACAAGTGTTCTTTTGCGTAAATTGCAAAATATAGCAAATAACTGGTATAAAGACTTACATTTATATCAAGATTAATAATTTGCAAAGCTAAAGGCGAAAACGGAATTGAAATCGCTTGGTAAATGACTGAGAAATATCAATTTGAGTATGATAGGGGTCAACAGTCAAAAGTTGCAAACTTTGCTGTAACAAGGTAGAGGTGTGAAATCTATGCAGTCAGTGTTGTCTGTTTTGTAGCAATTATAGGCATGCATTATGATGCTAGCAACAGGAAGTACATGTAGTCAATAGTTGATACCAAGCCATTTCCAGAATAACACTCAAACTTTAGTATTTATTAATTAAATTATCACATTGTCTCACTCACTGACCTAAAGGTATGTAATAACAGTTCCAATTGTTATGACTCAATGCAGTAAGTTTCAATTCTGTATTTATGAGTCGTGGAATCCTATTAATAAGGTGTATAAGAACGTATAATAAATGCAATCAACATTCAATCTGATAGGAGCAAAACACAACTGAATTGTTTCTTACTCTAATTAATTTGTTTCTCACAGTCACATTGGACGGTTTTCATTGTTAATTTGACCGTCATGGCAAATGTCAGACCACACCGGCCACCTAGACGTCTTTCTAAAGAAGATAGAGCACGCGTCATTGGCCAGCTAGTTGATCCATTCTTGTTTACGAATGGAACCTAATTCAACAATTGAAAATTCGTCGGCTAGAGAATTCTATGAGACAATGCTTGGTAAAATGCCGGATTCATCGTGGTGGATTAAATCACTATTAGTTTAGTGATTTTTGCAACTTGTAGTAACCCCCTTTGACTTTAAACATGATTTCCTTATAAAGTACTAATCGGATTTTACTTTCGACTGTTTTACGTTGTTAACTTTGAATTGTTGTTTTATTTGATATGTATCATTTTGTTTTGTTTGTTGAAATGAAATAGATATTTTATAAAATGTCCAAGTGTGCAGAACTGTTTTTGCCAAGTATATAAAGCTAAGCTTGCCACTTAGTTGGTCTACTTTAATTTTATTATTAGTTTCATTTTTTTATTTCATGTCAAAGATCGTGTGAAAAATAAAACTTTCAGCCAGATTTTAGCCATTTGTTGTAAAAATGAATTGGCTGATCTGCAGCAAAATTTTGCAAAGTTAATAAATAATAATTTGTATAACAGAGTTGTTTCCATTCTGTCACCAAGTATAAATAAATAGAAAATAAACTAAAGTGCTATTTATACAATGTTTAACTGAGAATTTGGCTCCAAATGCAGATCACATTAATGAGGTCAATAACACAATCAGATGCCTTTTAAATACCAAGTGGAATGCATACTTTTGAAGTCCCCCATTTCAGTGGGGGTCTCTCTCTAGTTTACACCACATTTTCTTTAATTCTTCACTCCATAGAAACAGTATAGATCCAGATCATCCTGCACGTCTGTGCTGTCTGATCAAGATTTACACTGTTTGCTTTTTGGTCAGATTTTGGTGAGATATAACCTAATGAATCAAGATGTTAACAGTGTAGATCCTGACCAGATGGCATGGATGTGCTGGCTAATCTGGACCTTCACTGTTCCCCTATGAATAACACCAATATTCCATATGGTAAAGAGTTTTAAAAAATGCAGGTTTGTTTTTACATACTATAGTATGAAGATGTATTTTGTAAAAGATCATCAATCTGAGTACCAGCAATAAGATATCTCCGTTGACAGAAAGACGACTGAAACACTAAAGTTTGTGGAGATAAGAAAAGTTTTGGACCGAGATGCTGTCTAACCCTAGGTCCAACGTTATAAAGCCGAGTATGGAAACCAGTCTCAAATCTTCATCTTTTCACTGGTCAATTCTGAGTCTCCAATCAGCTTTAAACGATAGAAGACTAGCCTCCAATCTCAATTGTATAACCTATGGATATACACAGTTTTTAAAATGCATCTTCTCATAGATAAAATACATTAATAAATAAGGTAAAGATGAACATTTCAATGATCTGATAATATATAATATTCATAGACAATTTTATTAGTTCTGAATCTGTTGTTGTAATGCTCAATATGGCAAACTTACAAAAAATCACAATCTTGAACAACAAATTACAGACACAGTTTTTATGCTCTGTGCTATTTTAATAAAACAACTAGTTTTTCAACATAAATGTTGTTTAACAAGCATTATTTTTAATTAATATAAACTTAACATATAAAGAAATGGAATAATAATGAATTTGCAATTACCACTGGTCCCTCAAAAGTCAAAGAACAGAACTTAAACAACAAGACACTCATTCAAAGTCTGTAATTTAATATTCCAGAATACTGATTCTAGTATTCCATTAAAACTGCTTCATGCAAACATAAATTAGAACGTAAAATAATTAAGAAAGCTTACTGGAAATTTCCGTATGTGTTCATATTTTCTGTATCAAAAAGGTTTGCACTCAACCAATGTAAAATATGGTATCATTTCATTTGTCAAGGAATTTTCATGTTTGAAACATGTATTTCTATGACACAGTAATGTATCATTAAGTGCTACGGGCATGCAGTTGCACTTTAACCCAATACTTAACCCTTTACTCCAAATATATTTTAAGGTGTGTGCAACCATGCCGTCCAATCAGGATCTGCATTGGTCACATCTTGGTCAGAAATAATCAAATGAATCTAAAAGTAAACATTGCATATACTAATCAGATAGCACAGATGTGTCGACTGATCTGGATCTACACTTTTTCCCCATGCAATAAAATGTGTATATATGTAGGAAAGGGTTAATATTAAGAAATAAATAATATGTTAACCAGTGTAAAATAGTGATTTCACACCAGCTGAAACATGCCATGTGCACAGGCTTTTACCAAAGTAATCCAATGTGTTGTTACAACACTATTTTGTGTAATTGACAAGTGCAAACCTGTCCCCATTAGTTGTTGCCTGTATACAGCAAATACTGTTGTTGGCTAAACTTTATAACAGACAGGCATTTAAGTCACTGTAAAGCTCCTTTGTATGTTAAAAATTGGTTCTAGCATCCCAAACATTCTGTTTATAGAAACCAGCTGTTCTAAGAAGAGCCATACAAACATTCTTCCTACATAAACCTTTGAATATGATCATACATTTAACAAAGGTACAGTTGAACAAAACCAAGAAAACCACAATGCACCACTGACATATTTAAAAAAGTTGAAATTGGACAAAAGCAACATGTTAAGCAAAAGCACAATTTTAGCCTTAAAGTGTTAATGTATTTTGCTGTCCATTGAATTTAATTTGGGCCAAAGCAGAACCCTTTTTAATTGTGGAGCAGAGTATGTCCACTTCTTTCCAGAGTAGCTGCCCTTTTTCTCCTTCTTTTATGCAGTAGTATTCCAATCCATTTAATTCACGGGTAGAGTATTTCCACTTCTTTCAAGAGTTGTTCCCCCTTTTCTCCAGCTTTCTTGCAGTAATATACAGCTGCCTGTTTGTGGCCCAGGTTAGACAGCAGCCTTGCATACTCCAGAAACACTGCTTCTATCAAACCTTCTGAAACAAAAAAGGTCAGAATTTCATAAATTTTAAATCTTTTTTGAAGCATTTTTCATAGAATAATGTTTACTAAACTTTCAAATAAATACCAACTTCTCAGGCCTGGCATGTGTTCAGTTTTACAACATGCATTGAAAAACTTTCAGCTGCTTTTGATACTGCTTTCTTTGGTTCCAAAAAGAAGTGAATTGTTAAGTTTTTACAATTATATGATGGAACAGCTTATAGAAATGCCTATAGGTGCTAAGTGTCCTGTTATGTCACATGATCACTTAAGTAACTGGGCCTAAGATCTTAAGACATTAACTATAGACCAGTCTCAAATCTCAAGCATCTTATTGGCTGAAATGCAGACTTGTTTTCATTTCAGCCAAACAGATTTTTGAGATTTTAGACTGGTATTTAATGTCAGTTTTATGATCCTGGGCCCTGAGATGGTAGGCATACATGTATGTCATAAGAGGTCTTAAGAGTCCTGTATTTCTGTATTTTTTTCAACTCAGCTTAACTCAGCAAGTTCAGTATCATCCTATGGGACAGTATAAAAGAGAAGATAGCAGTGCAAAAGCACATATCCCTTCTCCCAACAACATGTGTTGACAAAGAACAAAGAACTGCTAGAGTCCATGTGATCTAAATAGGTTCCAGGAGTAGGCCTAAGGGAGAAGTTTAACCATAACCTTGGTTTCAGCTTTCTTTATAACACATAGTAAATACCTTTTCCATTTGCTCAGAAAAAAATTAAACACATTATAGAGACTATTACTCTCTGCGGGCCTCTAAATATGTTATTCCCTGGCCATCAGCATTCACTTTCATTATAAAGTAATCCATGACATTAAGCTAAGAAAGCTAAATCAGCATTTGCCTTAACAGCACTATATATTAAAGGACAAATCCCAATGTTATAAAACTGAAAATGGAAACCAGTCTCAAATCTCAAGCATCTGATTAGCTGAAATGGTGAATGGTTGCCATTTTATCCAATCAGATGCTTGAGATTTGAGACTGGTTTCCAAACTCAGTTTTATAATCTTCAGCCCTGGTTAAGTGCTATACTTACGATCATCACTGACATCTAGGAGACTGAACTCCATAGCTGCTTCAATAAAACATGCTGCTCTGTTAAACTGTCTCATGCCGTATAACATCTCTATAACCTTGTGGAAATGTCCCAGAGACAATAGCACCAGCACTGCTGTACTCTGAAAATAAAATTATTCAAGTGCTTAACAATATATACAAGATTGTTTTAGGCTTTTATTCAAAATGTGATTTTGTTTATTTTGATTTTTTTTTTAAGAACCATGCTTCAATTGAATAGAATGGGTTGAGCCCAATAAAAATGTCATGCACATCAACACTTGGTGCTGAATAATATTTAACTCATGTCTCCATACATACTACTTTTATCACATGGGCACACAGAACAGATCCAGATCAGATGACAAATCCATGCTGTCTGATCTGGTCAGGATCTAAACTGTAGGCAAATACAATTAAGTGCACATATATATAGTAAAGGGTTAACATATTTAACTCTAATGGGGCTGTCACACTATGACGTTCTGGCCAGCATTCTACGACGTTTGATGAAACGTTGATAGTCATCCATGGTTGCTGGGATATCACCAGAAGTGCGGGGAACGTCAATGATCGTCGGGAATCGGCAGAGAACGCTGGTGGGGGAAAAATGTTTTGAACATTCACAAAATTTTTTTCTGAGACGAGCGTTCTTCAACGTTTAATTGTAAACGCTGAAGAATGTTTAAGAACGTTCGTGGAACATTTTACTAACGTTTACTGAGCATTGCACGCGTTCGGCTATCGTCAGTCAGTCGTTACTCAAGCGTTACTTGATTGTTACAAATCGTTTGCTTTGCTGTGAACGACTCACTGGTGACCTGTCAACGACCGCTAAACGGTCCACTAGAGAACGCAGTGTGTGACTAAAGTGAAACGAACGTCCTTTTGATGTCCATTGAGCGTCATTCGAGCGTTACCCGAACGTCTATGCCTCAGCACTCTCGTCTAACATTGACAAATCGTTCTTCGCGCGCCAGTGGCCAGTGAGAACATGCTAATGATTTTAGGGTTTTCTTACTTGGTCGCTGCTACACACTTTTAGTGCGTTAGACACGCTAGTGGTGCGTTAGACAAAACGTTAATAACACGCCAGATGTGTCATCCTCCTTCTAGAACGCTAAAAAATTGAACGATTGAAACAATCAGAGGACGTTGACCTGAACGTCATAGTGTGACGGCCCCTTAAGATGAATGGTGAGTCAAACTGCACTTATTTTGGATGGGAACAATACTGCAGATAAGAAAGAGTACCGGGATAGTTGTTGATAAATATTAACTGATATCTCAATATCTGTCTAATATATATTAACACAACAGGATCAAAAAGTGAAAAATGTAAGTATGATAAACCCTTTCCTCCATGCCGTCTGATAAGGATCTACACTGTTCGCTTCCTGGTCAGAAATAATCAAAAGGAAATGGTGCAGATCCTGATCTGACAGCACAGTTGTGCAGACTGATCTGGATTTACACTGTTAGCCCATGCCATAAAGGTGTATATATGGAGAAAAGGGTTAACATTACCTTCTGGTTAACATGGGTACTGCTAAGATGCTCCACCCATCTCTTCATCACTTCACAACACTCTGCATAACTCAATGTGGACTGAAAAATATCATCAAAGGAATAAAAACAAGGTACAGGTACATGGGGAAATAATGTGGCTTACCATATAATTATATACTTATGGGATTAAGAAACGCAGGGTAAACTTTGAATTATGATTCTAGTTTTTCCAGTTTCATGCTTTCCCCGGGAGACATAGTTCAAGCCCATTATGTGACATTGGATACCGTACCACATGCACTGTAACCTTAAGAGTTCTCATTGTTTCAGATCAATGCATTCACAAGAGATACATGGCATGGTTTGAACACATGACCTACATGTTCCTTTAAGCTAAATGTTTCACTCAAATAAATTACTATCTCACAAAAGTTTGCACAAAGAACCAATTATATCTCATTTTCATCTCCCACACATTTTGCCAACAGTGAAAATAATACTTTTAAGATTGGACCAACAAACTCTGGCAATATGAGTTTTAATGTTTATTTAATGTTCAAATGTTTATTTGTGTTGCAAATATATCATTGCATAATTGAAACTTTGAGAAAAGTTTGTAAAGAAACCTACTTTTGCCAGCCAGACTGCTTTCTCCCAAGCTCCGTAGGTCTGAAGGTATCTGCAAGCATCCATTCCTTTATCTATCAAACACAGCAACTGCACTCCCTCTATAAATACATAACAACTTAAATCATTGCCAGTCCTAGACAGTTGTTTCTAACTAGCCTGCATTAACATGCACTACTACATCTAACACATCAGCAATTATTACTGTGACATGACTAATTCATGGTGGCCTAACCATAGTCTTCATTAGATATGGTTGATCATTATAGATCAGACTGCATGGATATGCCAGCTAATCTGTAGCTACACTGGTTGCTCTTGTGAAAAAGGCATATCCATGGAGTTAAAGGTATAATTAAATGATACCATGGTATATCTCAATAATTACAAGTGACATTTTGTTCAGGCTAATGCCTATTTTGTCCTGAATTTTATTTGTCTGTCTCTATAATGACATGTTTAAGGACCAACTTCTTAAATTACTGCAAGAGGACAATGCAATTAAACCCTTTCCTCCACAAATACGCATTTTTACGCATGTGCAACCAGTGTAGATCCAGATCAGCCTGCACATCCATGCCACCTGATCAGATCTGCATTGGTCACAAATCAAAAAGCAAACAGTGCAGACCCTGATCAGACAGCACAGATTAGTCGGCTGATCTGGATCTACACTGTTGGCCCACGCTATAAAGGTGTGTTTATCGAGGAAAGGGTTAACTGAACACATCACAAGTTGTGAATTAAGTTATTATTTTTAATTAAACAAGTTAAAAAGAATACTCAGTTACCAAGGAGTTTTCCATTAGCAATGAGGTTTGTGGCAACCAGCTTGATAGTGCTCTGTGATGCCCCTGATGACCTAATGCTGGCAACAAGGCATGACCTGTAAAACAACCACTGGTATGTTATGTTAAATCAAAACCAAAAGTTTGTAATGAACACAACTTGGATATTAAATATCCTTAAAATTTATCTAAAGGAAATGGACATACTTCTTTGAAAATTGCATTAAGATAAATTTAGTCTGTTGCAAAAAGTATCGTTATCTCTTAACTCCATTGGATATGGCTGTTATTCATAAGACAACACTATAGATCCAGAGCAGCCAGCACATCCATGCAGTCTGATTGGGATCTACAATGTTCGCTTTTGATTAATTTATTTCTGATCAAGAGGCAAACAGTGTAGATCCTGACTGGATGGGGCAGATGTGCCAACTTATCTGGAACAACACTGTTAGCACATGTGATACAAACCTGTTTATGTAAAGTAAAGGATTAAGTAAGAAATATTTGTTAAAAGTAATCTTCATGAAACAAAAAGCAGATTGTCGAAGATGGGGACTTTATTTCAATCTGTAAGAAAACTCTGAGGGCAGCAAGAATAACGATAAAAAGCAATAAATATAGAAAATCGGCTACCTTACAATTTAGCTTGTAATTTCTGTATCTGTCCACTTGCGCAATCTTAAGTATAAGAGAATTTGTTTGCAATGGCTGTAATGTTTGTAAAATGTCCATTATACATGTACCTGAGACTGTCAATATAGTAGCTGTCGTGCTCAGGGTCAGTTTCCAGAAGTAACTGTACTGATCTGTCTGTTTCACCCAGCATCATGTACCTGTCCGCACACTTCCTTGTGTGCTCGTATGTAACACGCTTACTATCATGTAGGGCTAGTCTGTCTAACTGATAGCGCTAAAATAACAAGAAGACACTGCAATGCAACAAACCAGGTTTTTTACTTAAAGTTTCATTAGAAGGGTAATAACTATACACTGCAACTCCGTTATATCGCGATATCCAATATATCGCGCTTGGTCCGTGGATCCCAATTTTTTTTTGTACAACGTATATCATTATGTTTTTTCATTCTTCGTGGGTATTAAAAAAGATCAAATGATTAAATCAACGTTGGCGACAAATTCACAAAACGCACGCTTTTTCCGTGTCGTATTACGTCATTATCGGCGAAGGCTGTTTATTACATTTTGTATGCAGGGATTTGAGGCGATGTACACGTTCAATAGCAAGGTACAATTTAACATCAAACGTATGAAAATAGATGAAAGGTTTTTATTTACAATTTTGTTGCTTCTGATTTGACAAGAAACCCCCTTTGTGACAAACAATAGGTGCGAAAAACACCAAGCTGATACGGTACTGGCAGAATTTCGTTAACGAGACAAACCGCAAACTAGCGACAATTAATGCAAGTTGCTAACCGTAATAGACATGAGCAGGAAACGTCAAAACAGTTTGTTGTTTTGACATTACCTGCTCATCGACATATCAAGCTGGTAAACGACAGACGACGAACTAACACCGCCGACCATGACCGATCAACAGATCGTCGATCTGTTGAAAGTACCGAAAACAATAATACCACTGTTGGAAATTGATGACGGCGATCTGCGTTTGTACATCAATTAATTTCTTTTTATTAAAAATAAATCTCAATATATAAAGAAAGTTGTTTTAAAACATTTGTCCAAGACAGAACGCACTCCCTGATGTACCTGTAGATTTCAAGGCGCGTTAATTACGCAACACCGCGATATACATGCATCTGACAGCAAAAACAAAATGAATTCTCCGTGTTTTAGCGCGATTATTTACTTATATCGCGCTCCGTTTATATCGCGGTTGGCAGACCCCGAGGTCCGCGATATAATGGAGTTGCAGTGTATGTATTTCAAAATACAGTCAAAAGTTATGAAACTTGTCCTGATAATTGTTATTGTGATGTCAAACAACTATATTAAATTTCATAGCTCTTCCTTGAATGGTTACTAAGAAAATGTGAATGTGAACAAAAAACTTGATGAAACATTGATGCCTATGATTTCAATGACATAATTTATCCCAATCTAATAACCGGGATTTTTCAAAGAAAACCTGATTAATATTATTAAGTCTTCACAAGATATATCTGTTTAATTTCACCTGAAGTATGTAGCCAGTCACAAGGCAGACATAACAGGGGCAGACAGATAGATTAACAAAGCAGATATCTATTTTCATGCTAGTCAGAGGCAAACGATCTTATGTCCTTAACAAACTCTGTATACATTCTGCAAAGACCCACAATAAAATCAAACTAAGATTGAAATGATTATACCTTGTAACTTTCATTGTCACACAGGAAGTCATAGCATTTTTCTAATGGTTGATCAGTTCGACAATTCTTCACTGACTCTTCCACTTCAGTGTCAAGGTCAACAAGGCTCTGGGATTCCTTATGTGCTGGTGTGGGTGGAATGAACAAGTCACCAGTGTCTTGACTGGAAAACACACAGCTGGAACTCTGAAAATGGAAATTAAGGTAATCAGATTTATTTACTTGAAACAAAACAATTGGGCTTAATATCAAAAAACTGAAACTATAGACCAGTCTCTTATCTCAAGCATCTAATTGGTTGAAGAGGTCTCCATTTTAACCAATCACCGGTAAATATGTGATCTTAGACATTGGCACTGATTGTAGAAAAACAGCAATCATTACATGTGATAGTCTACATAAAGATGATTCTTACAGACAGATTAAGAACACAGAAATGAATGGTTATCTTATCTTTTTCGTATAAATTAATTAAAATAAAGGGGCCATCACGCTTATCGTACAAAACAGAAAGCTGTTTACCTTACTCATTCCCAGATGACCACCAAATCTCATGTAGTACAGTGCTACAGTCCAGAACTTCATTTCCGACTCATCTCCAAATAACCTTTAAACAAAATACCGATAATCTTTAGCTTTATGGTTCAGTGACAGATATAGACAGAAAATGCAATAATAAATTAATGAATATGCATACATATTCATGCTTACCTAAAATCATTGAAATTCAATTACCACATGTGTTCTTGTTTAAAATTTCACTTTGCATGAACATTAAGACTAAAGATTTCCGATTCTATTACCAAAATTCACTGTGTATTCAATTCTCTCTGTTTTAGTTGCTAAAAACAGTACTGCACCAATGAACATAAAATTAATACCAGACATAGCATCTATTCTTTGAAAGCTGACAGGCTGAAATTCAGCTAAGTTTTCAACTGCAATTAATCAATCACATGCTAGATTTTCAGGACAGGACACAATGTAAGTTCTATGATATTACGACAGTGTGCACTGATTAGAAACCCCAGAATCCCTTGCAGCTTTAATAACAACACTGACATATTGTGAATACAACCTACCCAGGGCCCAAGATCACTAACTAAGATTGGAGATCAGTCTCAAATCTCAAGCACCGATTGGCTGAAATGGTGACCAGTTACCATTTCAGGCAATCAGATGACTGAGATTTGAGACTGGTCTCCAGAATTAGATAATCCAGGGCTTTAGTGTTGTCATGTTTCCTCATTACCTTGCAGTTAGAAGACACCTCTCAGCTGTACCAAATATACAGTTACACAAATACTCTGCCAGATCTCTGTAATAATCAAGTTGTTATGTAATGGCTAAAAGAAAAGTTAACCATTTACTCCTTATATCCAACATGCAACCGGTGTACATCCATGAAGTGAGATCCTATCAGCCTGCAGTGAACATCCATGCAGTCTCATCAGGATCTATACTGTTCGCTTCTTGGTAATAAATAACCTAATCAAAATTAATCATGACTACTGTAGATCATGATCACATTACACAGATGTACATGCTGATCTGGATCTACATGTACACTGGTCAAACATGGGACAAAAGCTGCTGTACTCATGGAGAAAAAGGTTAAAACGCAGACTACCAGTATAAAGGTTTCATTTTTCTCATGTAAGGGTCAGCATAATCAATGTATTCTAAATCTGTTTTTACATTACTGAAAATCATGAAATTGACAATTTTGCCAATTTCGCTTCAACCACTCCTAAAACATTCCGATTCCAATCCAATTCCACTTTGATTGCATTCCATTTTTTTTCGATATTAGTGTTGTGTTCCAGTGGTGATCAGCTCTGATCTGGTCCTTTTTTTTCTTATACAAGCGATCAAAATGCTCATACTGATTCATTTCAATTCTATTCTGATTCCAATTTGATTCTGCTCCTATTCCATTCCGATTGATACGCAGTCCACTACTGCCAACTCCTGATCTGTCAATTTTATGATTTTCAGTACTGTAGATAAAATTACCCCTCATAACATTTAGCTGCATCACAATAATCCTTGTATATATCTTTGTGTTATCATCAAAATACATTACAGCAATTAACAGACTATAGTGAAACACTTATCTCAGCAAAGTATACAGATTGTCAGGCACCTTTTAATCCCCAACTTGCATTTATTTTCCACAGATTATTACGGTGCTTATAACACAAATGTAAACAAACATACATGTACTAAAGAAAGATCATTTATGACTTGTGTGCAAGTCTGCCTATAATCTAGTGATAATGCCAATTACATAAATACTTAAAATAGATGAAAATGGAACTTTGAAAGCCACAAAACACTACAAATATGAAAATATTGCAGGCTCGGTTTGATTGAGCCTGTTCATGGACAGTAATGGAAATGCATATTACTGACCATGCCGCCTAGCCCCGGGTTGAACCCGACTCAATATTTACACTAATAAACAGTACAATTTAGATTTTGAGAAATCATAATAAAAACATGCCATGACACAATGATCAAAAAAATTTTTATCAGACATCACAAAAAATACAGCTTCTGTTCCCTGGATGTATGAGAAAATGGTAATATTGACTGATTTCACAGTGGACTGTTAGCGTACTTATTTCCTTATCTGAGTTCATGAAAGATACAGAATACATACTGATCTATGAGTTTGAGATTCTTGTTGACACACGTCTGTATATCCTTGTCTTCTTCTCTCATACCCTGCAGTTCCAACATGTAGTTCTGAGACCATTTCTGATGTTGTAATAAATGCTTCATCAGGAAGGCTGCCTTAGGAGGCATCAGATGAGGGGAAAATACAGCCTCTGAAATATCAAGGCCATTGTTTACTGAAGTATCATTTTTATTTGTGAAAACATATATTTTTGCATATTTTACACATGACCAGGATAGAAAGTTCTTATTCCATGCAAAAAGTGTCCTAGGCCGGTAATTGTCAAAAGGGAAGTGCCATAGGTCTAGTCTACAGGCAGGAGACCACCAGTTGTCACAAAAAAAGAGGATTAATGAAGTTTTTTCATGCATTAAGAAATACTTCATTATAATAAAAAAAACTAAGATAGTTCCATGAATATTTATCTATATTGAACTAATACTATTTAAATTACACAGGATTTGTTAGAACTAAAATACAGAGTAAAATCGCTAAACCACAGATGTACACTCGATTCAAGTGCTTGTTAATGACAAAATCATCAAAATCATTATCTTAGATTTTCTTGGGAATTCAAAAAAAGAAAACTCATGTAATAAAAACTTATGTATTTTGACTGACTTCATGGCCCTAAGGTAAACTCCTGAAAACTCATGTACACTGTATATACCTTGCAATACATATGACTTTCAATTTCCCAGATGCTGAGATCACCACAAAGTTGCTGAATTAACACAAACAAAGCCATGTTTGTGATGCATTTTTAAAAATTTCATTACTTTACTCAAATCTTTCTTAAAAATAACAGTGAAACTAATTTCTGCTCAGGCTGCCAGGAATAAATTCATCAATTATGAGGTTCAAACTTCCAACAACTGTTTACACTACCTGTGAGATCCCTCTCCTCTACAGGACATGTGGATTTCTTGAGGGAGAGATCCAGCATGTGTATAGATCCATCAGCTGTCGCCAGCAAGGGTCGGTCCGAGCCGGACCACTCGGCATCAACAACCTTAGCTATCTCTTTCGGACTCTTGATGGAACTAACCAACTCTGGCTACAACGGAATAGAGAACTCTTATGGTACATGTGCAAGAGAAATTGACTGAACATTGCTTTGTTATCATAAGGATTATTACCTTGTAAACAGTGAAGACGAAAGTATAAATGCTGAAAATGAAAATTATAAGACAGAGTAAATTTTGCCTAAAAAAACACTAACAACAGAAAATTATTTCAAACATCCAAAATGTTCAATTCTTTCCCATGTTTACTTAAATTACTCCGAATCAGTTACTGTAAATCCTGTAAGAAAATGTGAAATACCACATCACCAAAAATACTTATGATAATAATAGTGTCTTTAACATTTTGGTGTTTTTTCAGACATATTCCTCTTATACATGTATATTACCTTTCCATCATTAATGTCCCATATATCTACCCCTTCATTGTACAGTATAAGGAACTTGAAATTTCCTCTACCAGGTGCGAATCTAATCTTCTTAATCCAGCCTCTGTGTGTTGAGTTTGTTCTACAAGCAAGGAAAACATTGTCATAAAAAACCCTACCAGAAAACTAAATCATCTAGACTTGCAAATGTGTACGCAAACAAAGAGAAACTTTCTAAATACTTGACATGTAAGAAAATGGTGAAAATAATTATCTATATACATACAATAAAATAATTTAGGCTGTCTAAACTGGTCCGTATTCATGGTTTGACTGTTATATGGAGAGTTGGGGTGGGAGGGGTAGATATTACAGGGTTGATAATTCTCTAGAGTAGTCTATTATTAAAGACATCGGTAATTTCAGTTGATGGTCAATGTTTTGATAGAGTTAGGCATGAGTAAAACAAGACGTTTAACTGTAAAACAGCTGTTATTGCTGAGGTTTGAATGTACCACAGGGTGGTGTATATTCTGAGGTTTGAATGTACAACAGGGTGGTGTATATTCTGAGGTTTGCATGTACAACAGGGTGGTCTTTATTCTGAAGTTAAATTGTACCATACAGTGGTGTATGTTCACATGTTTGCATGTACCAGGGTCCATATTCTGAGATTTGAGTGTTACTTTACAATGGTCTAAATTCACAAGTTTTAGTGTACATGTAAGTGGTCTATATTCACAAGTTTGAGTGTAATCTCGATTGGTCTATATTTACAGGTCTAAGTGTACCTATATAGCAGTCTATATACCTGGATGTTTTAGCCTTGAGATCCCAGAGACAGAGTTGTCCATCAGCGTCTCCAAAAGCCAAATAGTCACCCTTCCATGCCAGCCACGTCACATTGCTCATACCACTCTGTGATAATACAATGGATTTGATCATGTATCTAAACACCTAAGAATGGTACAGGTTTATGTGACTTTTTCACTCAAAATTGTGTATGTATGATATTGAATTAAGGGTTAAACACAATTGGATGTACTTGGGTATGAAGTTTGGTGGTTTACTTTTTATTATACATGATTGTAAAGCTCCAGTGATAATACTTCTGTATGATCACTTGTACATTTGCTTCCCATAATCACAATATAATTTTCTACTATGAATTCACCAATAACAATGTTGCTGAATTCAAACACATGGTTTGATTGCACCTTACCTCAGGTGGGATTTTGGAAGCATCAGCAAAGCTGTTTCCCTCCACTAGGAAGTGATACAGGGTACCCTCGGAATCAGTGTACACAAAATGCTCCTTAACTGATAGCTTCCCAGCTGTTGTAACTTCACTGAAATAACCAAAAAACAGTATGTTTCAATAAATTCAAGAAAAACATGGGTTCTGTCAACAACTATGTATAACTTGTACAAAATTATACCTTCCAGAGTCTACAAAACATCTTGCAACTTCATGAGTTACAGAAGTTCCTGCAGATGGAATTGGCCTAGGAAATTTAAATGACTTCTCCCTGATTGGAAATTAAGAAGTGCCTATGATTAGAATTTCTCACTCACCGAATGGGCTGTTTCAAAAAAAAAATTGCTGGTCTGGGTTTTCCTGAATAAAAATGTACAACAAACAGTTACTTCCATTTTCCTACTTTGCAGAGGTGTCTCATCATGCTCTTTAAAGATTTATGAAGTTTCATCAAAATAGCACCATCCGTTAAAAAATATTCTAAAATAATGGGCAAAAAATGTCAGGAGTGTGACAAAAAAGTGTGACAATTTTCAAAATCACATTTGTTCAGACCATTATTTTACAAAAAGCTTGAGTAAAGACATGTTTTAGTGTTGTTTTAGTAAAATGTGCATTTATTAGGCATCAAATAATGATAAAATTATGCATATTATACTTAAAGTGATCAAAATTTATGCTACTAAGTCCAGCATGGTAGATTAGAAAATACCCCAAGAAAGTCAATACATTTTTGCTTTATAAATTTATAGAACTTTAAAGATTAATAGTACATAAGAAATGTTTTGTGTATCATTAAGTTTTATGTTTCTAGATGCAATAGTTATAATATTATCACCTCTATTGAAATTATATTTGTCTGCAGATCCCTTCAGAAAATGTCAGCTAAATTTGTCAGGAGTGTGACATTATGCACATATTGCAATATTCTGTCAACATATCCTTAACATAAAAACAAGAGCATGTTTTTTCCTAGAAGACTACGTCATGTTTTGTTAAAATGTGACAAACAGGAATGGCCTTAGTGAAACATTTTTGAGTACACTGCACTTATGTGGTTGTCAGGAGTGTGACACACTTTCTTAACAATATGAATTTTTTATCTTTATGCAATACCACTTATAAAGCACTTATATTTGATGCTTCAACATGTATTTTAACAGAAATACACTTTTTAATAATAAGAAACAGTAATACTTGTATTTTAAGCACATAAATTAAAATTCTTTGATTTATTTAATATTGGTCAATAAAGCTCCATAAAATTTTTATTCTGCCACATAAGAGTATAACTTGATTGTTTTTGATCACTGTAAAGACTGTACAAACATATGGACCAACCAGTTTGGACTTTTTATGAACTTAAATTCTTTACATTTTTTATTCTTATCCAATATATATCTGGTCATTGTACAATCATGCTAAAAAGAATTACACAACTGTTACACTTTTAAATTAACCCTTTACTCCATATATACACCTTTATTATGTGGATGAACAGACTGAGTGTAGATCCAGATCATTTGGCACATCTGTCAGGAGTTACTTAACACAGTTTGCTTTTAGATTTTATTATTTCTGACCAAGATGTGACCTGTCCAGATCCAGATCAGATGGCACTAATGTGCCAGCTGATCTGGATCAAAACTGGTTGCACATGTGCTAAAACCTGTATAAATGAAGGAATGGGTTAAAGAATATAATACCATGGAATTTAATAATTGCACGTCTGATCTGCCAAAGCATAAGGTTGCTACATAAACACACAAGTCAATGAAGGATGCCAGTAACCTGGCACAAGTTCAGCCAAATGACAGGGAACACACAAATTTCTATTTATGTAAAACTGTTCGTTTCCTATCCTCAAAACTAAAAAAACAGAACAGGGACGTCTACATACTTTTTATCGTTGTCATTCGCTAAATAAATCATGTATTCTAGATGTTTCCAGTACACTACATCTAGTTATAAAATACTGATAGCATTCCCAAATGGAGCAGACACTTCATGGCCATAAAACAAATGAGTCTGATAAAATGTCTATGATAAATCTAGACAAGGGTTGGAATGATATATGAGTCTGAATTTGGATATATCATAAATAAATTCTCCCAACTCAGACAAGCAGTCAAAATTAAATTGATTTTCTGTGTTTTTTGTTCAAGCTAGTGGGACTAAATTTTGTCTAGCTATCCCTTCACTCCATAGGTACACATTTTATTTGCATGGGCCAGATAAGCCAGCAAATCCGTGCCTTCTGATCGGGATCTGCCCTGTTTGCTTTTTGACTTATTAGGTTATTTTTGACCAAAAACTTAACAGTGCAGATCCTGATGGCATGAATAAGCAAGCTGATCTGGATCTACACTGGTTGTAAATGTAATTCATTAGATCATTTCTAACCAAGATGTGACCAGTTCAGATCCAGATCAGACAGTACAGATGTGCCAGCTGATCTGGATCAACACTGTTCGCTCATGCGATAAAATGTGTACGTATGGATGAAAGGGCTATATGAATATGTCACTTACCTAGGCTGGGTGTCACCAGATGATGTAGACATAGTATCAGCTGCATTACCATCCCCGCCTTCTAGATTAGACCCAGCCACTTTACCACCATTGCCAGATGTGCCAGTCTGCTGCTGTTCTAACTGCTGCTGCAGAATCTTCTTCTTCAAAGCTTTCAGGCTGTGAGATGGTGACCATTCCTAGATTTATATAGCAAGATTCAAGGTCATAAAACTGAGTCCTGAGGCCGCTCCTAGATTAACAGCAAGGGTCAAGGTCATAAAACTGAGAACTGAGGCCACTCCTAGATTAACAACAAGGTTCAAGGTCATAAAACTGAGACCTGAGGCCTCTCCTGGATTAAAAGCAAGGGTCAAGGTCATAAAACTGAGACTTGAGGCCACTCCTAGATTAACAGCAAGGGTCAAGGTCATAAAACTGAGACATGAGGCCACTCCTAGATTAATAGAAAGGTTTTAGGTCATAAACATCAGATTTAAGACCTTTCATAATGTTAAAAGCAAGGTTCAAGGTCATTTAAACTGAGACCTGAGGTCACTCATAGATTAACAGCAAGGTTCAGGGTAATAAAACTGAGACCTTACCACTCCTAGATTAACAGCAAGGTTCAAGGTCATAAAACTGAGACTTGAGGCCACTCCTAGATTAACAGCAAGGTTCAGTGTCATAAAACTGAGACTTGAGGCCACTCCTAGATTAACAGCAAGGGTCAATGTCATAAAACTGAGACCTGAGGCCACTCCTAGATTGATAGAAAGGTTTAAGGTCATATACATCAGATTTAAGATAATGTTTAACAGTATGGTAAAAAAATGAAGCTTGCGAATAGCCAGAAAAGTTAAACACTTTAAACTCAGAAGATGAAAGAATGATTTTTATTATTGTCTATATTCAATGGATAAGCCTTTTATCAAATGATCTTGATCTACATTGGCTACCCATGTGATCGATGTTGTATCCATGGAGTTAGCGTTAAATACATGTATATACACAAATCAATTTAGATGTGACATACCAATGCAGTTGGATGAGGAGCGGTCTTTGAGATCTCTCGAAGCAAGTGCAAGGTCTTCATGTCCCACAATTCCAATGGTTTGTCTTTGAATGTTAAAATGAAGTACTGTCTGTAATTATAATAATGAAGCATCATGACATGAAATGCATGTGAGCTGTGTCATTCAAAAATGTAGTATCTAGAAGTTACTGTTACCTTTCAATATCATAAAGCTGAGAAGCAATATTTTTGTTAAATATAAATTATTTCTCCATATTTGATATATTATAAAGTAAAAACATGCAACAAAATATCCTAAACAAAAAATATAAGTAAACTATTCCAAGAGAGGTCAGCAATAACTTCAGGAAAATTTTCACTCCAAATTTTTGGACTCATGTTCTCTTTCAGGAATAAAAACAGATTTATAATACATGTAATAATTATTATAATTCTGTTTTATTATAGAAAAAGGACAAAAGTCCAACAATTTGAAGCAAACATTTATGTAGAGAAATAAATTTTTCCCAAACTTTTAAATAGAAACAATCAAAAATGTCAAAATAACCAAAATCATTATTACCTTCCTGTGACATGGCTAAATACATAGATATTAGATTGAAGTGAAACTATAGTTATTATTATTTCCTCCTTATTTACTACTTGAAAAAAAACTTTTAAATGTTAGCTTTACAAAGCCTTAAATAATATATTCTTTATAAAAGACTCCTTTAGGGATTAAAATGAAATATTGTACTATTGAATGAATTAAAGAAATGCATACATCCAAAAGTTACATGACATTGAAGTTAACCCTTTACTACATATAAGCTTTTATGATGTAGGTACACAGTGCAGATCCAAATCAGCTGGCAGAGATATGCCATCTGATCTGTATAAGCACTGGTCGCATCTTGGTCAGAAAAAAACCTAATGAATTCTAAAAGCAAATAGTGTAGATCCTGATCAGAAGGTAAAGATTCACCCTTCCGTCCTCAGGCTGTAAGAATTGGGAGTGCTATTCCATGTACAACTTACTTGAGGTGTGAGATTCTCAACATTTCAATAGGAGACTCCTGATCTCTGTGGGTCCTTACTGGAACAGCCTTGCCTGAAAACCAAACCAATCAAACATGTCTGCAGACTAACCATCAATATAACTACAAGTTAAGACTGATATGCATAATATTTTTTCCTTAATGCTATTTTTATCAATAAAATGCATTAGCAAATAGCAGCATATTAAGCAGTATGCATGTAGTTTTGACAATGATGGTTTTATTACTAGTATGTAATAAGTATTAATCTCTGAATATAAGTGTAAAAACATTTCAGCATTTTAACACATAGTGCTGTGTCTGGCCATAGAAAGTAGCCTCACACTTTAATTCAGTGTCATTACAATAAATGGTTGCCAGTTAATTAACATGGAGTCTGTCCATTTTTTGTCAGTAATAGAAATCAGCTGTTATCAGTGATAGGGTAATTGATTTTTTTGTGTAAATTTCATGTGACAGCATGTGCTTTCAAAGTGTCCAAATGTGTGATGTTACCTGACACACATTTTTGACTCATGTGAAAAAACTGACTAAACAACCAAAATAATAACAGCAATTTGCATTAAAAATCGCTGCATTCATTCCACGATAAGCCACATTATTGAATATACTATAATGCACAAAACCTGACGATTTTCATAACATAAGATAATTCCTTTGATGTTGTTGCATTTACTAACATTACAAACCAAGTTCAAGTTCAAGTTCAAGATTTTATTTGCCAAAACCAATACAATTTTTTCCCTTAACAATGGCAGATGAACTTATATATACATATACTCATCAAAACAAAAGAACATACAAACAAGCTAGAGAAAAACATATACATGCAGACACACACTTAAATACAAAGCAAGATTATTAGAGATTTAGGAGAACAACCATGAAGAATTCAACAAAGTTTTTGTATAAAACTAATGCCTGCTCATTCAGGCATTTGGAAGGAAGTAATTAGTACATTTAGTTGTTGATAATATCATCGGTATAATTATATCAATGTCAATATAAACCAGTGCTCCCTAAACTTAAGCTTTGTGGTAAAGGTATGCAGTATATGAGTTGTGTCACCTACCAGAAGATACGTCCACCAGCAGTATCTCATTCTTGACAAGGTTGGATGTTCCAGATGGTTTAGGGTGGGCAAATGACATAAAACTCTTCAGACTGGCCCACTCTATACCCCTGAAATCATAAACTGGTATGCATAGTTTGTCAAGTTCAATACACTACAAATTGTATTTCAACTTAACCATTTATTCCATATGTAAGCCTTATATAACATGGGCATCCAGTGTAGATCCAGATCAGCTGGCACATATATGCCATCAGATCTGGATCAAAACTATTTCATTACTGGTCAGAATTAATGTAATAAATCAAAAAGCATGGATGTGCCAACTGATCTGAATCTATACTGTCTGGCTACACCACAATGGCATATGAAAGATGGAGGAAAGAATAGATATTACTTGCATTAATACAATTTTTATTCCTATTTGTTATAATGAGAATACACTTATTTACATTAGCATGAATTTCAAACTTTTTTTAGGTTTTGGTACAATATTTATGTGGGTTCTTAATTTTGTTGGTTTTAATTTTCTAAAATAAGCCTAATTATAAATTTCATAGTGTTTTAAATTTGTGGACTGCCTTGGGCATGAAATTCATGAACACTAGCATGTATTAAGGAAGCATGAAAACTAATTTATTAAAAGAATTGTCCTTATAAGCCTTTTGAAATGAAATAAACTTATTTTGTTGGTCCATATAGAATAAGAACATACCGTACAGGACTTGTGTGAAGACTGTATTCCCGTTCTATCTGCCCATTGGCCACATTAATTATCTGCACACTCCCGTGCTGACTACCTGTTGAACAAAAGATAGGTTTATCCTCAGATGTCAATTTACCCTTTACTCCATATAAACAGGTTTTAAGTTTAACTCAAGTGTTAACATCACATATCAGCCATCACATCTGTGCCATCTGATCAGGATCTACACTGTTTGCTTCCTGCTCTGAAATAACCTAATGAATCAAAATCCTAACAGTGTAGATCCTGACTGTGCTGACTGATCTGGATCTACATTGTTTGCACATGGACAAAAGCCATATCCAAAGGAGTTAAGGGCTAATCATCATATTACATTAAAAGCTAATTAATTAATTAAGTACATGTATAATGTCACCTCTGAAATGCTTGCCTGAGCAGTCAAATACAGAAGTTTTGTCATAGCCTGCTTCAGAACAAACATGAAGCAAGAGAAACTATCTGTCTCTACTGGGACATATACATGTATTAAGCAATAATAGAATTATTGTTTTTATTTCAAATATGAGAGGGGCAGGGGGTAACTGCCCACCCAATACACTAGATACGACTTTTTTATTCGAATGATATGCTTGAAAATTAAAAACAAAATCAAACTTTGGAGGCAGGGTATCCATGGTAAAACTTACCAACAGCCAGAAGTGGTTGATATATATTCCAATTTTTTGTTGTTAATGGTGGACACATTCTGATGATAGATATTGCTGAACTGATTCCATTTAGTAAACCAGTCATCAAGAATTTAAGAACTACACCATGTCTTTTCACAGTGTCACTGTCTGGACTAAGCAGCTGAGATTGATCAATCATATCACTTAATACAAGTCTGGGATATGGCACTAGTTTGTCTCCCTCAATAGGATTGGTTGGGTCACCAGGGGTATATAATGGGGATTTATGGTCCTTTGTATCTGCCTGAAAACATAAATATAAAAATAGATCAGTCACTAGAATCAAAGAGTTATGTGTACATATCAGGAACTAGAGTGACAGAGATGAGGATTTCTAATGAAACTAGATCTTGCTTCAAGTCATGTGAGGGAAGTTGATGATAAGTATGGACTGAGCAGCAACTTGACCATTAAAGCCCATACGACCTTGACCTTTGATCCAAGCCACAATAGAAGCTAGGGAGCTGGGAAGGGAGGGGTTGCGAACGGGAGCAGACACAATTAACTAAAGTCATTATGCCATAACAGAATCTAGTAACATCTATTTAACTTAAGACCATCCCACTATAAAGACCATTTTCCCAGTCCCAAAGGCGGTCTTTAAAGCAGGGTTTTTTCTCTAATTACATATGATTTCTATAAAATTATGAATAAGGTAGAAAAGAGCAAAACTGTAAAAGGGAAATTGTGGTCTTATTGACTACTTAATATTTATGCCAAGTTATTGAAAATATCATCATGTGTGACAAAAAGTTCAGATCTGAATGAGAAATTTGAGACATAGTTCATTTCAATTGGCCAGTGACCTTGACAGTTACATCTGAGTCTTGAATATTTTCTGTTAAACATAGTCTTGATACAGTATCTAGTTTTTTGATAATGTCTCCATGCACGAACAATTTACAGTTTGAAATAAAATGTAGTCCCCTGTCTGCCCACCTTCTTAAAATAAGGCAATAGAAAAAAATATTTTAGATTCTCATCCCCGCCCGCCCCTGTCCAAAACCACCCGCCCCCAAAAAATTTATTGGTAAAAAAATCGGAACATATTCTGTTCCGGACAGAACGGGTTTAGGCCATCCCGGATATAAAAAAAAACATCGCAGAAAATAATAAAATAAAATGTTCATCAATTCAAAGCTTACCTAAGGTGATAGTGTCACTATAAAAGACCGGTGTGGCATTTCAAGCAAGAATAGGCACCAACCTGCTACTTTTGTAAGTTGTTATTATGATGTTTTGGAAGAAATTGAAAAGATGGATGAATATTCTACACCAAAGGTTCTGGTAACTATTTATGCCATTTTCTCAAAATTTTAAGTTAGTTTTTACTTCTGTTCTCAGGTATTTTGTTAATAAAAAATAAAAAGTGCCCACCCGTTCCTTTTTTTCCCAAAATGATGAGAATCTAACAATTTATTTTCTCTGGCCTAATCTGAGATTTTTTAGGAAAACCTGGTATAAAAATGGAATCTTCTTCTTTCCTTAAAACTCTTCAAAAGTTATATGATAGGAAAAAATTCGCCTATTTCAGCTGCATTCAATTACCTGAAAATCCACAGTGTGAAGATCCCAAAAGATAAGCCTGCTATCAGTGAGTACCAGAGCAAGTTTGGCCTCACTGACTGGAGAGCACATTATGCCTGAAACTTTACAATGCCGGGTCATGCGTATCGAGTCCGACTGACAACGAAGGTCATAGACCAGATCCAAGGAGGAACTTGGGGATAGGTCATCTGCAAATAACAATGATTACACTTAGTCTAAATAATAGTGAACAGATTGAATTAAAGTGGAGGTAATATAGACTACCATAAAAAGGCCACTATTCCAATAAATGGCCTGCCCATTTTATCAGAAAATGAAAAATGGAAATTTGAAAAAAAAGAAAAAAAAAGATAACACTCTGAGTGTAAATACACATAACTGCTACCCCTTTGGACAAGTTCGATCAATTGTTAACCGTTTAATTACTTTTGGAATAAAACTTTGTAGTTTTATATAGCAGTTTTTAAGAAATTTTGAATACCAATAAAAGCATATGAAATACAACTGTTACAATCAATAATAATAAACAAAATAAATGAAAGAGTGACCAAGAGTTGAACAAACTATTATTTTTTCTCCAAAACTGGAATTAAATTATGCAATACAGCTTAAAACAAGAAGACACAATACAATGTAACTAACTTTTCTTCTTAAATTTTAAGAAACATACAGAATAACTATGACAAAATACAGTTATAAAACATGTCCTAATGACTGCTATTGTAATGTCAGATAACAATGTTAAGTTTCATCCGTCTACTTTGAATGGTTACTGAGTAAACTTAAACAAAAAACCTAATGATTTGTTGACGCCCACCGGCTTAATTAAATAACCAATCTAATATTCCCGCTTAACAAAAATAATAAAAGATAAACAAGATTAAAAGCCTTTGATATGTTAGGTGAAAACTTAAGCTGTTTCATGTTAAAATGTGTCTGGAAAATTAGCAAAATTTCCTTGAAATGACATAAAAACATTTAGCAGACAAAACTAACTATTATATATTTAGCTGGAATTAATATAGAATGCAGTCAAAATCTGTATAAAATTATATACCATTTGGATGAAAATGAACTAAAGATATTTGTTCTTTCTAAAAATAACCATTTGGAAATGATTGAAATATCACAGAAGAAGCATAAGAAGGTTTATAAGTTACAAATATCCCTCCAAAGCACCAAATGTAGTTTTAGTAATAATTATTTAACCCTTTACTTCATATACATGTATATGCTTTTTAACATGAGTGTGACCAGACTGAGTGTAGATCCAGATCACTTTTAGTTATCAAATATCACTTTGTTTAAACCTTAACTACATGGAATATGGCTGTTATTCCATGGAGAACAGTGTAGATCCAGATCAGATGGTGTATCCGTAGATCAAAATCAGAAGGCATGGATTAGCCAGCTGATCTGGCATTACACTGGTCACACATGAAGAAAAAAACATATAAATCATGTAAATGGAATGAAGGTGTTGTCATGAGAAGTTTGTGCCATGCTAAGAACTTGTGAAGATTTTTCTGCTATCAAAGGAATCTCAGAATCACTTTATCAAAATCTAGTTAGAAAATGCTCTATGGCTTACTCATGCAAATTTTGTCCCTAGCTTTTAAACTTCCTTCTTATAAAAGGAAACCTGAAATCTAATAACCATAACATAAATTACAGAGACAGAGTTCATGGAAAGGAGGATATGATGCAGACAATTGCAATTAGACATGTCTATTAATTTGAAATCTGAAGAAATCCCATTGGTGTTAAAGTTTCTGTAGCTGACAGAGATTTATGGTCCTTTAAATAAAGCATGTACGGATATGAAACTAATTAAAATCTAAAATTGATCGTTGGAGTATTTCAAAGCAAATTGTTTGATAGCTTTAGATTCAAGAACTTAATCTAAGTTACACAATAAAATTGTTTGAAAGCCTCAGATTCAAGAACTTAATCTAAGTTACACAATAAAAAGAAAAACCTTAAGACATTAATTCTTTTTGGAGAAATTTAAAAGAATTGTTGTAAATGAAACAGCTCTCAATTCAACTGCATGAGAAATTTTAAAGTTATTAACCAATGCTTAACAAGAGGACCATAAGAACCTGAATTACTCTACTGATCTAGCTGATAATCTGGGTAAACTGAATGCTGTAAATCATAAACAATATCTGCCAAAGTTGACATAGTACAGCAGGGAATAATCTAGAGTTTTGGGTGCACCAAGCTCATGCCTGCTAAAAATACCTAGAGGATACATAAGTAGAGCTGCCTTTGAGAACTAACACCGCACCACACAGAAGAACATGTGAAGATATGTAAAGAAATCAATTAAAGCTCGTACAGATGTGCCAGCTGATCTGGATCTACACTAGTTGCACATGTGATAAAAGGCTTATATGGAGTAAAGGGTTAACATAAAGATGTATGTACCAAATGCTCCAGATCCTTCAGGCGGTAAACTAGCCAGCATGCTGGTCCTCCGTCGTACTCGGCATGTTATACTGCCATTTTCATGCAAACAATACAGTACATCCCTCTGTCTCATTGGCAACACCTACAAGTAAACTGCAACCTAAGTAATGAAAGAGCACGGGTTACATTTCACAAATCATCACAGACCAGGGTCCAAGGTAGTATAACTGAGAATGAAGACCAGGCTCAAATAAGCATCTGATTAGTTGATATGGAGACTTATTTACTTTTCAGCTGTTCAGATTCTTGAAATTTGAGAATGGTCTCAAATTTCTGATTTACAATCATCGACCCAGATTTTATTACAAAGAGCAAACTATCAGGGATTCCAAAATTTTGATTATGCAAGAAAAAAAGTATCTTTTATGAGTCATTTGGTTCAAAGCATCATTCATGGGATGGTCTTAGGTGCCAGACTTTGTCTTATTCACCTCATGCTCATCTAATTTCTTAAAAACTTCTCATCGTTGACTAAACAGTTCTTCATTTCTGAGATTGTCAGTTTTGGTATTCTTAAGTGAACTAAAAACAACAATTTGAATGAAGGAAACATACTTTATTTTAAGATTTCAAACAGAAATTACTCCAGGAAAATCAGTATTTTTCCAACTTACAATATTTGGGGGGGGGGGGGGGGGGAGCTAAGCAGGTAATAAAAAAAGACAAGGTTCCTAAAACAGTTAAAATAACACTTGGATATTAACTGTTTACACCATGGATAAAACTTTCTTGTATGGGCATATGGTGTAGATTCAGATTAGCCTGCACATCTACACCATTCACTTGTAGTTCATTAGGTTATTTCTGACCAAGAAGCATGATGTTCAAGCTGATCTTGATCCACACTGGTTGCACAAACGTTAAAACACATCTACATAGAGTAAAGACTTAACTAAAATAAGCAGAAAATATCAGGTTTAAATAATTCACTGATGTTTACACATATTTCATTGGAAACAATAATAATAAAAGCATCCTTCAGGCAAACATAAGTGATCTTTGAATGAGAGTATATTAAAAAAAGCTACCTCCAAGAAAGGAGACCCAGTTCTCTCAGCTGCTATGATGCCAACAGTCTGGTTGATTTCAAGGTCCAGTATAAGAATCTCCCGGGCATACACAAGTACTAGATGATGTCTACATGACTTTAGGTAGGTCAGCTGTATACACTCATTCAGTCCCATCTTCTCTTCATCTCTGAAAACAATAAATAGACCTCTTACTCATATTAACCCTTAACTCCACAAAGACACATTTATTGCATTAATAGGAACCCCCCTCTCAGTAAATTAACAACCCCAGGGGGGTTTAAAAGGAAAATTACGGCATATGGAGTATAGGGTTAACAGACAGAAGAGTGTATGAATATAGTTCAGTGGGTAAAGGGTAAACATGACATGTACATTGGTTTGGCCTCACCAACCAGTATTTTGGTAAATTCATTGGATAAGTGAACACGACAATGTGACATGTACATGTACCTTGGCTTGGCCTCACCAACCAGTATTTTGGTCATCCTCTTGGCAAGATTCCTGGAAGAAGATGATGACTGTTTTCTCTCCAAGGTACCCACAGGTGTATCTCCCTTGGTACTTGCTGCAACAGGTATTTATATGTAAAATGTATATTTTTTCCAACCAAATATCCTATATTTTTATACTATGTACCTTTTTACATGTTTTTGATTCTTATGTATTAAAATGCATTAACTATTGTGCAACTTCAAAACCTTAACATGATATCAAGCATCTTGTACAGCCTATCCATTTACTCCATATATATGCGTTTTTATGCATGTGTGAATAGTGTAGATCCAGATTAGCTGGCATGTCCATGCTGTCTGATCAGGATCTGCACTGTTTGCTTTTAGAACCATGGGCTTATTTCTGACCGAAGCAAACAGTGCAGATCTTGATCAGACAGCACGGATTTGCCAGCTGTACACTGTTCACCCATGCAATAAAAGTTTATCTATCGAGTAAAGCGCTATACTTTGTTGCAATTATCCCTTCTAACTTTGCAAAACTATGATAGTCAAAAATCATATTTGCAAAGAAATTTGAAGATCATTAAATTGTGACAGGAGATGGGTCTCTCTTGCATCTGATTGGCTGAAATGGGGTTAAGTCTCCATTTATGCCAATCAGAACCATGGGAACTGAGACTGTCTCCTATTTCAGTGTTATGATCATGGGCACAGACGTCATACTGTCTTAATATATTCCACTAATATTCTGCACACTAATTTCTACCAACTATTTGCTCAGACAATTCTGCTCAAAATAACAGAATTTTATGACATGCTGACATTTCTTTTTAGCAGTAACTAAATGCACCTAGATTATAAACATTAATTGCTATCACAATGTAACTGAATGCACTGCTCATGAAGCAAGTTTTATTACCGGGAAATAATCACTGATTGCACACTAACCACACATACCTGAGGGACTAGAAATGTAGAATTTCTTGCCATTACTTGATGGAGTCTTGGTAATAGAAAAGTCATCAATGAATACAATGCAGTCCTGACCTAAAACTGAAATGGAAAGCAGACAGTGACCTATAAAAGTGACAGTAAACAACACCTTACAGCACTGGAATCTAAACTTCAGGGCCTATGATTATAAAACTGAGATTAGAAACCAGTTTCAAATCTCAAACATGATTGGCTGAAATGGTGACATCAAATATCAGATATTTGCATCATCAAGCTTTTGAAATTTTGATTAGAATGCCAAGAGTTTGATAACAAAAATACAGACCTTGACAATTTATATCAAATAATTACATGTTATCTTGATTTGTCAAATGAAAATTGCTTGTGGGGAAATCTAGAAGAGTGTGTTAGAATTTAAACTCTTTAAAGTATGGATAAAAGTATATGCTTAGCAAGTTAATAAACTTTATTAGTGCACATCAAATAATTGTCTAACTCCACTATTAAGACTATCTTATGGACTGGTCAGTAGTGATCTTAATAGTGGGTTGGTCTTAATTCAGGGGTAGAAAACAGTGCAAAACTGTTAAAGGGGACATTGAAAAAAGTGGTCTTATAATCAGGGTGGTCTTAATTTCTGGTTGGTCTTTATTGGGGTTATACAGTACTATAAATGATAAAGGTCACATTTAAAGCAAGAGCCAGTCGGAAATGACTGCACGCTCGACTATTCAAAGTCAGACATATTTAAGCACATTTAAAACTGGGCTTCATTTAAACTGGGGAGTGATTCAGGAGTTTATGACACCCAACACACACACATGAACAAAAGTTTCTTAATCCAAGTTAGGAAATCAATAAATTACACTTACTTTATTATTGTAGTTTTTTTTAGAGGGTTTACACAACCCAGTCCATACACCCCTGATCCCACACCCATCAACCCACTATCCCTGCCCACCGATAGTGATGTGGTGGGGTGTGGTGTAGTATAGTAAGGTATGGTATGCTGGTTGCTGTTGTTGGTGGTGTGGGTGCTGTTGCTGTTGTTGGTATTGTTGTTGGTGTTGGTAGTGTTGGTGTTGTTGGTGGTGTTGGTGTTGTTGTTGGTGTTGTTGTCAGTGTTGTTGTTGGTGTTGTCGGTTGTTGGTGTTGTTGATGCTATTGTTTTTTTGTTGGTTGTTGGTGTTGTTGATGCTATTGTTGTTGGTGGTGTTGTTGGTGGTGGTGTTGTTGTTGGTGGTGTTGTTGATGGTGTTGTTGGTGGTGTTGTTGACGGTGTTGTTGGTGGTGTTGTTGACGGTGTTGTTGACGTTGTTGACTGTGTTGTTGGTGGTGTTGTTGACGGTGTTGTTGACGGTATTATTGTTGGTGGTGTGGTGGGGTGGTGGTGGTGGGGTGGTGGTGGTGGTGGGGTGGTGGTGGGGGTGGGGTGCGTTGCGGTGGGGTGCGGTGCGGTGCGGTGCGGTGGGATGCGGTGTGGTGCGGTGGGATGCAGTGCGGTGCGGTACGGTACGGTACGGTACAGTACAGTACAGTACAGTACAGTATAGTATAGTATAACCACTCAACACTTTCAACCAAAGTATGTTAAGTTCATCTGTTTTAAACCTTTTCTATAGCATTGCCTATGAAAAACACTAACATTGAAACTTTAACCATAATTTCTAAGTCTTAATTCTAATTTCTAAGCGAAAAAAGGGCAAAAATTAAATAAAAAAAGCAAGGATGAGTTATGGGCTTTTGAACATCAACCTGATGTATGATAAAATAAAGGTATACAAAGTTTTAAAGTTGTTGTTTTAATAGAATGAAAGATATGAGGTTTCACCACCTTGCACGCAAACTTTAACCTTAATTTCTAAGTCTAAAAAGGGCAATAATTTGATATAAATCAAAGAAAGAGTTATGGTTCATTGCATACATAGTCAGGGTCATGATAGTGAATAAGTTTCAAAGCTATAGTACAAGAAGTATGAAAGTAACTAGCTTGCACGCAAACTTTCACCTGAAATTCTAAGTAAAAAAAGGGCAATAATTTGATAAAAATCAAAGAAAGAGTTATGGTTCTTGGCATACATAGTCAGGGTCATGATGGTGAACAAGTGTCTTTAGTTCAAAGCTATAGTACAAGAAGTATGAAAGTAACTAGCTTGCACGCAAACTTTAACCTGAAATTCTTAGTTGAAAAAGGGCCATAATTTGATTTAAAATTAAAGAAAGTGTTACGGTTCTTGGCATACATAGTCAGGGTCATGATGGTAAACAAGTGTTGAAAGTTTCAAAGCTATAGTACAAGAAGTATTAAAGAAACTAGCTTGCATGCAAACTTTAACCTAAAATTCTAAGTCGAAAAAGGGCAAAAATTTGAACAAAATGGAAGTTAGAGTTATGGTTCTTGGCATACCCACTCGGGATATGATAATGAACAAGTGCTAAAAGTTTCAAAGCTGTAGTATAAGTAGTATGGAAGTTATGGGTTTGTACACTAGCTTGCACGCAAACTTTAACCTGAAATCTTAAGTCGAAAAAGGGCCATAATTTGATCAAAATGAAAGTTAGAGTTATGGTTCTTGGCATACACACTTGGGGTATGATGATGAACAAGTGTGCCAAGTTTCAAAGCTGTAGTATAAGTAGTATGGAAGTTATGTGTTTGTACAGTAGCTTGCACGCAAACTTTAACCTGAAATTCCAAGTCGAAAAAAGGGCCATAATTTGATGAAAATGAAAGTTAGAGTTATGGTTCTTGACATACACACTCGGGACATGATGATGAACAAGTGTGTCAGGTTTCAAAGCTGTAGTATAAGTAGTATTGAAGTTATGTGTTTGTGCAGTAGCTTGCACGCAAACTTTAACCTGAAATTCTAAGTCAAAAAAGGGCCATAATTTGATCAAAATGGAAGTTAGAGTTATGGTTCTTGGCATACACACTCGGGACATGATGATGAACAAGTGTGCCAAGTTTCAAAGCTGTAGTATAAGTAGTATAATTGAAGTTATGTGTTTGTACATTAGCTCGCACGCAAACTTTAACCTGAAATTCTAAGTTGAAAAAGGGCCATAATTTGATCAAAATAAAAGTTAGAGTTATGGTTCTTGGCATACATACTCGGGACATGATGATGTACAAGTGTGCCAAGTTTCAAAGCTGTAGCTATAGTAGTTTTTAAGATATCAGTAGGTTGCACGCAAACTTTAACCTAAGTGGGACGCCGACGCCCAAGTGAGTACAATAGCTCGACATATTCTTCGAATAGTCGAGCTAAAAACCAGCATGGTGATGAACAAATCAAACTTACATGCAACATTTCTGAAGCAGAATGGGTCCAGGGAGAAAGAAATAAGGTTCTCTGTGTACGATTTCTTCCATAGTTTGGTGCCGGTGTCAGCATTCCATAGTATTATACTGTATGGAGGGTGTAACACAATCAGCAGGTCATGTGATGCATCCTGCCATGGCAACCACTCTAGAGCTGTGGAGAAAAACAATCTTTGTCACATTCATGGTACTCAAGCAGGAAGACCTTTAACCCTTTACTCTATAGATGTGCATTTTGCGATGTGTGTGAATAGTGTAGATCCAGATACATGCCATCTGATCAGGATCAACACTGTTGGCTTTTGATTCATTACGTTATCTCTGAACAATAAGTAACCTGCGCAGATCCAGACCAGATGGTACAAATGTTTCAGCTGATCTAAGCAACCAGTGCAGATCCAGATCAGATGACACAGATAACCCTGTATATATGGAGTCAAAGGGTTAAATGTTTTCAAAGAAAGGTTAGTAAGTTATACATCAGATCTTCTCATACATGTACACTTGTCAAAAGTTCTAAGTGCACACTTTTCAATTTTGAATATCTCAAAGTAAACTTATTCTAATTTAAAGAAAGTTTGACATTATGTTTAATATGACCAATAACAATTTGAATTATTTGAAAATTGTGCATATGTTTTACGTATAATGTCATCCACGTCGGATACGCTACTGATGCGTAATACCCGTGCAGAAATCGAAATTGATATTTTTTACAGTCGATTTTGTTTTACACATGATCACAGTCACCAGACAATCAAAGAAAACACACCAAAAAATTACAACGATAGAACTTTTGACGGCTGTAGACCACGAAAGTGCCATTAAAATGCTCTTAACAGGCACAACTATATATTTGTTATAAAAGCATCTTGATTTTATTCGTAACTGCAAAATAAATACCTTATTTTTGCATATATTATTATTATAAGAAAGAGATCAAATGATAATATTTTCTAGATTGATAACGTTGCTTACGTTGAACGCTGACGTTACTCATTAATGTCATTAAATATTTACGTAAAATAATGCACACTCTAAAATATTAGTATTGCGTTTGTTTGATAAGATTTCAGTTATCAAAAATCTAAAACTAAAATTGATAAAAGTTCACCAAACTTCAAATTCGAATTTTACGAAAGAGACGTTTTATGGTCAAAAAGCGTGTCTGATTACTGGTCAATTTTATCAAAATGAATACAGTTTTGTCGTTTAAAAAGGCTTTTACACATCTTTCATAGAGAATTGCATCATCCTATACTAAAAGACCATTCAACAACTTTTGTCACAAACCAATGTAAGAGAAATGAAATTTTCTCCTTGAAATCCAGTTACACGTTATGGATAAAATAGAGAAGAGTCTTTGGCTCATCCTGTCCAGCAGATCATTACGAAGCTACAAGAAGTTATCAAATTTTTAATGATACAAAGATGAGAAAATGATCACAAATGATATACTGCTTATTAACTTGAGAATTGCTTTCTGTGCATAACTTAGCTAAAATGCTATTACTTTTAAATCACGTTAAGCAGATTAAATTTAAAATTTGTTTGTGTGCGTTTATAGAATATTGATACTCCTTCATTGTAATTTATGCTATTTTGGAAGATTCTATCAAATAGTTTGAAAAATCTACATTTATTAAGTGTGCAATTAGAACTTTTGAGTAGTGTATGTACAGGTGTTTCTATTTCTTGTATACAATACATGTACCAGTATTTCCCATGTTCAATTGCACCGAAAATAATTATCTGAACCCCCCCAAACTTACCTCTACCTGCTAGGGGCAAAACTGTGACATCTTGGAACTATGTTAGGCCATAATGGGACGAATTTATTTCAAGTTTTATATTGATAATTTCAGGAATGTTTAAGTTATAAGTAAAACAAGAGCTGTCACTGGAATTGACATATGCCCCCGAAATGCAGCTTGAAATCAAATAGGTATACATATGTAATAAATAAACATATGTAATGAAAAATATGCTTGTGGAAGACGAAGCATACTGCATGCATATACATGTAATGTGAAAGATGAAAGGATCATAATTATGTTTCAAGTCTGTAGTAAATATATAGTTAAATAAAGTTAAATATTAATATGAACAAGAGGTCCATGATGGCCCTTTATCACTCACCTGAGTGCAACGTCTCGATATGGTGAACATTTACATCAAGTTATTTTAAAATCCAATAAGAAACAACAATCTACAGCTTGGAAAAGAAAATGCTATTTTTCGTAACAGTGACCTTGACCTTTGACCTACAGGCATGGGTATTGTAAGCAACACATCCCTTTGTCATGGTGAATATTTTTGTAAAGTTATTTTGAAATCACTTCATTCATTAGGAATTAACAGCCAAGACAAGAAAATGTTATTTTTAGTAACAGTGACCTTGACCTTGGACCAACAGGCATGGGTATTGTACGCGAAAGTACACCTTGTCATGGTAAACATTTGAGCCAAGTTATTTTAAAATCCAATGAGAAATAACAAATTTACAGCATGGACAAGATTTTTCTATTTATAGTAACAGTGACCTAGTTTTTGAACCCAGGTGACCCATATTCAAACTCAACCAATTAATAACTGGGACATATGTCCTGACCAAGTTTCTTTACAATCTGAGAGTAAAATTGTGACCACTATAGTGTAAACAAGAAAATTCTATTTTTAGTAACAGTGATCTAGTTTTTGGACCCAGATGACCCATATTCGAACTTGTCTGACAAATCATTAGGACAAACATCCTAACGAAGTTTCATGACAATCGGAGCAAAAATGTGACCTCTAGAGTGTTAACAAGAAAATTCTATTTTAAGTAACAGTGACCTAGTTTTGGGACCCAGATGACCCATATTCAAACTCGTCCGAGAAATCATTGGGACAAACATCCTGACCAAGTGTCATGACAATCAGAACAAAAATGTGACCGCTAGAGTGTTAACAAGAAAATTCTATTTATAGTAACAGTTACCTAGTTTTTGGACCCAGGTGACCCATATTCAAACTCGGCCTAGAAATAAATGGGACAAATATCCTGACCAAATTTCATGATAATTGGAGCAAAAATGTGACTGCTAGAGTGTTAACAAAAAAATTCTATTTATAGTAACAGTGACCTAGTTTTTGGGATCAGGTGACCCATATTCATACTCGGCCTAGAAATAAATGGGACAAATATCCTGACCAAGTTTCATGATAATTCGAGCAAAAATGTGACCACTAGAGTTTTAACAAGAAAATTCTATTTATAGTAACAGTGACCTAGTTTTTGGACCAGGATGAACCTTATTCGAACTCGTCCGAGAATTCATTGGGACAAACATCCAGACCAAGTATCATGACAATCGGAGCAAAAATGTGACCGCTAGAGTGTTAACAAGAAAATTCTATTTTTAGTAACAGTGACCTAGTTTTTGGACCCTGATGACCCATATTAAAACTCGTCCAAGAAATCATTGGGACAAACATCCTGACCAAATTTCATGACAATCGGACAAAAAAATGTTACCTCTATTGCGTTAACAAAATTTACCTTAGGGTTAGGGTTTAGGGTTAGGGTTAGGTAAAAAGGCCCATAACTCAGCCAAAAATAATCCGATCAGAAATTCCTTTGGATATGCATAACAAGTCTTGGTGACAAACACTCCTGTGAAGTTTCAATGAAATCCCTCAAGCGATTTCAGTTAACGTTAGGGTTAGGGTTTAGGGTTAGGGTTAGGGTTTAGGGTTAGGGTTAGGTAAAAAGGTCCATAACTCGGCCAAAAATAATCCGATCAGAAATTCCTTCGGATATGCACATCTATGCTTGGTGACAAACACTCCTGTGAAGTTTCAATGAAATCCCTCAAGCGGTTTGGGAGAAGAAGCGAGGACAAGATTTTGCTACAAAGGGCCATAACTCAGCCAAAAATAATCGGAGCAGAAATTCCTGACGATATGCACACCTAGGCTTGGTGACAAACATTCCTGTGAAGTTTCAAAGAAATCCCTCAAGCGGTTTCAGAGGAGAAGCGAGGACAAGATTATTTCGGACGGACGGACGGACGGACGGAAGGACGGACGGTCCGATTACTATATGCCTCCCTTCGGGGGCATAAAAATCTTTAAGAAATTTGTGGAAAAGGGGCATTACTGTGAAATTATTTGTAGAGGACAAATGGAACTAACCATACTGGAGTCATTCTGAGTAACATCTGTAGTAAGTTTGATATACCAGTAAGTCACCGTGGTCATAGTAATTGTCAGCCAACTACATAAAATTTTTTATGCAAATCATAAGTGAAAAGGAGCATAACTTAAAAAATATTTGTACATGTTGTGTGCAAGAAATGGAACTTCCCATATGATATCTTTAGTGTTTTCAAAGTTATGAACTGAACTATTTTAAATTATTGGGTCACACAACACTGGCATTACGGTGAAACAACTAACTGTACTTTCCTTTGAATAGTCATGCAACTTAAAAATAGACCCTCAACAAATGCACTTCCCACCTTGTATTGGTTTAGTGCCGTCGGAGAACTCCGTCTTACATTCCCCCTGAGAGACGTCCCAGATGACGATGTTGCCCGCACTATCCCCTGACGCCAGACGCAGACTGTATGGACTTCCAATATCATGATGATAGTTCTCTCTATCCCACTTCACCTGCAAATAAGGACTTTCTATATCAAAGTGGTTGTGTTCTCTATCAACTTCCACCAAAAAAAGGTCACTGCTGAATTATGAATAACTCAGTAATTGCCTAGGGATCACATCCTCTAAATGGAAAAAAAACTGGCAAGTGTTTTATGACAAAACAACAGTGTTTAGTTCAGGAAAATTTTCAGTTGGATATTTTCAGAAAAACCTCATGACCAGGGTTATTAAAATTTCAAAATCACAATCGGACATTGGCATCAAAATGGACTATTCCTGAACTTCTGGTCCTCATAAATCGCACATTTTATTCTCACCACAACCCGCCAATTCCTTCCTTACAGTATATTTTCTTGTCAGCAATATCCTGTTACCTCCCAACATATAAATGAGTTTTGAGCAGAAGATGGAAAAAATTGTTTTATATATGCTAAGAGCAATAAATTTTTTTAGAGCCGTTAAACTTTGAATTTTTCCATGATCAGCACCTTTGATACATGTAACACACAAGCATGGCACGTGCATTTAACATGTAACCTTAATATTCAAAACAGTATATCAGCAGTGTTCATAGCAATTTTTAAGTGGATTATTTATAAATTTCAGTGCACATGTACTAACAGTGACATCTAGAGGCCATCCCTTCTTAAAAGAACACAAAACTAAGTTAACAAAACCTTTGAACAATAAACTAATCTCACATATGATACATATCATTATATGCAGAAGAGCACCTTACCTTAACTACAGTTGCCTTGTGCTTGTCTAATACTTGTAAAACCTGGAAATACAAATGTAAGTGCAAGTCTAAATGTGGCACATTTAAGAGTAATTTGGTCGAAATCTTATTACTGAGATCTGGCCCATTCATGCCATCTGATCAGGATCTACACTTAAGGCTTCTGATCAGGATTAACCTCATGAATTAAAAAGCTTTAAAAGCAAACATTGTTAATCCTGATCAGATGTCATGGATCTGCCAGCTGATCTGGATTAACAATGTTTGCCCATGGATAACAGCCATTTTCCAAGGAGTAAAGGGTATAAAAAAACTGTATCCCATAACTTCATGAATTTTTCCTGGTTTACAATATAAATCACAAGAATTTAATTCAAGATTATTAAGCTACCATTTGTTTAAATGCTGATAATGTCTTCTGAATCAATTTATTAGCTAAGCCAACCACCTATCTGCTTGGCTAATGGGGGAAAAAGCATTTGAAAGGAATTTTATAAAACATAAATGGTTGTATATGATAAGAATATGTCGTTTTCAAATACAACTGCTTTATACTTTATCATTCTATCATGTAATTATTTCTTAGCACAAAAGGAGGCCATTGGGAACTTATTTGTTTTTTAATTTTTGAACATCCGAATTTCACTTCAAGTATGAATATTCAGGTTATACCATCAGCTTTGGTTCAACATGAAATCTAATGCATGTTTGAGGTGTTGTAATCATTTACTCCAATGATATGGCTTTTATGGTGTGGGTGAACAGTTTAGATCCACATTAGCTGGCACATCCGCACCATCTGATCAAGACGGTAGACCTCAACAGTTACTGTAGGCTTCTATATTTATTATGTTACATGTATTAGGTTATTTATGACCAAGGGGCGATCAGTGAAGATCCAAATCAGATGGCATGGATGTGCTGGCTGATCAGGAACTAAACACTGGTAGCCCATGTGATAGAAGGCATATATAAGGAATAGTCTATCAAACATAAGTGGATGGGAATGAGAATCTAAACCTTAATGGTCCTTCTATGCACAGACTTGCTCCTTTTCCCAACTGTTCAAAGAACTTGAAATTATATGTACCTGTACTGTTACTGGGTCAATAATCACAACACAGTTGTTACATCCATAAGCTACCAATCCTTGCCAGCCCCTGACAACAAAGTTAGAAAAAGGTTGAATTTGGACCACTGACAATGATTAAACACAGGAAACGGCTAGAATGCAGTTTACCGGTACGGATGTTTACATAGAGCTTGCGTAATAGTTATATATTAGTTATATAATGCAGGCGGGGGTGTGGGGGCGGCAGCCCCCATTCACCACTATATTTTGAACTAACTGTTCAATGAATATATTATGATTAATAATGCCAGCGGGGTTATAGGGCGACAACAGCCGTACCGGTAAACTGCAGGTGTCCCCAGGAAACACCCATACCCAACTCAAGAAAATACAAACCTAAAGACAAATGAGCATTATATCTTTGAAATTGAAGTATTACTAATCAAAATATGTATAGTAGTTGCTAACAACTTATATTTGAATTATATTCAACATCAAAATACTTTCTGACATCAATATACAATTGAAAAACTAAAACAAAGACCAAAATATTGAGTCAAATGTGTATGTTAAAAAAGCAACAATGTCCATTGTAAGGCAGATTTTGACATCATCATGCATGAACTTTTTGTCATAAGCAAAATTGAGCTACCAAGGCCACCTGATACAAGCATTGAAATCCTACTTCCTGAGACTGAGAGTGAACCTGGGAACCCAGTTGGGTGGGAAACACTTAAGACATACTTCAGAAATTTCAAGTTCTGTGTTTGGGAATCAAACTCACGACCTCCAGATTGGTAGATAAGCGTGTTACCACTGGATCTGTTACCACTGGACCATCTTGTCCACCGACTATTGGTGTTGTCAGCAGGATGAATTGCCCTTGAAGATTTTTTGGACAAAGCATTGGTTAGGGTAATCAGCGTAAGCCAGGGCAGTCCTTTGTCTAGTCGAAATATCAACGCGATCAGAGCTACGCCCTGCGCAACCTTTGGGATTTTGACCATCAAAAATTATCTAAAAATCCCGTAGGTTAAAATATTTTGACTATCCTTTGTCATACTCCTTTTCCACTGCTTACTTTTCTTTTTAAAGAACCAGGCTAGTTTTAGAAACTTATGCAAAGACAAAATAATAAAAGGCTAAAGTGTTATCAAAATTTGACATAAAACTTACCAGTCACAGGCACCTTTATTTTGAGATGACAGCAAACCGGTGATCACTTTTGGTGACAGTCGCATTATTTTTTATATAAACACCAAAAGTTGTTCACAGATTTAAATGATGTTCATCTGTATTTGGCTTTGCTTGCACATATAAAATATTGCCACACAAGGAAGAGTCTGACAACTGGACAGACATATCGATATATCTGGCAAAATAATTCATAAATAATAATATAACAATTGTCAGATAAAAGCACAGAAAACTACTAAAGTTCATTCAAGTATGTACAACTTAATTAATTTAATATGAAATGGGCACAAAACCGCATGATGCTGAATTATTTATATAATGTTTTAAATATTTTGTTTTATGGTTTAGATCGACTCGTCGAAAAAGTAAACAAACAAGAGTTAGCTGCCTTGTGTTAAAACGCATCAAAAATAATTTTATTAAACTATCTTGAAAATTTGGACGGTTTTAACGCTATGGTTTAACCTGCATTACCGAAATAGAAATGACTACAAGAAATAATGGTAGTTTCTTTAACAAATGTTGACGATTTCATCAAGATGTGATTTTACACATTGTGCACCGGTAGATTTTACGCCTTATGATTAGTCCCATGTATGCTAGTAGCTGCAAAGTAATGCATATCTGATTGTGGCAGCCCTCATTCTGATAAGGTTATTCAATATAATCTAATGAATAAAAATTATGGTCTACCTTTTACAGAACAAGGCCTACATTTAAGTAATCGATGATCATCCACGAACTTCTGAAAACCTGGTGTCATTTGACCAATTGAGAATTTTCCAGGGGTAATACTCGTAATCACAAGTTGTATGTTATATTCAGTGATCTCACTACCAGTAATTATAAAGTAGCTTTAAAAATTGTTTTCAGTTTATTTTCAAAGGGTAAAATGATGATTTACTTCATACTTAAAATTCAAAAGACACAAAAGGCTAGATTGCACTTTAGCTGTTTAGCGGGCGAATGGTCGGCCATGTTGTTGTTTATTGTCAGCCATTTTGAATCTCCTGTCAAACTCCTGTCAAAAAGCCTGGCGACGTTTGAGCGATAAAAAGCAGGGGTGTGGGGGCGGCAGCCCCCATAAAAAACAATTACTAGACTCAGTCACGTGAATATTCGCGTAAATTAGCGCCCGCTCAAGTGCAGTACTCCCGACACAAAATTTATGTTTTCGTAGCAAAATTTAAGCACTTTTCTTACTATCTCCTGCATCAAGATGACCCCCAAGTTAAAAATTTGGTGAGGTTAAAAGTGGAATAATTCAAATTTGCTTGCATCAGAATGTATCTGCTGTGTGCATCAGTTGAGATCACTGAGCTGCAAACAGACTTGTCAGAAGATAGATACCTGGCCAGGGCTATTCTAGACCTTTCCTCCATTTATACGCCTGTTGAGAATAACTCCAATGCTAATATATATGAGACATTAATGCGCTATAGGTGATATTACATCACTTCAATTGTTTATTGTTTATGTGCTTTGAGTAACGTAAAATAAAAGGATCGAACCTGGAGCTTACTTCATATTCTCTCCTACATTTACATTTTAGTGCTGTGACAAAACTTAAAAATGAATCTCCATTGTTGTAAAGAATAATGCCTTTATGGTTTGGGTGAACAGTATAGATCCAGATAAGCCAGCACATCTGTGCCGTCTAATCAGGATCTGCACTGTTCACTTTTTGATTTATTAGGTTAGGTTATTTCTAACCAAAAAGTGAACAGTGCAGATCCTGATCCTGATGCATGGATCTGCTGGCTTATCTGGATCTGCACTCGTCCAAAATGTAATTAAATGCGTATAAAAATTATATGGATTAAAGGGCTACTCAAGAATTATTAGACTGATCCTCACTCAATCAACAAATAGTTTACAGAAAATAACAGTGAATGCCAGAAGATCAGTAGGAATCAAGAAGTTTAGATTTCTTCAGGGTTTGAAGCTTTTATGGTCGACATTATAAACAAGAGCTCTTGATTTTTTTTGAAAACAGGCTAATGTTCACCCAGGGCTTTTTTTCACTGCCAGGGCAAGGGGCTCATGCCCTTTAGTTTTGGGCAAAATTGTGTGATTTTTTCTCTAAAGGGGAATGAAAAAACCTGAGGTAAAGTGACCTTTTAGGGAAAACTGCATGATTTTAAAGAAATTTTCTGAGGGGAAGGCGTCCATAAACGGCCACTACTATAAAAGGAAAAAAAGCCCTGGTTCACCAATTTAGTTAGGACTGCAACATATTTAATAACCCTATACATTTATAATATGCCTTTTATCACACTGGTGACCATTTTAGATCTAGATTAGCCAGCACATCTGCATCATCTGATCTGAATCTGTAACATTTTCTACTGATCAGAAATAACCTAATTAATCTAAAAGCGAACAGTTTAGTCCTGATTAGATGGCACAGATGTCCTATGTGATTTGGATCTAAACTGTTGCCAAAGAAGTAAAAACCTTATATTTTGAGTAAAGGGATAATGTATGACTGAAAATCTTAATCAGTTTCTGTAGAAGTATATAACAATTTATTTAAACCATCTGGTCCTTTATTACAATGTTTAGCCTAGGGATCATTTGTTATAGAGGCTTCTATTAACTACACTTGTCCAGACTGCAAATACAGTCCCAACTTCAAGTGCAGCTAATAATGATTATCAAGAGAACTAAAAATTACAGTGATGATTATACACTGACAAGCATTAATATCTTTACTGATATGATACTATTCTGTGCCCATGATCATAAAACTAAAACTGGAGATCAGTTTCAAAGCTCAAGAATTACTGAAATGGAGACTAGTCTCCAGTCCCCAATGTTGTTGTTGTTTAACTCTTTACTCCATGAATACACCTTGAATAACATGAATGAATGGTGTAGATCCAGATCAGCTGGCAAATCTGTGCAGTCTGATTTGGATCTACACTTTCTGCTTCTTTGTCAGAATAAATCTAAGTGACAAGTATAGATCCTGATCTTACTGCGTGGATATTCAGAGTATCTGGAATCACTGGTAGCTCATCTATAGGATAAAACGAGTACAGGGTTAACCCATTACTGCATTTATATGGGTTTATCATGTGTGCAACTAGTGTAGATCCAGTGTAGATCCAGATCAGCACATCCATGCTGTCTGATTGGGATCTACACTGTTCTATTTTTTGTCAGAAATAATGTTAGGAATTTAAAAGTGAACAATGTAGATCCTGATCAGACAGCATAGATATGCCAGCTGATCCAGATCTTCACTATTCACCCTTGCTATAAAAGATGTTTCTTTAGCGTAAAGGGTTAACTAAAGAACTTTTACCAGTATAATGTTATTCAATCTGCTACACTCAAAGGGACAAGAGTACTGGTGTTATAATTTTATCAGGAATCTCTTCATATCCATAAAATACATTTTTCATAGCTTCTTGTTTTTCTCTGCTATTTGAGGCTTTTCATGGATACTGGTACATAGTTAAATTAGTTTGTAGGTTTGGCCACAATCCTGTTATTACAAGCAGATTGTCTGTAGATTGATCATGGATTATTGCAGTGAGTGTTAGTCTTTGGTTTGGTCACAAGCCTCTTATTGCATCAAGATTCTCTAGAAATTGTCAGACTTAAGTCATACTGTAAAACTTTTTGATTTTTCAGTGGAATGTTCCACAAGTGAACACAAAGTGCACTTTGAGGCAGTACAGGTGCAGGCACATGACTCGGAAATCACCCTGAAATATTCCGAGAGCAGAATAGATGTGCACCTTGGCTTCCTGCAGGTCAACAGACATTATCAGATCACCTTCACTATCCAAGATGACCTTGGGGATGATATTGCCTTTGATCCGCTACAAAATCTACATGCAAAACTAACGAACTATGAACCTTCAGGGGACGGTAAGTGAAAATAAGATCAATTCTTTTATCTCTTTGCTCCATATATATGCCTATTGTCACATGGGAGACCAGTGTAGATTCAGTTAAGCTAGCACATATGTGCCATATGATCTGGATCTACACTATTCATTTCTTGGTCAGAAATAGCCTGCTGAATCTAATGCAAACACTAGATCCTGATCAGACAGCACAGATGTGCCAGCTGATCTGGATCTAAAATGTTGGCCCAGGGGATAAGCCATATCTACGGAGTAAAGGGTTCAAGCATTTATCAAACAGTCAGATTGTTTATAGCCATAATACATGTATCTCCACCAAGTTCAAAGACCAACACAATGGGGAATTTACATATGGAGTGCAAAATACACTTAATTCAGATCATATGTGGATGGTAAGCACTTCATATGCAGACAGTTTTAGAGGAAACACAAGGAAGATTGTTTTTGATTCTTTCCCTCTGATGAATTTCTGATGAACATAATTTATATTTGTAATGTCTGTCTTATATCGGCCAATAGATTTCAAGGAAGGCTGTCATTTCGATATGTGAATTTCACATTTTTATTCCGTCATTGTAAAATGGAACTTGTACTAGCAATAAAAAGCAGTTTGTATTCTACATTCAGGTCAAGGTCATACCTTGATGATAGACTTCCATGCTCACAGAGAGAAACTGCTGCAAGAAAGAATGACTATACGATCAGAAAAGGATAATAACAACTACCGGGATATTGTTCTTCATGCTAGAGTTCTTGGTAATGCATAATTCTTTCAAAATGTATTTGTTTTTAATTTAACTTTTGAATTTTGAAACAAGCTATTCCAATGTATATTAATACATGTACATGTAACGATTGATGACTGCTTCCAGGGTTGAAACCTGTTACCTAGTACTCGTGCCAAGTGTGGATTAGGAAAACTGCAGAAGAATCTCATCCCTGCTGGTGGGATTCAAACCTGCAGTCTTTGGATCTGATGTGCGACACTCTACCCTTAGAACCTGTTCATGTATTTGTTTGTCAGCCAGTGTTCTTTTTATTATGACTATATAGCTGTTTATGGTCTACATATGCTATATTTTAAATAAAAAAAAACAAACCCTCTACTCCATGTGATATGGCTGTTATCCAGGAGCAAACAGTTTCAGTGCCCAAGGTTATAAAACTGAGCATGGAAACCAGTCTCAAATCTCAAGCATCTGATTGGCTGAAATGGCGACCAGGCGCCATTTCAGCCAATCAGATGCTTGAGATTTGAGACTGGTTTCCAATCTCAGCTTTATAACCTTCAGCCCTGGTCAGCCTACACGTCCATGCCATCTGATAAGAATCTACACTGTTTGCTTTGTGATTCATTAGGTTTCTGATCGAGAAGCAAAAAGTGTAGATCCTTAAATAAAATGGCATGGGTGTGCCGGCTGATATGGATCTACTCTGTTAGCACATGCGATAAAACCCATATATGTTTATATGGAGTATAAAGTCAAGATTATTTTTTAAACACAATTTTGACGTAACAGAAGATAAAATACTGCGAATTAAGTTACAGTTGGTCTTATTTTCTCTGTTAATTTTGACATAAATCCATTATACATGTTATATCTGACTATCTATTTTGTCAAATGCCATAAAAATTGCTACTTACAATTCCATAAAGATTGTACTGAGTTAGATTTAAGAGATGTTTTGTCATATCTCATATAACATACAAGTGAACTGAACATCAAATTTGGCAGTTATCTCCATGGTCGTATTAATTTAATTATAGAAAAAGAGAAAGGCATAACAGTTACAATTTAACAGTTTATTTAACTGTTGTAGGTAAGGGAAAAGGTACGCCTGCTCTCAGAAATGGCATCAAATGTCAACAGGTTGATGACGATGATGATTCTGATACAACAGATTGGCAGGGATTTGATTGATTGCACCTAGTCTTTCATCTTCCATGATCATTGATGACTACTGCTGATTATTACTACACTATGCCAAGGGTGGTATGGGTAGTCATGGAACACTGTTTTACAATTTTCAATGTTTTTGGATGTTGAAGTCTGCTGATTTGCTCTAAGCTGTGGACTGACATTGTTGTAGAAAGCTAGTAAGCAGTGTGATTGTTTTTTTTTTGTGTCCAGCCTGTTACCAGCACACCTTTTGTTGATTGAGAACAGTGTAGATCTAGATCAGCTCGCACATCTATACTGTCTGATCATGATCTGCACTGTTTACTTTTTTATTTTTTAGGTTATTTCTAACTAAAAAGCAAACAGTGCAGATGCTGATCGGACGGCTAATTGGGATCTACAGTGTTTGAACATGCCATAACGGCGTATTTATGGAAGAAAGGGCTATATTGATTGAGATGTTTAATGACCAGTGCTTAGACATAATTATAAATATTCAGAGTCTAATTTCTTTGTTTATTGTGTTGTATATTTTATTGTTCAAATAACACTTATAACTTCTGCATTCATCCATATTTAATAGTTTAAAATATTACATTTTCATGTGTGTTGTATGTTTTTTTTACTGACCTCACAGATGACCTCACAGAATTTTGTTAATCATAAATGGGTTAAATTTTAGTTGTTGTCGCCTGTAAAGAAATTTTATGAGCTTACACATGGCATAAACTGACTGGATTTGCTTTGGTCATTATTTATTTGTTTTCATTATTATTTATGTCTTTTTCCTTAATTTACTGGTATAATCTGTGCCATCAGTCATGTGGATCCACTCCGGTTGCTTCTGGGTCAGAAAAACCTTTTGAATCTGTGAACAGTGTAGGAACTGATCAGACAGCACAGATGTTCTGTCTGTGCTGGATCTTCACTGTTTGCCTTGGGATAACAGCCATATCCCACAGAGTAAATGTTGAGCAAAATTACTAAAAAAAAGGCTGAGTAATCATTTGGTGGAGTTGTGCAATTCGACACATTTGTTTTCCAGCATTGATGTAGACTTGTGGCAGCAACCTCATTTTGTAGGAAATCTCCCTCATGTAAGGTAAAATATACTTAATGTCCATAAAAAGTTATCACATTTTCAGTCAGTAGCTTTTACATTGATGAAATTGAAATCATTTGGTAGGGTAAAAAAGCACTAGTACATTCTTGCAATTTCTGGTAACTTTTTTGTTTTATCGGGCTTTTTCTGCAAAAAAAATTTAAAACCTCTATGTTTAACAGAAACAATAAAATAAACTGGACAAAATTGCATTAGAGTTAATGGGAAAACATCTTAATTTCGTCTTACATTTTTGTCGTGTCATGGAAAATTCAATTTACCAGACGGCACTCTGAAATTTTGCACGAAACCAGGAAATAGGCTTAAATGTGGCAACACCTGGAGATTGTTTCTGATCTTGATCATAGTGATTGTTTCAAATTCCATCTTAAGTAAAAAAACTAAGATCATATGAAGCCATGAATATGATATCAGTTAGTTACAGATGATAGGTAATTTGGTGTTCACTTTCTATTGACCATGAGTTGATTAACCCTTTCCTGTATAGATACATCTTTATTGCTAGGGCGAACTGTTTAGATACAGATCAGCCGGCACATCCGTGCCGTCTGATCAGGATCTAAACTGTTCGCTTTTTGATTCATTAGGTTATTTCTGACCAAAATGCGACCTGTGCAGATCCTGATCAGACGGCACGGATGTGCTGGCTGATCTAGATCTACACTGGTTGCACATGTGTGTATATATTAAGGAAAGGGTTAAAGAATTAAACTCAGTTTAGTCATTCTTATCATTTTTCACACTTATATTCTTTCCTCAAATGAAAATCAAAAATATGTCATTATAAGCTGAATCTTGTTGAAGATTCTTGTTGCATGACTCTGGCATTTTCTCTTCAAAATAATGATTGTGCAACCTGTTAATTACAAAGGAATTGTAACGGTACAATGTTTAGTGATCATTATCAGTAACTGCAAAAACTTCGATACAGCTACATGTTAAAATTTAAGTTTTTTGCTGCTACTGCAGACAGAATAAATTGAAATCCTTAACCTTTTACTCCATACATACACTTTTTTGTGTGTGCAACCAGTGTAGATCCAGTTGGCACATTCATGCTATCCATTTTGTATTTACTCTGGTCGCTTCTTGATCAGAAATAACCCAGTGAATCTAAAATTAAACAGTGTAGACAAGATGACCCGGATGTGCTCGCCAATGGATAACAGCTCTATTCCATGGAATAAATTGAAGTCTGAAAATGTTTAAGGCAAATTTCATTTTATTAAAAAGTAAAAGCTCAACATTTAAAGTGTTTTCATTGTGTTTCACTGTAAATTTATTTTATGACATGGGCTGAAATCATCCATTTTGAATTCTACATGTCATTTATGTTTAAGTGCCTTCCATGTCTTATCTTACCAAAGATGTTCAGCTTGTACCTGTCACTTAAACTGAGGAATATAGGCTGTTGATTTATTTGTCTTTTATTTGAATTCAATAACCTTTGACTTCTCAGATACATAATTTTATGTACATCTTTATTGCACGGGCATACAGTGTCGTCAGTGCCATCTGATCAAGATCAACACTGTTTGCTTTTAGATTTATTGGGTAATTTCTGACCAAGAAGCAAACAGTGTTGATACTGATCAGACAACACATACGTGCCTTGAGTCTGCACTGTTAACCTAAGCAATGAAGGAGTATATATGAAAGAAAGGGTTAGGCTTGTATGTTTCACTAAAATTGTGAAATTAAAGGCTGTTTATTTCTTAGTCTTCTATTTGAATTCATAAATTCATTTCATTCCTGCCTTCAGAGCAATGTGTTGTAGCCTGTTGGATTTCCTTACAACTGCCATTTCATAGAATATTTGTCTTGTTTTGTTTCTTGTTCTTGTAAACTTTATGAATTAAGTTGCATCAGGTGAAAAACTCTTCATTATATTGACTTCATAGATGTGCTGACATAATTATCCATTAACTCTCAACCCTTTCCTCCATATATATTGGGGTTTATCGCATGTGCGACCAGTGTAGATCCCATGTGGGACCAGTGTAGATCCAGATCAGCTGGAATCTCTGCCTCTTGATCAGGGCCCAAGATCATAAAACTAAGTTTTGAGATCAGTCTCAAATCTCAAGGATCTGATTGGCTGAAATGGCGACTGGTCGCCATTTCAGCCAATCAGATCCTTGAGATTTGAGACTGATCTCCAGATTTAGTTTTATGATCTTGGGCAAAGAAATCAATCACCAGAATCAGAAATCAATGAATCCCAAAATGAACAGAGCAGTGCCCAAGGTTATAAAACTGAGCATGGAAACCAGTCTCAAATCTCAAGCATCTGATTGGCTGAAATGGCAACCAGTCGCCATTTCAGCCAATCAGAGATTTGAGACTGGTTTCCAATCTCAGCTTTATAACCTTCAGGCCAGATCTCTGGTGGCATAGATGTGCTGACTGATCTGAATTTGCACTGTTCATCAAGGGAAAACAGCCATATCCCATGGAGTAAATGTTTAATACAGGGAACATAAAAACAGAGAAGGTGGTATTACCATTTTACCCTTTACTCCATATATAGGCATTTTAACACATGTGTAGATCCAGTGTAGATCAAGATCACTGGTCATATTTTGGTCAGAAATAACCTGATGAATCTGAAAAGCTAACAATGTAGATCTTGATCAGACAGCGTTGATGTGCTGGCTGATCTGGATCTACAATGTTTGCTATGCCATAAATGTGTATATATTGTTAAAAGGGTTGACTCAAATAATAAGAAGAAGATATCATCACTGCATGATGCAGCTAATGTTTACCAGTTTCTGCATTGTAGCATTGACTGTTCAAGCATGTGACTATAAACAAGTAATCTTCCATGAGTTATGTCAACATCAGTGGAGAGTCTTTCACATCATTTCAAACGATGTAAAATATACAAAATGCATGGCTTATTTCTGTGGGAGTTTAATTTCCTGTTGTAATTACCAGTGCAGATCATGATTTCCCTAATGAAATTTCAACAGCCTTGAACAAATGATGTTTATGAAATTTTTAGGGCTTCCTTTTTTCTCATGAAAATGTTATGTTCAGCTAGATATTTAATTTCATGGTAGACAGTATTATAACATTATTGTGTCGAGAGTGACAGCAAATTTTCTTCTTTTTTATTTAATAGACTAGTTCGTTTTAGCGCAAAAACCAGAACGAATGGAGTAAGTGTTAAAGATCTGCAATACGGTTAACAAATAAAATGTTGCAATATTTTCAACTACCAGTATTTATTTGTAATTTGCACTATCCCAGTTAACAAATGACATTGGATTGATGATGTTTTGATATTGAGATCAAAGTTCTTCAATATTTTTATAGTGCAGTTAATAAATCTTCAAAGTGACAAATATTTTTTGAAACACATTCAACACCATTATTTCATTGTTTTTGCCATACATCAATGAGTTTCAGATTTTTATGAGAAGGAAATAAGATGCCGATTTCTTGTCAGTTATTGGAGAAGATCATTTGTTAAAAGTGGAAACCTGTTACTTTGAAAAATATCTTTGCACTGCAAACTGTTCAACAACTTGACATTTGTACATAGAACTTTGTAAATTCTTGAACATTTTTCACTTAGATGTTGCATTAGATTTATTAGGTTTAAGAAAGATTTATTATGATATTGTAAAACCCGGTAAGCATTTTACAAAGTAAATAGCGGAGAACTTATGAAAATATTAAGTCTATGATTTTCACCGCTCCTCCATTGTTATGGTGCATCTAAATCCATATTTAGTCATAATCTAGGAATCAATAAAACATGCTTGTATATAAAGTAAAACCCCTTATTAAGACTGTCCCAAAGTTAATACCACCGTTGTAGTAAGTCCTTTTCAATGTAACTGTGTACAGTTTGTTCTATTTTCCACCCTAAAATTATGACAACCCTGTTATTAACCTTTTACTCCATTTTTGTGGATTTTTATTGCATATTAGAATATGTGAACAGTGTAGATCTAGATCAGCCATCACAGATAGCCATCACATCCTTGTGATCTGATCTGGATCTAGACTGTTTGATTCTTGGTCAGAAATAACCTTACAAATCAAACAGAAAACCTTGTAGAAGTGATCCTGATCAGATAGCACAGATGTACCTGGATCTGTGATCTGGATCTACACTGTATGCACTTTCCATAAAAGTTGTATCTATGGAGTAAAGGTATTTGATCACTTCTGTCTAGTCCCAGAGGAGATTTTAATTGTGGGGTTTTACTGTTTATATGATAAAATAAACACATAAATATCTCTCATTATTTTTGATCAATTATTAGAATACTTTCCTTAACAAAAACTTTGTTTAAAAGTATGAAAATTTTATTAGATTATTAATAAATCATAAAGACGTTTTTATTTAAAAAGGTTTTACTAAATTATTTATAATTTGTTGCTTTAAATCACTTATTATTAATAACTAATTAACTTAGATTGATTTTGGTAACTGAACCATTTTTTCAAGATTTGTTTACACCCCATCTGTCAACAAGCACACACTGCCATAAACGAATACTTGACCTTGCTTTAGATGATTATTTTTTATATATTTTTTTAATGACACACTCTACAAATACATTAAAATTTCCAGTAAATACAGTAAGAACATCTGTTTTTCTCTTAAATTTTATTCCTCAGAACCAAATTTTCTATACAAACAGCTTGAATTTGTGAAAAAACCTAAAATGAGTGATGTATGAATATGCAGGAAGAAGAATTTTCGTTTTATTTTATAGTAGAAAAGTGTTTAAGAATCAATAGAATAAATAAAACCGTCAGTACGTACTGACTGTTATGATGCTTTTACATCATTGGTGTCGGAATGTAAGCACGATTACATGTCAAGGAAATCTTTATGTGTAAAATAGAGTTGCAGATGTGCAAACAGTATTCTCGAAGGAATTTTGATAATATTCATAGGCTGTTATGCACATTTCTTCTTGCTAGACTTTAGATATGTTCATGGTGTGATTTAGTCGGTAGACATACAATTTCTAAAGGTTTCTCTGACAAGTGCTTTGTGATTTATAGAATGGTTTAAAGCTATTCATTCTCAGACAGTGCTCAGTTTGTTATTATGCTCTTTTTTTCTAACTTTTGATGCTTCAGATTTTGATCTTTTTATGAACCTTTTACTCCAAATAGATTAACCCTTTACACCATATACATGTTTATACATGCATGCAACCAATGTAGATCCAGATCAGCTGCCATATCCATGCCATCTGATCAGGATCAGCACTGTGCTCCTAGTCAGAAATAACCACCTGGATGTAAAAGTGAACAGTGCAGATCCTGATCAGATGACACAGATGTGTCAGCTGATCTGGATCTACGCTGGTTGTCCATGTGATAAAAGGCATATCTATGGAGTAAAGGGTTAAAATGAATCCAATAAAATTTTAAAGCCCACTTTTCTTTAATACTTTTAATGAAGCCTTAAGTATTTTTCCAATAAAAACTTACTGAAGTAAGATTTTACAACTAAACAATTAATATTATTTCAATTAGTGTCAAAATGTCAGTTATGCAGCTGCTTTAAACAGGTTTGAAAGTATCTTCATTAATACTAATGCTAGAAGGTCAATGAAATATTAAATGCTTTAACAGTAAGTAATTAGATGGCCATATTAACAACACCTGCATTTGAGAGAAAATATTTCCGCATTAATTAAAAAATATTGAATAATTTAATGTTCGGAAAGCTTGAAATGAGCTGATATGATTGGCTGTTGACACATGTTCATCGGTCAAATCCTTAACACAAAAGAGGCCAAAATTTTCATCTGTTATTGTCAAACATTAGTAAAATATTGATTGTTAAGGGTAATATAATGTCACTGGATCAAATGTAGGAAAGACTTGTTTCCCAGAAAAAAGGCATAAGTCATACATAATCTTCAAGCATTGTTATTGTAAATATGTATTGTTAGAAATTCAAACATGTTAAAGTTTTATTGAAAGTTATTGAATGTATGTTTTTGTGCCATATCTTCTACACTCAATCAAAGTTCTAATGGTCACTTTTTTCTAAACTATTTTATTAAATAGACTTTAACTTAACACATAATCTTCATAAACAATCAATACATGTAACAGTTTTCTATTTGTTGTAAACATTAAATAACTGACTTGTGACAAAGATCAGTTTAAGTTCATTTTGCAGAAATGCATTTCATGCTATTAAGTTCAAGCAACTAGATAATTTTTAAACATCATTTTATTTCTTTAAGAATGAACTGTCCGTTAGAAGAAAAAACATCAAACCTTCTCAGGCAGCAGTACCTTTATCCAGTCAATCAGTTTAAAAGTATCAAATTTTATAATTACATTCCTTCATTTCAGGAAATCAAATTCCATTTCATTTTAGTATTGTCTGCAGTGTAAGTGAATGATATTGATTTTTTGAAAACAATAAACATTAATATGACATTGAATGTTTTATTCCAAGAAACACCGTTTTTTAAAACCTTTTTGATATAGGGAAACTGCAAAACTTGTAAACGTTGTAAGAATATGTAGTTGATGACTAACTTTGAGTGAGTGTATGTATATAAAGCTTTAAGATTTGTATTTTTATATCTTTTTAATTAGTTGTCAGTTCATGAGTTGTGACCAAGCAATAAAATATCTTTTCGCACGTATAACAAGTTTCTTATTTGTATGAAATGTCAAACATCTTGACTATTTGAGAGAGCTCTTCTCCGTGTGGTGTTGGTTTCGGCATTGGCGTCGGTGTTGGCAGCACCATCACAATTTTTGTTAAAGTTAGCATGCTATCTCTTTAATATATATTACAAGTACTTAAGCCAAACTTCGGAAACTTGGTACACTTGTTCACCATTATATTCAGGTGTGTATTCCAACAAGAGGGCCATGATGGCCCTTGATCGCTCACCTGAGTACAACAAAGTTGTGTTGTACGTGACCCAACATCTTGATATGGTGAACATTGATTTACACCAAGTTATTTTAAAATCCAATAAGAAATAACAAATTTACAGCTCGGATAAGAAAATGCTATTTTTAGTAACAGTGACCTTGACCTTGGACCTACCGGCATGGGTATTGTACGCAACACACACCCTTGTCATGGTGAACAGTTATTTTGAAATCACTATTCATTACGAAGTTACAGCCCAGACAAGAAAATTTTATTTTTAGTAACAGTAACCTTGACCTTGGACAAACAGGCATGGGTATTGTACACGAAACAACACCTTGTCATGGTAAACATTTGAGCCTAGTTATTTTAAAATCCAATGAGAAATAACAAATTTACAGTCTGGACAAGATTTTTCTATTTTTAGTAACAGTGACCTAGTTTATGACCCCAGATGACCCATATACGAAATCGTCCAATTAATAACTGGGACAGACATCCTGACCAAGTTTCGTTACAATCGGAGCAAAAATGTGACCACTAAAGTGTTAACAAGAAAATTCAAATTTTAGTAACAGTGACCTTGACCTTGGACCAACAGGCATGGGTATTGTACTCGACACACCGCCTTGTCATGGTGAACATTTGTGCCAAGTTATTCTGAAATCCAATGAGAAATAACAGTTTTACAGCCAAGAAAAGATTTTTCTATTTTTAGTAACAGTGACCTAGTTTTTGACCCCAGATGACCCGTATTCGAACTCGTCCGAGAAATTACTGGGACATACGTCCTGACCAAGTTTCGTGACAATTGGAGCAAAAATGTGACCACTAGAGTGTTAATAAGAAAATTCTATCTTTAGTAACAGTGATCTTGACCTTGGACCAACAGGCATGGGTATTGTACTTGACACACCCCCTTGTCATGGTGAACATTTGTGCCAAGCTATTTTGAAATCCAATGAGAAGTAACAATTTTACAGCAAAGACAAGATTTTTTTATTTTTAGTAACAGTGACCTAGTTTTTGACCCCAGATGACCCATAATTGAACTCGTCTAAGTAATTACTGGGACACGCGTCCTGACCAAGTTTCGTGACAATCGGAGCAAATATGTGACCACTACAGTGTTAACAAGAAAATTCTATTTTAAGTAACAGTGACCTTGACCTTGGACTAACAGGCATTGTTATTATACTCAACACACCGCCTTGTCTCAGTGAACATTTGTGCCAAGTTATTTTAAAATCCAATGAAAAATAACAATTTTACATCCAAGACACGATTTTTCTATTTTTAGTAACAGTGACCTAGTTTTTGATCTCAGATGACCCGTATTCGAACTCGTCCAAGTAATTACTGGGACAAACGTCCTGACCAAGTTTCGTGACAATCGGAGCAAAAAATATGACCACTGGAGTGTAATCTACTTTCACTTTGAACCAGGAAGTAAGATTTCCTTGAATTTCTTGAAAACCCTAACATAATATTGACGAATTGGCACTAAACATTGTAGACCAACATATACTTATTTCAGGTATGAGTTGCGTTGGTATATTGTTCATGAATTTCAGAGTTCTCATGCAAACGGTTTTTCTTTTGTTTTAGTATGTGCTTGGTAATTACAACATGAATTAGACTAAACTGAGCTTGCAAACATTTACTACATCCATAGCTAAATACATTTATTTACTAAAATCTAGGAGGCAATAAGTATTTCCCCCAAAATTCATTTTTTGAAATTTTGGCCTGTTTTCGCCATTTGCAATGTTTGCGATACCTTAATTTCATAGGCGGATAAATCTCTATGAGGCGGAGTGCATCACTCTACAGTTTATAATTTTCGGATGTATCTTATGTTGTGTTGGTTAAAAAAAGGTAATCCAAGTATCAAGTGGTTGAATTTTGGCAGAAAAGATAGTTAAACATGCTTATCAGAAATAGCTTCCGTACTTAGTCAAAAGGAAGACAGGAAAATAGAGCATGGGTTTATACTATGATGACACACAACAATCAACGAAAAGGGGAATGTGAGAGGTTACCGCATTGAGACGGTCAGTTGCAAACCAATTTGCTCACTAGGGGTCTGAATCAGGGTCAAGGGTGCACTTTGTACTTGCACCAACAAGTTCTCATATCAACAAAGCAGCACAATTTGTCTATGTGAAGTTAATGTTATTGTCAAGCAAAAAAGGAAGGTAGCAAATTTGATTTGCGACAGCGATAAGTCCCCTATGGTAAATACATAACTAACTGATACCACTAAAATGTTTTCTAATTTTGTTCGGGATACTTTGCAAAAAACAGCATTGAAACGGAAGTTACCAGGTGAAGAATAATTTTGACTTCATTTGAAACTTGAAAGTTAATTTCCCTTCTAAACTGCCATGTTCACTTTCTGTTAATTTGTTAACAGAGTTTACAGGAAATCCAGTGCAAAGATCAATATCATCACGGTCTTTGTATTAGTTAAAATGTTTGTAGCGTCTTTCTGTTTCTTTTAAGATTTCATTTTGATCTTGTAAGATTTGACAGGATTGTGAACAACAAGAATTCATTAGTTTTGATGTAGCTCTTGAACGTACTTGTAAGAGAACCGTCTAGGTTTTTATCGCATTTCAAATTTGTATTTTTTTTTCTTCCAATAAAATTCCATCTACAGGGGTTGAGTAAAAATAGTTTCAATTTCTCGTTTAGGGCAAACCCATACTTTTATCTGGGGACCATACGCCGCTGAAATTCGAATGGTATTAATCTGAAAATACCGCATTGAAGGTTCCATGTTCACCGCCATATGCATACCATCGTTTGGGATGAATCAAAATTGTAATGTTAATTGGTGTAAATAATTTGCTCTCAACCCGGGGCTAGGCGACGTGGGCAGTAATGTGCATTTCCATTACTGCCCATGAACAGGCTCAATCAAACCGAGCCTGCAATGTTTTCATTTTTGTCGTGTTCGCTTGCTTTCAAAGTTCCATTTTCATCTATTTAAATTATTAAATTTCCAATAGGAATACCGTCACTTTTTGTATTAAATCTAAACACAATGTTTTTAGTGAGTGATTGGTTCTGTGAATTTTTTTACAGATCTGTAAACTTCTAATTTGTAATTAGGAAAATTAGTCTTAGACGAGTGTTTATTTTTAATTGGGTTCTCCATAAACCTTATGTATTTGCCCGCCCCTGCCTTTGCTACTTCCAAATGATAGTTTTAGTCAACAGTACGAGCACACAGAAAATAATCGACAAACTGAGACTGACTGATTGTTTATACATGCGTTTTATTGGTACATAGTGATTACCTTTCAAAATGCCAAAGAAGTATTTGTACTACGTACATGAAGAACTGAAGCGTTTATTTGGATATCTCGTAAATTAAAATCATATGAGTGAGTAGGTCTTCACCTGATTTAAATAATCCAAATATTGGTAACTTCAAAATCAATATCAATTCTTAAAGGAAAAACAAAAATAGGTTGTCTTGGTGAAATCACTTCAAACAGTACGTCAGGCGTAGGTACAAAAACTGCTCACGAAATATTGGCCGGACACATTCGTGGGACTTCTTAACAGCTGTACCAACATTAATTTCAGAAAGCCGTTTTTCCACAAATTATTCCTATTTTTAATAACTGAAGAGGCATTTACGAGTGTTAAATATTAAATTATTGAATCGATAATTAATTTCCTTATCGTTATATAAAAATCATTTGGAGTTTTAAAGTTAGCACGACGCCATTCGCTTAAAAATATTTTAAACTACCACAAATATACTTAAGGATTGAATGTTATTTTCGTGCGTTTCATCGATGTATGAAATGTCAGTTGCCGAACATCTAATTTGCATAAACACCGAATATGTATCCTGGCGTCACCAGTTCTCGTTAACCTAAGCATTCAACAGCGTCGGATAAAAAAAATAATGACACAATCACTTACCTTTTTTAAAGAAATCTTCTATTGTTCATTGCTTTTCAACTTCAACTGAAAATCTCCTTTTGATTCTTTTTAAAACAACAGCAGGGACGATTTGTTTACACTCAGTGATGTAAATTGTGTCAAAAGTGACGTCACCTGTTCTCGAGCTAGTTATAGTTATGCAAATTGCTCTACCATACTGTTTACTGAATGAGTGTATCATGACTGCAACACAGACAAGGGTCAACAAAGGTTGTCTTAGCAATTTTTATTTTCTATTATTTAACAATGTTTTCCAAATTTTCACATTGCACATCATTAAAGCAATAAAAAGTCTATTGCAGTTATTTCTTGGTCTTGTCAGTTGATATCCTATTGTCAATCCTGTCTCTTAATGTTGATGTAGGTACCCCATGCATTTTTGCAGCCGTATGTGCAGAAACACCTCTCTCCTTAACCATTTTGTATGCATTCGTCATGGGAGTTGGGGAATAGAGCCTTAGTACTGATCTGTCTTTACCAGCTGAAAACCATCAAAACATAAATAGAGCACCTGTCTAATTTAGGTTGTGTACCTCAGTAAACGGCTTTTATCACATTCAGTAGTTAATGGTATGGTAAAGGGTTTAGAGGTCAGAAACCGGGTCAATATGTAGAGCATTTCAGTAAACAAACTTGATTAGGAAAGATCGATTTTCTGTAAAATATGGCAAGTTAAATGTTCACTAAAACTGGAATTAGTGAAAAGAGAAAAAATTATACATGTGTAAGCATTTTGCTTGTCATCTTACCTTTATACGAAGCATTGTTTTGCACTTTTGATAGAAATTGATGTCAGCGTCTGCAACCGAACCGGAAGTGAAATTTTCGAAGGTTTGAACGCACAATAAACAATATTTCACACGAATTTAAATGATTATCGAGAACTGGTAACGCACGAGAACAGGTCACTAGAGGATACAAATTAGATGTAAGGCAACTGACATTTCATACATCGATGAAACGCACGAAAATAACATTCAATCCTTATAATTACAACCTACTATCACATTTTATTTATAACCTTTGACAAACTTTTTATTTACGATAGATGTGGTTTACTTTTCGCGGAGTAATACCATCGGCTTGGATGATTCAAATTTCTACGTTACAAAATGGCCGATTTCAAACCGCGATATTTTTACAAATGTTGATTTGTTGAGTCCAGTGACACTTTTCCTTTAAAAATAATTATTGAGTCCAATGACTTTTACAAATAAAAATAATATAAAATCTTCAAAATGGAAAGAAAATTCATAGAAACTCATTGCGAATAAAAACTCATTGCGAATACAAAATGTACATACCGTTAATCGGTCCCGATCAATATATCCACATGCATTATTCCTTCTCATTTACTATAATTTAAACCCTATCCCGACACTTTTGGTGAAAACGAAGCTCCCTGCTGCGGTATAAGAATGAAACACTTTCAAATTCTAGTCGTTACATACGTATACCACGGTAAACACTTCTAGCATCTTCGGGTCTTGTCCAAATGTTGTTATTGTTTTTATTTAATCCTCCAATTCTTTAAAATATTTCAAACATAAATCCTTTATCTGACAGAATCAATCATGGCGCTTAGAAATGTAAACATTTGTTCGATTACGTCACAACTTACTATATGACGTAGTGAGTTATGCTCTATCGTGACGTAACTGCTTACTTAAAATTTCCCTCTTCATTATTGATTTAGTGCTCGTTTAATTGGGAGTGAAATAAGGTATGTAGAGTTGTAGACTTTGAATGATGGCTGGGCGGGGCAAATAAACAAGTCAATGATAAATATTTATCAAAAGTAGTCCGATACGACTTCATTGAGAAATGAAACGCAGTCACGTGACACTTGTTAGCCAATCATATTTGTAATATTTTGTAAAACGTTACAAGGTTGTAATTATTCTAATATATTGTACAACATGTTACATCTTCCTCTGAATACTGTAGAAATGGTTTTATTCGCGTTAGTTTTATTCGCTAATATTCGCGAATCGCTTACCTCGCGAATTTATAAATAACGCGAATATAATTATTATGAGTTTCCATATATCCAACAATAAGTATATCCGAAAATAAACAACTTAAAATAGAACGGTTAATCACTTCAAACGCCACATATAATTCCTCTTTGGCCGCCAAGCATTTATTTGATTTAATCATTTAAATCAATTTGGCAAAAATATAAACGACTGACGATGTCGCGAATTCATAAATACGCGAATAAGGAAAATAACTGACTTTTGACAATAATCGCGAAAACTTGACCTCGCGAAATTAAAGCGTTTTACAGTATTTATTGAATTGTTACCCATAATGAGAGAAAAGAAGCAATTTTTTCATCAAACGAATTTTAAAGACGATTGTGGTTGTTTTCATTTTCACACGGTTACATGTTCTCCGTTCGCATGACACAATTGAAATGGGCAAACTCAGTTGTAGAACAGAGTTGATATACAAGTATATTTTAAGCAAGAAAGTCTCTTGCTTGTCACTAGATTACGCAGTTTACACTTACTTGACACAAAGAGCCTAAAAGGGACGTAAAACATTTACACGGTGCATGTAAAATTCATAATACTTGAAATCGAAAAAAATCCCCAATTCGACTTTTACTACAAGCAAAGCAAGCTATGTAACGTGACATTTTAAGCAAAACTCATTTTCATTTGGATGCAGGCCAATTTGAGGTTATCAACTGTTAACATGACAAAACACTGTATTTGTCCTCTTGCTCGGAATTACATGTAAATCATGTTCTTGTCAGCAAATAAACCTAATCCGAGATGGAATAAATTACCGTAAACACAGATATGAGATGAGACTGTCCAGTTTTATGGCTTTGTTTCTGATATTTTCCGGACGCTGTATTTACTTTGATTATAGGAATAACCATGCCGTAATTTTGAAGTTTGCGACGGTATACACAGATTTTAATGGTCGCAAATATTTTTAACGGCGAAGGCGCAGCCTGAGCCGTTAAAATGATTTAAGACCATTAAAATCTGTGTATACCGTCGCAAACTTCAAAATTACGGCATGGTTATTCCTATTCTAACGCTCTTCCATACTACCCTCAATCGGGCCTCATTCCATACGTTAAACGGGTACCATGTTCTATTTATCCGTATAGTAAACAACGGTACGGTATTACCCAAGGGAACCCGATTATCCATACGTCGGTGAGATTACCGACAGTAAACAAGTTAAATAAATCACAAATAGAGGTCAAAACTTCAACATTTTTTATTACATCGACGTTTCGGCCATAATGCCTTCTTCAGGATTGTTTGTCATAACAGGAAATGACGTCAACGTCAAACGACAGTAAACAAGGAATTTTACGGTCGCAAATTTTCGCCATCTGACCAATCAGATTGCTCGAAATTTATTTAGTGCGTTAGAATACATGTTACATCCAGATAATGATAAAGACTTTTTTATTATTTGCTTTGAAGCCCAAACTGGTGATCCAAACCAGTGAACGTCTTCATGTACTGTTGCTCTATCAATACAAAAAAACAGAATTAGCCAAGTTTGCAAACCTAGGTTTTTCTATTTATCTTTCACATGCTATCCGTAGAAGAAAAAGAAACAAGTTGTTAACTATTAGAATTATGTTCACATATTTGAGAGCTTTACAAAGACAACTTGTACTTGGTTGTTCGTATGAGAACCTGTTGGGGCAAGTGTGAGGTTGGCGCACCATTGAACCTGATTTTAACCCCCATTTACAGTTCTAAGGCGGTAATTGTTTGTGGTTTCTTTTTTGAAAACGATCATTTTATTACCCATGTTCTACTTTTTTAGCTGTGAAGAGGTGTGGGGGAGCTGTGGGGGAGATATTGCCATTCCTGACATGTATATTTCCCCTTTTTCGAATATAATAGAATTGCCTTTAAAGTTGGGTTAAAATTTTAATAGAGTAAAATGAGAAGGTATATGTTTAACGAAATATTATTTATATAGTTGGTGGGCAAATTGCCAGAAGATTTTTTTCTTACTGTATAAACATGTTATATTTTAACTTTAACGAAGTCCAGCTAAGTCTCGCTCATACTGCATCCATAAATGAAAGACTTCCTTTTATGATGGAGTCAACATCTACAGCATTCTCATCAAAACTGTTTAGCAGATCTGCGTTGGAAACTTTGAAGCGCGGTCAATAGGCGAAAACCTCTTCGAATGGTCATACATACTTAAACCATTGGCAGTGTAAAAAGTACAAGGACAACGGCTCTGTCATTCACAGAATCATGATCATATCACCTTAATCACGTTTCTGTCGCCAAATAACTTTCACCGTTAAACACAATTACCATAATAAAGGAATTACGTTAACCGAATATTATACAGCGTTAAATCGGTTTACCAAGAAGAGGAAACAATAATTCTAATGCTTTGACTCGGGACATTTTGATAGGAAAACAAGTTTCATGGTTAAGTGCCACATCATCTGTTCGCAAAAAGATAAAACTAAAGCATTTGGAGGAAACAAATCTGGTAAATACGTTGCGGTAAAATTTTCTGCAGTTTAATTAAAAGTCGATGCTATTTCTATTGCAAAGAAAATAGGAAATCAACATGCCCCCAAAAAGCCTGAAAACCCATGTGTGAAACCAGGCTAAAACCTTGCGTTAACATTATTTTCAACATATAATGTTGGGAGTAAAACTACTCATCATCCACATCTGCAGCAGCAACAGCAGCAGCAGCAGCAGCATAAGTATCATGATGTTATTTATTACGTCATATGTTGTGTTAGTTGCATTAGTGCCAATCAAATCGCTACGTGGTTGTAAGCTGCGAGTCACGCGAAAGTCGTGAACAGAAGTCTACCGGATGATGAGCTATCTTGTACCATATGTGAACCGAATGAAAGATGTGTGTTTCTCCCCCATTGCCCCCCCCCCCCCCCCACCCCACACACACACACCAGTATCAGCCTGCCTTGAACTAAATCATCAAGTTATCCTGTTAATTGGAGTATTCGGAAACCGGCCGTGACGGACTCATGCAGCATAGTCGTTGACCTACGAAAACAATGACAGTGTTTTTTGTCGACTGTACTGGATACACCCAAACCTACCATCGAAACTGTCCAGGGATAAATAACTTCGGAAGCTATGGTTTATAAGCCATACAATACTGTCTTCGGTAAACTGATAATCAACAACAAAAACAAGCACACGTGAATTTTCTGCGAAAGAATGGTAATCCCTAGAAGCAATTTCTGGAAGTGACATTATAGGTCAGTTGTCATTTATTATATTAGCTCTCGTCGAGAAATTACATCAGGCACTACTAGTGTAATGCAGCACGAGTAAACATTATTTGATTTCTCACAAAGACTGATATCAAATATTCTAATGCAGTTTACAAGTCCATTTATCAGGTTCGATCATGCAAATAAAATACAGCAAACCGAGACTGCTTTTGATATACCGGTAGATATAGCCGGGACTTCAACAACAGAAATATTGATGTTTGATAAAAAAGAAGTAGAAATCTAGAATGACATTCACAATAAATAGTTTTGCTCATGTATCTAAACCATGATCTAAAATGTCGCCGTACATTATTCAGGTCCCCTATAAAAAGATCTGCAAAATGCTTTGTAAAATGTCTCCTTGTACATTCAATTAATGCTGTTATTAAGTAAGGTCTTGAAGTTCGTTGATGTCAGTTAACATTACTTGTAAATATACTTTTGCTGGCTTGTTTTATATGGAATGTTACAGTATCACAGACAGCTTTGAATATTGTTCCATCACCACAAGGTTATATCAAATGATTTATTTTCCGACTTTAGCACTCTCTGTGATATGCGTGATTTATATTCTCAGATCCTGTGTCAATTATACATTGTATTCCGTTCAGTTTCGCCCATCTTTCCTTCCGTTTAGGGCAAACCCATCAGTGTATTGCGGACCATACGCCGCTGGTTAAAGAATGTTTTTATTCTGAAAATAGCGATTTGAAGGCCAATGTTCACAACCGTAAAGCACCAACGTTTAAGACAGATCAGTTTTTTTTATTTACTTGTTTTAGTATTGAGCTGCGCTCAACCCGGTGCTAGGAAGCGTGAGCAGTAATATGTATTTCCATTAGAGCTAAGGAACAGGCTCAATCGAACCGAGCTAGCAATATTTTCATTGCCATATTCTTTTGCCTTCAAAAACTTTAACTGTCGCCGTGACGTTGCGGGCTCGCTCCCAGGTAGAGGCAATATCATTTGTCGACTCGATTCTTATTTTGTCAAAAACATTTAAGACATAGACCTTATGAGTGTAAAAATGCTTTTTAAACTGGACGGTTTGCTATGAATAGATGAAAATGTAACTTGCAGTCAACTTATCTGACAAACATGAAAATATTGCAGGCTCAGTTTGATTGAGCCTGTTCATGGGCAGACAACACCAAAGGCAAACTTTAAAAAGCAGAAAGTAAATTCTTGGGGCGATGGAACAATATCAAAATCTATATTAGCTAGGATATTGAAACCACTCATCTTAAAACTAGCCAAACTATAAAAACAAAAGTAATTTTAGAACTATTAACATACAAAATAAGAATTTCACTATCGTCTTTGCTCAATAATGAACAACTAACCATTGAGCTTTTAGAATGAATATGTTCATTGTTCCAGGAAGTATTACTCTACAGAATGTTGCCTGACAGAAATTTAGTCGGGTGGTAACTGTTTTGAAGAGACAATTGGTTGCTATATACGTGTTACAAGCAGGCTTTCACGACTTTCATTTGTAGATTTTCTCAACTGAATTCGTTGTGATGTCTCCAAGAGTGCTAATTCTACACAACGTCTATGTCTATCTTTCCATATTGGCATCATTTTTATGTTTGGCACAGTGTTTATATGCAATATATTTGTAATATTCTGAGAACAATCACATTGCTATATATAATGAAGAATACTGTATCAAAACTGGAGAAAAATACAGCGCCTTATTCCAAGATTAACGCAAATAAATGCGATTTGAATACCACGAAAGGCTACATTTAGAAAACACAGCCTCTCACATACAGCCAACGATTAGAGAGGAAAACAGAGCATGCCTTCATACTATGAGGCATCACAAACAAATAAAACAGAGACCCCAAACGGTAAACAGCTTAAATTGGAACGATCTGTGGCAAACTATTTTGACACTGAGGTTAACCCTTGTGTCTGGTATGCATTCACCTCACAAACGCCCCGATATGTTGTCATATAAAAATATGTAGACGTTGCCTCGGTAAATTATCCCTTACCGATCCCGGTCGACAGTGCTGCATGCAAAAGTACACAAACGCTTGAAGCGCAAGTAGATGTCAGTATTCAGCAAACTGGTTAGGTACTCGTTCGCTTTACGTAGACAAGAACAATTTATTTAATCGGCATGAACATGATGACAGGAACACAAAAACTAATATAAGCATCGATGTTTTTTGTTACGAATTCCATAGAAACCTTCAAAACCTTAAAAACTTAAAAAAAAATAATAAAAACCAATATGAAATTTTCCGCGTTATTTTAAAACAAAACATCTGTTAAGGGCTTAGTAGACTCCTCCCCAGCACGTTCATCGACCATGAAATTGAAGGTCAAACACACTTTTACTAATATCTCATAAAGTTTACATGTGTAAGTCACGAGGACACAAGAAATTGTTGTCAGTATCATATTACTCACGTGGGCATTTAAAAAGATGTTTTGTGTTGTTTAGTTTTTGTAAATTTATGTAAATAGAAGTTTAAGGAATTTTTAGATCTCGCTATATTTCTTTACCGTTCTAACGTGTCATACTATATGCAAAATAAAGATACATTAGTAACACTCATTTGTGCAAAGATTTATTGAACGGCATTTTGCCGTTATTGAGATTTTGGTAATTTTCTTTTTACCGATGAACGTGCTGGGGAGGAGTGTAGTAAGCCCTTAATTTGGAAGAATAGTCTACCAACATCGCTAACAGGCACAACCAAGCAGCAGTTTTCATATTTGTCCTGTTCGTTGCCGATAAGTGTATCTGTTATTCAAAGATTTCGCTTATTAAAAGTTTTATCGTTGTTAGAAAAAGCGTATAAGTTGCTAGCTGTGAACACCGTCAATTTTACACGCGGGACATAACTATCCTTAAATGGAAGGTTTACAATATAAACATGTAAAACATTTCTTTTTGATCATAATTATATTTAATAGATTACGGAACTATTTTAAATAGACAAAATAAAACATGGGAAGTGTAGTTCTGAATTATTTACTTTATAAATATCAGTTTGTTAGGCTTTGTTTATTTAGACAAGCTGACTATGGCTATTACCTGCATTTAATGCTTGTCTATATTCAACAAATCGTTATGATAAGGTGTTGTGAAAATATGTGAAACATGAAGTTGAAAGCCAACGAACATGACACATATCAAGGTACTAAAAAGATGAAAAATTCATATCAGGAATTGCCACATTCAGAAAAAACAGCCTTCCCACACAGTCAAGAAGAAGAGAGAGCGAGAGAGCATAGTTAATAAAATGATCAGTTTCAAAAAAGACACCACGAGCAATTAACAAAACTGAGAACCCGAGGGGTTACCGCCTTGGAACGGTCAGTGGCAAAACAAATTGCCACTGAGGGTTTAAACCAGGTTCTAGGGTGCACCAACCTCACACTTGGCCCAACAGGTTCTGATTTCACAAAACAAGTACAAGTTGATGAAATAACTCCAACCTACCCATCGGCTCAACAATGTTGCATGCAAAAGCACACAAACATATAAAACATAAGACGCTAATAGCATTGCAAAGCCAAAGGGCGGGTACGCAATATTTTTACCGAGACCAGAGCTCCTGGAGTAAAATCAGCAAGAACACGATGACAGGGATAAAAGAAACAAATCGAGATTCTAGGTTCTTTTAAGAAAAGATTTCATCGCACCTGTATTTATGAATTAGATCTTGGTATCGGCGATAAAACTTGCAAAAAGGTTTGGTTAGCTTGCGAACCTGTTCATGGGCAGGAACAGCTCTTATTTAAAATCATGAATAAAATTTGGATATGGGACCAACACATATTAAGCCAGAAAACGTTTAAAGCATAAAACAAAAATAAAATAAAAATAAAATAAAATTTAGCACTTATATCATAAGGATGATTGGACAATGTCCAAAGTTATAATGACCGGAAAACCATCGAACACAAACAGGACGAAGCAAATCATTTTAAGGAATTATAATACAAACCTAAGGATATTATTGATGTCAGCACTGGTTGAATATAGCTTTGCAGTCGCCAAAAGACATTTTAAAGCAACGCCTATTCGGTATTTAAACGGGGAACGTTTGACAAAGAAAACACAAGCAATGCTTATGCGTTATTTGAATGCATGAACGTGGAAACTTCTTTTGAGCTACCGAACATGGTAAATATTGCAGACTCGGTAAAATATGTTTATTCATGGGCGGATATGACAATATATAAAAATACCCGGACAAAGCGCAACTTAATATCTACACAAGTAAACAGTAGAAATTTCGATCCATTCCGACGAGTACGTATGATGGTGAAAATTAAATTTCAACTCCGTATGTTCATAGTGATACCATTTCATGCGGCCTATGTTCGCCTTATAAATGAATGAATGAATGAATGAATGAATGAATGAATGAATGAATGAATGAATGAATGAATGAATGAATGAATGAATGAATGAAAAAGCAAGAATAAAAAAAACCCTAGAGGAAATAGGTCAACATATATACAGCAATATACTGACTGAAGTATTGAAAGTACTAAATTAATTTTATAAAACAGGCCAAAACTGAAACAAAACTATGTCCGTGAAGTACGCGGGGTAACGGGCTAGCGGTGTGGCGGGCTGGCAGTGTGAACTGGGCGGGCTAGCAGTCTAGCGGGCTAACAGTGTGAACTGAGCGGGCTAGCAGGCTAACGGGCTAACAGTGTGAAGTGGGCGGGCTAACAGTGTAGCGGGCTAGCGGAGTGAACTGGGCGGGCTGGCGGACCAGCGGGCTAAACTTAAACACTTCATTGAATCAACATGAAAACGTTATGAAACATTTCCCAGCAGTGTGAAGTGAGCGGGCTAACAGTGTAGCGGGCTAGCAGAGTGAACTGGGCGGGCTGGCGGGCCAGCGGGCTAAACTTAAACACTTCATTGAATCAACATGGAAACGTTATGAAACATTTCCCAGCAGTGTGAAGTGGGCGGGCTAACAGTGCAGCGGGCTAGCAGAGTGAACTGGGCGGGCTGGCGGGCCAGCGGGCTAAACTTAAACACTTCATTAAATCAACATGAAAACGTTATGAAACATTTCCCAGCAGTGTGAAGTGAGCGGGCTAACAGTGTAGCGGGCTAGCAGAGTGAACTGGGCGGGCTGGCGGGCCAGCGGGCTAAACTTAAACACTTCATTGAATCAACATGGAAACGTTATGAAACATTTCCCAGCAGTGTGAAGTGGGCGGGCTAACAGTGCAGCGGGCTAGCAGAGTGAACTGGGCGGGCTGGCGGGCCAGCGGGCTAAACTTAAACACTTCATTAAATCAACATGAAAACGTTATGAAACATTTCCCAGCAATGTGAAGTGGGCGGGCTAACAGTGTAGCGGGCTAGCGGAGTGAACTGGGCGGGCTGGCGGACCAGCGGGCTAAACTTAAACACTTCATTGAATCAACATGAAAACGTTATGAAACATTTCCCAGCAGTGTGAAGTGGGCGGGCTAACAGTGTAGCGGGCTAGCAGAGTGAACTGGGCGGGCTGGCGGGCCAGCGGGCTAAACCTAAACACTTCATTAAATCAACATGAAAACGTTATGAAACATTTCCCAGCAGTGTGAAGTGGGCGGGCTAACAGTGTAGCGGGCTAGCGGAGTGAACTGGGCGGGCTGGCGGACCAGCGGGCTAAACTTAAACACTTCATTGAATCAACATGAAAACGTTATGAAACATTTCCCAGCAGTGTGAAGTGAGCGGGCTAACAGTGTAGCGGGCTAGCAGAGTGAACTGGGCGGGCTGGCGGGCCAGCGGGCTAAACTTAAACACTTCATTGAATCAACATGGAAACGTTATGAAACATTTCCCAGCAGTGTGAAGTGGGCGGGCTAACAGTGCAGCGGGCTAGCAGAGTGAACTGGGCGGGCTGGCGGGCCAGCGGGCTAAACTTAAACACTTCATTAAATCAACATGAAAACGTTATGAAACATTTCCCAGCAGTGTGAAGTGAGCGGGCTAACAGTGTAGCGGGCTAGCAGAGTGAACTGGGCGGGCTGGCGGGCCAGCGGGCTAAACTTAAACACTTCATTGAATCAACATGGAAACGTTATGAAACATTTCCCAGCAGTGTGAAGTGGGCGGGCTAACAGTGCAGCGGGCTAGCAGAGTGAACTGGGCGGGCTGGCGGGCCAGCGGGCTAAACTTAAACACTTCATTAAATCAACATGAAAACGTTATGAAACATTTCCCAGCAATGTGAAGTGGGCGGGCTAACAGTGTAGCGGGCTAGCGGAGTGAACTGGGCGGGCTGGCGGACCAGCGGGCTAAACTTAAACACTTCATTGAATCAACATGAAAACGTTATGAAACATTTCCCAGCAGTGTGAAGTGGGCGGGCTAACAGTGTAGCGGGCTAGCAGAGTGAACTGGGCGGGCTGGCGGGCCAGCGGGCTAAACCTAAACACTTCATTAAATCAACATGAAAACGTTATGAAACATTTCCCAGCAGTGTGAAGTGGGCGGGCTAACAGTGTAGCGGGCTAGCGGAGTGAACTGGGCGGGCTGGCGGACCAGCGGGCTAAACTTAAACACTTCATTGAATCAACATGAAAACGTTATGAAACATTTCCCAGCAGTGTGAAGTGAGCGGGCTAACAGTGTAGCGGGCTAGCAGAGTGAACTGGGCGGGCTGGCGGGCCAGCGGGCTAAACTTAAACACTTCATTGAATCAACATGGAAACGTTATGAAACATTTCCCAGCAGTGTGAAGTGGGCGGGCTAACAGTGCAGCGGGCTAGCAGAGTGAACTGGGCGGGCTGGCGGGCCAGCGGGCTAAACTTAAACACTTCATTAAATCAACATGAAAACGTTATGAAACATTTCCCAGCAGTGTGAAGTGAGCGGGCTAACAGTGTAGCGGGCTAGCAGAGTGAACTGGGCGGGCTGGCGGGCCAGCGGGCTAAACTTAAACACTTCATTGAATCAACATGGAAACGTTATGAAACATTTCCCAGCAGTGTGAAGTGGGCGGGCTAACAGTGCAGCGGGCTAGCAGAGTGAACTGGGCGGGCTGGCGGGCCAGCGGGCTAAACTTAAACACTTCATTAAATCAACATGAAAACGTTATGAAACATTTCCCAGCAATGTGAAGTGGGCGGGCTAACAGTGTAGCGGGCTAGCGGAGTGAACTGGGCGGGCTGGCGGACCAGCGGGCTAAACTTAAACACTTCATTGAATCAACATGAAAACGTTATGAAACATTTCCCAGCAGTGTGAAGTGGGCGGGCTAACAGTGTAGCGGGCTAGCAGAGTGAACTGGGCGGGCTGGCGGGCCAGCGGGCTAAACCTAAACACTTCATTAAATCAACATGAAAACGTTATGAAACATTTCCCAGCAGTGTGAAGTGGGCGGGCTAACAGTGTAGCGGGCTAGCGGAGTGAACTGGGCGGGCTGGCGGACCAGCGGGCTAAACTTAAACACTTCATTGAATCAACATGAAAACGTTATGAAACATTTCCCAGCAGTGTGAAGTGAGCGGGCTAACAGTGTAGCGGGCTAGCAGAGTGAACTGGGCGGGCTGGCGGGCCAGCGGGCTAAACTTAAACACTTCATTGAATCAACATGGAAACGTTATGAAACATTTCCCAGCAGTGTGAAGTGGGCGGGCTAACAGTGCAGCGGGCTAGCAGAGTGAACTGGGCGGGCTGGCGGGCCAGCGGGCTAAACTTAAACACTTCATTAAATCAACATGAAAACGTTATGAAACATTTCCCAGCAGTGTGAAGTGAGCGGGCTAACAGTGTAGCGGGCTAGCAGAGTGAACTGGGCGGGCTGGCGGGCCAGCGGGCTAAACTTAAACACTTCATTGAATCAACATGGAAACGTTATGAAACATTTCCCAGCAGTGTGAAGTGGGCGGGCTAACAGTGCAGCGGGCTAGCAGAGTGAACTGGGCGGGCTGGCGGGCCAGCGGGCTAAACTTAAACACTTCATTAAATCAACATGAAAACGTTATGAAACATTTCCCAGCAATGTGAAGTGGGCGGGCTAACAGTGTAGCGGGCTAGCGGAGTGAACTGGGCGGGCTGGCGGACCAGCGGGCTAAACTTAAACACTTCATTGAATCAACATGAAAACGTTATGAAACATTTCCCAGCAGTGTGAAGTGGGCGGGCTAACAGTGTAGCGGGCTAGCAGAGTGAACTGGGCGGGCTGGCGGGCCAGCGGGCTAAACCTAAACACTTCATTAAATCAACATGAAAACGTTATGAAACATTTCCCAGCAGTGTGAAGTGGGCGGGCTAACAGTGTAGCGGGCTAGCGGAGTGAACTGGGCGGGCTGGCGGACCAGCGGGCTAAACTTAAACACTTCATTGAATCAACATGAAAACGTTATGAAACATTTCCCAGCAGTGTGAAGTGGGCGGGCTAACAGTGTAGCGGGCTAGCAGAGTGAACTGGGCGGGCTGGCGGGCCAGCGGGCTAAACTTAAACACTTCATTAAATCAACATGAAAACGTTATGAAACATTTCCCAGCAGTGTGAAGTGGGCGGGCTAACAGTGTAGCGGGCTAGCGGAGTGAACTGGGCGGGCTGGCGGACCAGCGGGCTAAACTTAAACACTTCATTGAATCAACATGAAAACGTTATGAAACATTTCCCAGCAGTGTGAAGTGAGCGGGCTAACAGTGTAGCGGGCTAGCAGAGTGAACTGGGCGGGCTGGCGGGCCAGCGGGCTAAACTTAAACACTTCATTGAATCAACATGGAAACGTTATGAAACATTTCCCAGCAGTGTGAAGTGGGCGGGCTAACAGTGCAGCGGGCTAGCAGAGTGAACTGGGCGGGCTGGCGGGCCAGCGGGCTAAACTTAAACACTTCATTAAATCAACATGAAAACGTTATGAAACATTTCCCAGCAGTGTGAAGTGAGCGGGCTAACAGTGTAGCGGGCTAGCAGAGTGAACTGGGCGGGCTGGCGGGCCAGCGGGCTAAACTTAAACACTTCATTGAATCAACATGGAAACGTTATGAAACATTTCCCAGCAGTGTGAAGTGGGCGGGCTAACAGTGCAGCGGGCTAGCAGAGTGAACTGGGCGGGCTGGCGGGCCAGCGGGCTAAACTTAAACACTTCATTAAATCAACATGAAAACGTTATGAAACATTTCCCAGCAATGTGAAGTGGGCGGGCTAACAGTGTAGCGGGCTAGCGGAGTGAACTGGGCGGGCTGGCGGACCAGCGGGCTAAACTTAAACACTTCATTGAATCAACATGAAAACGTTATGAAACATTTCCCAGCAGTGTGAAGTGGGCGGGCTAACAGTGTAGCGGGCTAGCAGAGTGAACTGGGCGGGCTGGCGGGCCAGCGGGCTAAACCTAAACACTTCATTAAATCAACATGAAAACGTTATGAAACATTTCCCAGCAGTGTGAAGTGGGCGGGCTAACAGTGTAGCGGGCTAGCGGAGTGAACTGGGCGGGCTGGCGGACCAGCGGGCTAAACTTAAACACTTCATTGAATCAACATGAAAACGTTATGAAACATTTCCCAGCAGTGTGAAGTGAGCGGGCTAACAGTGTAGCGGGCTAGCAGAGTGAACTGGGCGGGCTGGCGGGCCAGCGGGCTAAACTTAAACACTTCATTGAATCAACATGGAAACGTTATGAAACATTTCCCAGCAGTGTGAAGTGGGCGGGCTAACAGTGCAGCGGGCTAGCAGAGTGAACTGGGCGGGCTGGCGGGCCAGCGGGCTAAACTTAAACACTTCATTAAATCAACATGAAAACGTTATGAAACATTTCCCAGCAGTGTGAAGTGAGCGGGCTAACAGTGTAGCGGGCTAGCAGAGTGAACTGGGCGGGCTGGCGGGCCAGCGGGCTAAACTTAAACACTTCATTGAATCAACATGGAAACGTTATGAAACATTTCCCAGCAGTGTGAAGTGGGCGGGCTAACAGTGCAGCGGGCTAGCAGAGTGAACTGGGCGGGCTGGCGGGCCAGCGGGCTAAACTTAAACACTTCATTAAATCAACATGAAAACGTTATGAAACATTTCCCAGCAATGTGAAGTGGGCGGGCTAACAGTGTAGCGGGCTAGCGGAGTGAACTGGGCGGGCTGGCGGACCAGCGGGCTAAACTTAAACACTTCATTGAATCAACATGAAAACGTTATGAAACATTTCCCAGCAGTGTGAAGTGGGCGGGCTAACAGTGTAGCGGGCTAGCAGAGTGAACTGGGCGGGCTGGCGGGCCAGCGGGCTAAACCTAAACACTTCATTAAATCAACATGAAAACGTTATGAAACATTTCCCAGCAGTGTGAAGTGGGCGGGCTAACAGTGTAGCGGGCTAGCGGAGTGAACTGGGCGGGCTGGCGGACCAGCGGGCTAAACTTAAACACTTCATTGAATCAACATGAAAACGTTATGAAACATTTCCCAGCAGTGTGAAGTGAGCGGGCTAACAGTGTAGCGGGCTAGCAGAGTGAACTGGGCGGGCTGGCGGGCCAGCGGGCTAAACTTAAACACTTCATTGAATCAACATGGAAACGTTATGAAACATTTCCCAGCAGTGTGAAGTGGGCGGGCTAACAGTGCAGCGGGCTAGCAGAGTGAACTGGGCGGGCTGGCGGGCCAGCGGGCTAAACTTAAACACTTCATTAAATCAACATGAAAACGTTATGAAACATTTCCCAGCAGTGTGAAGTGAGCGGGCTAACAGTGTAGCGGGCTAGCAGAGTGAACTGGGCGGGCTGGCGGGCCAGCGGGCTAAACTTAAACACTTCATTGAATCAACATGGAAACGTTATGAAACATTTCCCAGCAGTGTGAAGTGGGCGGGCTAACAGTGCAGCGGGCTAGCAGAGTGAACTGGGCGGGCTGGCGGGCCAGCGGGCTAAACTTAAACACTTCATTAAATCAACATGAAAACGTTATGAAACATTTCCCAGCAATGTGAAGTGGGCGGGCTAACAGTGTAGCGGGCTAGCGGAGTGAACTGGGCGGGCTGGCGGACCAGCGGGCTAAACTTAAACACTTCATTGAATCAACATGAAAACGTTATGAAACATTTCCCAGCAGTGTGAAGTGGGCGGGCTAACAGTGTAGCGGGCTAGCAGAGTGAACTGGGCGGGCTGGCGGGCCAGCGGGCTAAACCTAAACACTTCATTAAATCAACATGAAAACGTTATGAAACATTTCCCAGCAGTGTGAAGTGGGCGGGCTAACAGTGTAGCGGGCTAGCGGAGTGAACTGGGCGGGCTGGCGGACCAGCGGGCTAAACTTAAACACTTCATTGAATCAACATGAAAACGTTATGAAACATTTCCCAGCAGTGTGAAGTGGGCGGGCTAACAGTGCAGCGGGCTAGCAGAGTGAACTGGGCGGGCTGGCGGGCCAGCGGGCTAAACTTAAACACTTCATTAAATCAACATGAAAACGTTATGAAACATTTCCCAGCAGTGTGAAGTGGGCGGGCTAACAGTGTAGCGGGCTAGCGGAGTGAACTGGGCGGGCTGGCGGACCAGCGGGCTAAACTTAAACACTTCATTGAATCAACATGAAAACGTTATGAAACATTTCCCAGCAGTGTGAAGTGAGCGGGCTAACAGTGTAGCGGGCTAGCAGAGTGAACTGGGCGGGCTGGCGGGCCAGCGGGCTAAACTTAAACACTTCATTGAATCAACATGGAAACGTTATGAAACATTTCCCAGCAGTGTGAAGTGGGCGGGCTAACAGTGCAGCGGGCTAGCAGAGTGAACTGGGCGGGCTGGCGGGCCAGCGGGCTAAACTTAAACACTTCATTAAATCAACATGAAAACGTTATGAAACATTTCCCAGCAGTGTGAAGTGAGCGGGCTAACAGTGTAGCGGGCTAGCAGAGTGAACTGGGCGGGCTGGCGGGCCAGCGGGCTAAACTTAAACACTTCATTGAATCAACATGGAAACGTTATGAAACATTTCCCAGCAGTGTGAAGTGGGCGGGCTAACAGTGCAGCGGGCTAGCAGAGTGAACTGGGCGGGCTGGCGGGCCAGCGGGCTAAACTTAAACACTTCATTAAATCAACATGAAAACGTTATGAAACATTTCCCAGCAATGTGAAGTGGGCGGGCTAACAGTGTAGCGGGCTAGCGGAGTGAACTGGGCGGGCTGGCGGACCAGCGGGCTAAACTTAAACACTTCATTGAATCAACATGAAAACGTTATGAAACATTTCCCAGCAGTGTGAAGTGGGCGGGCTAACAGTGTAGCGGGCTAGCAGAGTGAACTGGGCGGGCTGGCGGGCCAGCGGGCTAAACCTAAACACTTCATTAAATCAACATGAAAACGTTATGAAACATTTCCCAGCAGTGTGAAGTGGGCGGGCTAACAGTGTAGCGGGCTAGCGGAGTGAACTGGGCGGGCTGGCGGACCAGCGGGCTAAACTTAAACACTTCATTGAATCAACATGAAAACGTTATGAAACATTTCCCAGCAGTGTGAAGTGAGCGGGCTAACAGTGTAGCGGGCTAGCAGAGTGAACTGGGCGGGCTGGCGGGCCAGCGGGCTAAACTTAAACACTTCATTGAATCAACATGGAAACGTTATGAAACATTTCCCAGCAGTGTGAAGTGGGCGGGCTAACAGTGCAGCGGGCTAGCAGAGTGAACTGGGCGGGCTGGCGGGCCAGCGGGCTAAACTTAAACACTTCATTAAATCAACATGAAAACGTTATGAAACATTTCCCAGCAGTGTGAAGTGAGCGGGCTAACAGTGTAGCGGGCTAGCAGAGTGAACTGGGCGGGCTGGCGGGCCAGCGGGCTAAACTTAAACACTTCATTGAATCAACATGGAAACGTTATGAAACATTTCCCAGCAGTGTGAAGTGGGCGGGCTAACAGTGCAGCGGGCTAGCAGAGTGAACTGGGCGGGCTGGCGGGCCAGCGGGCTAAACTTAAACACTTCATTAAATCAACATGAAAACGTTATGAAACATTTCCCAGCAATGTGAAGTGGGCGGGCTAACAGTGTAGCGGGCTAGCGGAGTGAACTGGGCGGGCTGGCGGACCAGCGGGCTAAACTTAAACACTTCATTGAATCAACATGAAAACGTTATGAAACATTTCCCAGCAGTGTGAAGTGGGCGGGCTAACAGTGTAGCGGGCTAGCAGAGTGAACTGGGCGGGCTGGCGGGCCAGCGGGCTAAACCTAAACACTTCATTAAATCAACATGAAAACGTTATGAAACATTTCCCAGCAGTGTGAAGTGGGCGGGCTAACAGTGTAGCGGGCTAGCGGAGTGAACTGGGCGGGCTGGCGGACCAGCGGGCTAAACTTAAACACTTCATTGAATCAACATGAAAACGTTATGAAACATTTCCCAGCAGTGTGAAGTGAGCGGGCTAACAGTGTAGCGGGCTAGCAGAGTGAACTGGGCGGGCTGGCGGGCCAGCGGGCTAAACTTAAACACTTCATTGAATCAACATGGAAACGTTATGAAACATTTCCCAGCAGTGTGAAGTGGGCGGGCTAACAGTGCAGCGGGCTAGCAGAGTGAACTGGGCGGGCTGGCGGGCCAGCGGGCTAAACTTAAACACTTCATTAAATCAACATGAAAACGTTATGAAACATTTCCCAGCAGTGTGAAGTGGGCGGGCTAACAGTGTAGCGGGCTAGCAGAGTGAACTGGGCGGGCTGGCGGGCCAGCGGGCTAAACTTAAACACTTCATTGAATCAACATGAAAACGTTATGAAACATTTCCCAGCAGTGTGAAGTGGGCGGGCTAACAGTGTAGCGGGCTAGCAGAGTGAACTGGGCGGGCTGGCGGGCCAGCGGGCTAAACTTAAACACTTCATTAAATCAACATGAAAACGTTATGAAACATTTCCCAGCAGTGTGAAGTGGGCGGGCTAACAGTGTAGCGGGCTAGCGGAGTGAACTGGGCGGGCTGGCGGACCAGCGGGCTAAACTTAAACACTTCATTGAATCAACATGAAAACGTTATGAAACATTTCCCAGCAGTGTGAAGTGGGCGGGCTAACAGTGTAGCGGGCTAGCAGAGTGAACTGGGCGGGCTGGCGGGCCAGCGGGCTAAACTTAAACACTTCATTGAATCAACATGAAAACGTTATGAAACATTTCCCAGCAGTGTGAAGTGGGCGGGCTAACAGTGTAGCGGGCTAGCAGAGTGAACTGGGCGGGCTGGCGGGCCAGCGGGCTAAACTTAAACACTTCATTGAATCAACATGAAAACGTTATGAAACATTTCCCAGCAGTGTGAAGTGGGCGGGCTAACAGTGCAGCGGGCTAGCAGAGTGAACTGGGCGGGCTGGCGGGCCAGCGGGCTAAACTTAAACACTTCATTAAATCAACATGAAAACGTTATGAAACATTTCCCAGCAGTGTGAAGTGAGCGGGCTAACAGTGTAGCGGGCTAGCAGAGTGAACTGGGCGGGCTGGCGGGCCAGCGGGCTAAACTTAAACACTTCATTGAATCAACATGGAAACGTTATGAAACATTTCCCAGCAGTGTGAAGTGGGCGGGCTAACAGTGCAGCGGGCTAGCAGAGTGAACTGGGCGGGCTGGCGGGCCAGCGGGCTAAACTTAAACACTTCATTAAATCAACATGAAAACGTTATGAAACATTTCCCAGCAATGTGAAGTGGGCGGGCTAACAGTGTAGCGGGCTAGCGGAGTGAACTGGGCGGGCTGGCGGACCAGCGGGCTAAACTTAAACACTTCATTGAATCAACATGAAAACGTTATGAAACATTTCCCAGCAGTGTGAAGTGGGCGGGCTAACAGTGTAGCGGGCTAGCAGAGTGAACTGGGCGGGCTGGCGGGCCAGCGGGCTAAACCTAAACACTTCATTAAATCAACATGAAAACGTTATGAAACATTTCCCAGCAGTGTGAAGTGGGCGGGCTAACAGTGTAGCGGGCTAGCGGAGTGAACTGGGCGGGCTGGCGGACCAGCGGGCTAAACTTAAACACTTCATTGAATCAACATGAAAACGTTATGAAACATTTCCCAGCAGTGTGAAGTGAGCGGGCTAACAGTGTAGCGGGCTAGCAGAGTGAACTGGGCGGGCTGGCGGGCCAGCGGGCTAAACTTAAACACTTCATTGAATCAACATGGAAACGTTATGAAACATTTCCCAGCAGTGTGAAGTGGGCGGGCTAACAGTGCAGCGGGCTAGCAGAGTGAACTGGGCGGGCTGGCGGGCCAGCGGGCTAAACTTAAACACTTCATTAAATCAACATGAAAACGTTATGAAACATTTCCCAGCAGTGTGAAGTGAGCGGGCTAACAGTGTAGCGGGCTAGCAGAGTGAACTGGGCGGGCTGGCGGGCCAGCGGGCTAAACTTAAACACTTCATTGAATCAACATGGAAACGTTATGAAACATTTCCCAGCAGTGTGAAGTGGGCGGGCTAACAGTGCAGCGGGCTAGCAGAGTGAACTGGGCGGGCTGGCGGGCCAGCGGGCTAAACTTAAACACTTCATTAAATCAACATGAAAACGTTATGAAACATTTCCCAGCAATGTGAAGTGGGCGGGCTAACAGTGTAGCGGGCTAGCGGAGTGAACTGGGCGGGCTGGCGGACCAGCGGGCTAAACTTAAACACTTCATTGAATCAACATGAAAACGTTATGAAACATTTCCCAGCAGTGTGAAGTGGGCGGGCTAACAGTGTAGCGGGCTAGCAGAGTGAACTGGGCGGGCTGGCGGGCCAGCGGGCTAAACCTAAACACTTCATTAAATCAACATGAAAACGTTATGAAACATTTCCCAGCAGTGTGAAGTGGGCGGGCTAACAGTGTAGCGGGCTAGCGGAGTGAACTGGGCGGGCTGGCGGGCCAGCGGGCTAAACTTTAACACTTGATTGAATCAACGTGAAAACGTTATGAAACATTTCCCAGCAGTGTGAAGTGGGCGGGCTAACAGTGTAGCGGGCTAGCGGAGTGAACTGGGCGGGCTGGCGGGCCAGCGGGCTAAACTTTAACACTTGATTGAATCAACATGAATACGTTATGAAACATTTCCCAGCAGTGTGAAGTGGGCGGGCTAACAGTGTAGCGGGCTAGCGGAGTGAACTAGGCGGGCTGGCGGGCCAGCGGGCTAAACTTTAACACTTCATTGAATCAACATGAAAACGTTATTAAACATTTCCCAGCAGTGTGAAGTGGGCGGGCTAACAGTGTAGCGGGCTAGCGGAGTGAACTGGGCGGGCTGGCGGGCCAGCGTGCTAAACTGTAACACTTCATGGAATCAACATGAAAACGTTATGAAACATTTCCCAGCAGTGTGAAGTGGGCGGGCTAACAGTGTAGCGGGCTAGCAGTGTGAACTGGGCGGGCCAGCGGGCTAAACTTTAACACATCATTCAATCAAAATGAAAACGTTATGAAACATTTCCTAGCAGTGTGAAGTGGGCGGGCTAACAGTGCAACTGGCTAGCAGTGTGAACTTGGCGGGCTTGCGGGCCAGCGGGCTAAATTTTAACACTTTATAAAATCAACATGAAAACGTTATGAAACATTTCATAGGAGTGTGACGTGGGCGGGCTAACAGTGTAGCGAGCTAGCAGTGTGAATCGGCGGGCTGGCGGGCTAGCGGGCTAAACTTTAAAACTTCATTGAATCAACATGAAAACGTTATGCAACATTTGCTAGCAGTGTGAAGTGGGCGGGCTAACAATGTAGCGGGCTAGCGGTGTGAACTGGGCGGGCTGGCGGGCTAAACTTTAACACTTCATTGAATCAACATGAAAACGTTATGAAACATTCCTAGCAGTGTGAAGTGGGCGGGCTAACAATGTAGCGGGCTAGCAGTGTGAACTGGGCGGGCTGGCGGGCCAGCGGGCTAAACTTTAATACTTCATTGAACTTTAATACTTAATTGAATCAACATGAAAACATTATGAATCATTTCCTAGCAGTGTGAAGTGGGCGGGCTAACAGTGTAGCGGGCTAGCAGTGTGAACTGAGCGGGCTGGCGGGCCAGCGGGGTAAACTTTAACACTTCATTTAATTAACATGAAAACGTTATGAAACATTTCCTAGCAGTGTGAATTGGGCGGGCTAACAGTGTAGCGGGCTAGCGGTGCGAACTGGGCGGGCTGGCGGGCCAGCGGGCTAAACTTTAACACTTCATTGAATCAACATAACACAATAACACAATAACAAAAAGTGCTATTAACACCCTGCGGTCATTTGCAGTCGTTAATCCCCTGCCCCGCGCAGCAAATTGATGCCTGTCATCATCGAAGCCTTAACTTGAGGCGACACAAAAATGTTTGGAGCGACAATACTAAAATATAACGGTAGCTAGTCGAAATATTGGGGCGGCGGCAGCCGCCCCTGCCACCCCATTGACTACGCCTTTGAGACACCGCAAGACACCCTAGCTCCTGAGTTCACCTCCCAGACCTGACATAAAACCGCTGATTACTCGTTATTAAAGAAAGTGTAAAAATAAGAGAGAGGTTTTCAACTAGCCAAGTCGCAGCTGTTGGACTTTAGTTACTATTCGGAACATTACAGTAGTGTTTCCACCCCTTCATTGCTGAAAAGGTACCAGAGAAACCAGTCCATAGTTCAACTATCTTGCGTTCTGTTTTCAACTTCAGTGACCTTAGTAAATGATCGAACTCGCCCAATATATCACTAAACCGCGCTCACTTTAACCATTAAGCTAAATAAACCATTTGGTTGATCAACACTAAACGGCTTTCAGATGTGTGAAGTTAGCGGCCTAGCGGCCTGGCGGCGTGAAGTTAGCGGCCTAGCGGCCTGGCTGCGTGAAGTTAGCGGCCTAGCGGCCTGGCGGCGTGAAGTAAGCGGCCTAGCGGCGTGAAGATGGCTGCCTTTATCACAATTTAGCCTGATTTTATAAGCGGATTGAAATCTATTTTACAGCATATAATGCAGGGCTGTATAAGCAAGTTATCAACATGATTTATCTTTTATTTTTTAAAATAAATTATTTTACAAAGTTCTAGCTTATCTGCAAAGACGACTCGGGGTCTCTTTGTACATTTACTCTCATGTACTCTTTGTAAATGTTCATTTCAGGGATGATTAAGTAAAATATCAACAAGAACTAGCTTTGATTTTTTTTTTTAAGTTTTCGAAGCTTGGCGGCCTAGCGGCCTGGCAGCCTAGCGGCCTGGCGGCCTAAACTTAATATTTATCATAATTTATGTTTATCTTTAAAACGGCTTGAATTCGATATTTTATAGCATGCAATGTACATTTCAGGGATGAATAAGCAAAATATCAACAAGAACTAGCTTTGTTTTTTTTTAAGTTTTCAAAGCCTGGCGGCCTAGCGGCCTAAACTTAATATTTATCATAATTTATGTTTATCTTAAAACGTCTTGAAATTGATTTATTTTAGCATGTAATGTACATTTCAGGGGTGAATAAGCAAAATATCAACAAGAACTAGCTTTGATTTTTTTAAAGTTTTCGAAGCCTGGCGGCCTAGCGGCCTAAACTTATTTTTATTATAATTTATGTTTATCTTAAAAACGGCTTGAATTCGATTTTTACAGCATGCAATGTACATTTCAGGGGTGAATAAGCAAAATATCAACAAGAACTAGCTTTTATTTTTTTCGTTTACACTTGGTACAGATTTAAATTTTCAAAAATTAACGCTGCAATCTCGGTAATAGGTTTCATCTGCCGCGGTCATGTTCTAATTGAATTCTGCTCAGAACACTGTCAGCCAAAGCATACTTTGTTAGGTAGGGAGTGGAGACAAATGTCACAAATGACGAAAACTGGCTATAATTTCAAAATGAATTACAAAAAAATTAATTTCAAACAGCGATTCCAGAGTTTTGATGCAGAAGGTATTTCCTTTTTGTATGTGTCTGTGCTACATAATATATATAATACTATTTCAAGTTTTTTGAATTCAGTCTCGGGACAAAAAAATTCTAACGTTTATTTGGCTGGCAGTGAAAATTGAAAAGATGCAGCACATATATTTTGCTCTAGAAACCGGAAGCAGACATAAATTGAGATATTTTTTCTCGAATTTCTTAAGCTGGTTTTTCATGTAACCCTTTCCTTGATGTATACGCATTTTTACGCATGTGCGACCAGTGTAGATCCAGATCAGCCGGCACATCCTGATAGGATCTGCACTTGTCGCATTTTGTCAGAAATAACCTTATGCATCAAAAAGCGAACAGTTTAGATCCTGATCAGATGGCACGGATGTTCCGGCTGATCTGGATCTAAACTGTTCGCCCTAGCAATAAAGGTGTATCTATACAGGAAAGGGTTAAGTTTTTGTCAACAACACAATCACTGTATATAAACCGATTGTATCATCTACCGGATATAGCGAGATGATTGTCACAAAACATTATAGACAGTTCAAAAGTGAGTGGAGTTTTTATCTTTTGTAATTAGAAATCAAATCGACATATATATGTTTCACGGGCGATTGTTGTAGTCCTTGTTATGAACGATATTGTTTCCCATTGTATACGATACACTTTTGAAAAAATAGCTCAAGTCACTCACACAAAGTACCGTTTGCACTGCGTACTGTTCTAAATTCAGAGTAAATGTTTATATTGTAACATTTAGACGTATTTTCTTGCTAACGCAGATGTAACATATAAGTTTTTTTCTTACAATAATCATATTGCTGTGTCTCATCAATTAAGGTAAGACCTGTGTAATAGGCACTATTAAGAATCCAACATCTGATTATATTTTCATCAACTGCTTCATACCACTGACTTGTATGCAAAATTATAATGATTTTCACCGTGTAGTTTTTGAGATTTTTAGCTTTTTTATTTAAAAAAAGTGAGAAAAAACGTGAAAGTATCCAAATTCTTTAATCGGTGACAAAATTTTTTGTTATTGATAAATTCAACCTTAATTTTTTTACAGTTTATCCCAAAATTTGTTATATTTTACTAAACCAATTTAAGATATAATATATAAATACAAAATTTATCTTAAAATGACATTTTTTGACCAAATAAATTTTAAAAATGCATTTTTTTTATATTTCACGAGACTAAATTAATGAAAATTGTGCAAAATCCTGATTGGAGACATATACCAAACTTTACCATTTTTTAACTATATACCATAAACAAAATTTAAACAGAATTTCAGAGAAGTTTACCGTCCAGTTTTAGAAATTTTCAAATTGATGACTTGAATAAACACTATTCTGATAGCGAAAACCCCTTTAATCTTGATTATTTTGCTTATTTTAGTTTAAATCATGAGAATTTTATATTCAATGACAGAATTACACAGGAAAAAAGAAATAGGCCTATTATTTAAGCTCTAGGCTTATAAAAAAATAGCTTCCAGTGGGATTTGAACCCTGGTCCTCTTGCTTGACAGAAGTCTATGCTAATTTACTACTATGGTTACCTCCCTTGGATACTCTTCTGGATATAGGTATTCATTACACAGGTCTTACCTTAAATATTAATACATTAGACCAAACTTACAAGCAGGTTCGACCCAGACTCATTAATGAACATCTTTACTCAATCTTAAATGTATTTCTATCGTGATCTGTATGTATCAGTTAAATATAGATTATTTAAAGATGGTTTCAATATATTTTTCGGATTTAAGAAAGGTGTGTAAAGTTGGCAGTGAGTAATGAGTAGGGAATTGGATATTCAATATCCACCTGAAATTGAATCCACTGCCAGCAGTGAGTTGGGTATTCGCTTTACACAAACAGCGAATACCCTAATGAGATCGAATTCGCTGCCAGCTGTGAGTTGGGTATTCCTTCTATACTGACAGCGAATACCCTAATGAGATCGAATCCACTGCCAGCTGTGAGTTGGGTATTCGTTCTATACTGACATCGAATACCCCTATGAGACGAATCCACTGAGAGCTGTGAGTTTGGTATTCGTTCTACACTGACAGCGAATATCCAAATGAGATCGAATCCACTGCCAGCAGTGAGTTGGGTATTCGCTCTACACTGACAGAAAATACCCTAATGAGATCGAATCCACTGCCAGAAGTGAGTTGGGTATTCGCTCTACACTGACAGCGAATACCCTAATGAGATCGATTCCACTGCCAGCAGTGAGTTGGGTATTCGCACTCCACTGACAGCGAATACCCTAATGAGATCAAATCCACTGCCAGCAGTGAGTTGGGTATTCGTTCTACAGTGACAGCGAATACCCTCATTAGATGGAATCCACTGCCAGCTGTGAGTAAGGTATTCGTTCTACACTCACAGCGATTACCCTAATGCGATCGAATCCACTGCCAGCAGTGAGTTGGGTATTCGCTTTACACACACAGCGAATACCCTTATGAGATCGAATCCACTGCCAGCAGTGAGTTGGGTATTCGCTTTACACAAACAGCGAATACCCTAATGAGATCGAATCCACTGCCAGCAGTGAGTTGGGTATTCGTCCTACATTGACAGCGAATACCTTAATGAGATCGAATCCACTGCCAGTGGTGAGTTGGGTATTCGTTCTACACTGACAGCGAATATCCTAATCAGATCGAATACACTTCCAGCTGTGAGTTGGGTATTCGCTTTACACAAACAGCGAATACGCTAATAAGATTGAATCCACTGCCAGTTATTGGTTAACACAAGTTTTAGCTTTCCAAAAAGCTAGTCGGTCATTAGCAAATAAATTAAAAGAATAAGTAGGTATGTATTCGTTCATGTATTTACTTTTGAACTAATGTAAGTCAATGATATGGCCAGTTTTCTGTCGATCAAAGTCACACAGACTGTATCTGACAAACTATTTGTGAATTTAGTTGATGTTTCAAGTTTCATGTTTTATTCCATTTACATTTCTCTGTATGTACAAACATAAACAAAAGAACATATAAACATTGTACAATTCTGTTACTTTAAAGCATGCAAACAAAGTTGAACGGCTGATGTTTGATTTATTGAAACATGAAGAATACGTGTACGGGCTAAAGGCATCAATATAAATAATCATGTCTCTAGTAGACGTAATTTACTTTTTTATAGGACGTGTAGAAATAATTACGTTGTTTAAGCACCAGCGAATCTGATGAATATGTTACATTAACGCGAATGCTCAAAGAGGTACCATAGAACTTTCCACAGTTGATACTTATTTGTACATTGAGAGAAAAGCCACGCTTATAATATTCAGTATTTATTACCAACATTCATAAAATGTAGTTTTAGTTGGTTCAGCAGATCTCGTCAAACTTGAAGTTGACGAGCGTTAAAAGACAGTAAACAATAAATTAGGATGCGGATGCATTTATTACTTTCACTTAAGCTTTATGCTGCTATTATCTTTTGTTTTTGTTTGAACGATTTTCTGTAAAACTATTAAAGGAACTCAAGAAGCACTATTTGTATTTAAATTAATCTATCATCATAAAAAATGTCGTTATGCCACTGTTATGAAAACAATTTTTTCTTTACTTTAAAGGCTGGTTTTGCATTCCTTGCAGTATATTCTAGTAGATCGCCCTTACATAGAAATGATAGTGCTTGTGTTGTCTACCTTACTGTACTTGTCAAAATAATGTTATCGTTTAGTATCCCAAGACCGAAATCAGATCCGTTATATTGCATGTGTATGGGGAAGCAGTCATTGGGGTCACGGGCATCCCTTGAAATCTTTTACAAGTAAAACTCAATTTGGATTGCAACTGCGACGAGTCCAACCGTTCACTATAGACCCCAAGAAGAGAACGCATAGATATATGCGGTTTTGAGAGGGAATATGGGAATCAAAATAAATCAATTCGTATTTCGTTAATAATGCATATATTCAAGGGCAAGTTTTGAACTTTATGGCGGCGAAAGTTTTGTAACATAAATTAAATAGTTAAAGTTTAAATGATAAAAATACAGAAGCACGTATAGAATGGTTACCAAGTTTCTATTTCAAAACAATCGTTTAAGTTTTGTTTTCTTAAAATAGATTAAAAGGTCACTTTGAAAACCACCGAAGACGAAAAATGTGAAAATATTACAGGCTCGGTTTCATTGAGCCTGTTAAAGACTTTAAAGCATATCAAAAACATAAAATACCGCATCGTAATTAGAGCTCCAACTTGGATATCAAAAGGACAGGGAAATAGATAGATCTAAAAAAAACATGGCAGTTTTTGTGCAACAATCTCAAAACGAGGCACTTTTATGCAAATCTTTGAGAAAGAGCATAATACATGTATATAAATGTCCCTCTAAATGAGTAATTGCGAATAAAAGATAAAATGAAATGTTCATAACTAATGAAGACATGGGTAGTCATCAAACCAACTAGGTTTAAACTCTCGCATCTCAGGTTATTTCAATAGTGCGCTCGTGAAATGCAAAAGTGTGTAATTATGGATTGAAATTATATTTCAACAAACTTGACTAACTAAGTACTTGTAACTGAGGTAACGTGTCGCCATTTATCCTATAAATTGATATCAGACAAGTTCAATAAACAAAATCATTATTGATGCTTCCACGCTGAATGTGTAATCATAACCTCATGTGGCCATCCTAGTCGTTTATCTCTCTCGTCCGCAGCTTATTGGTCGTATTGATGACTGTCTTTTAGCGTAGCGCCGCCCAATTGACTACACTTATGATACTAGATAAAAATATTGCCCATGCTGATCTCCTATGTTTACTTTAAACAATGGCCATGTCACATTCGCTAAACCTCCGGTATCTTCTGATAACATTCACCAAATTTGCACTGGAAATCGCAAACAAATGGCAAAATCGCTGATCCCCCCTTTTTTACTTAAAACAATGATCACCTCACTTCGCTAAACTTCCGTTAACTTCTGAGAACATTCGCAGCATTTGCACTGGAAAGCGCAAAAAGCAGAATCTCTTTTTAAAAGACAATATTTTGACAATTAAGCAAGTTCTGAGCATTTGTTTCCTCCTAAATGCTTGTTTAAAACATCTCCTCGTTTACTTTAAAGTGTATGCTAATGACCGACTAGCTTTTTGTAAACTTTTGTTTACAGACAGCCTTTCCCGCAAAAGTCTGAGCGTGCTCGATTGGAAATTCCGACATTTAGAACAGAGAGAACTCCAATCGAGTGCGTCGGAACTGTGTTCTGGCAGCGTTCTACCCATTCCATCGAAATAGGTGGTGTGAATCGGTCAGTGTTTTATACTGCACCAAAATGAAATATTTTAGATACTGTTTTTTCGCCATAAAAAAAGATAATGGTTACATTTCAGTACTATGCCAAGAATTTCACCAACATAAATACCAGAAATAGTGTTATTTTTCATTAAATTATAATAAATATTGCTTTTTGCTGACTGATCTAAAAACTAGGAAAACTTAGTTGAACTATGAAGTATGGCTTATTAAGACCATTAGGAGTTCTTTAGACTTCAAAAGATATAATAAACATGCAATTATATAACACTTTTTATAAAAACCTATCATGATTCTGTTCCGACATCCAATCTCACTCGTTTGGCAGATTCTTAGACTCTTTCTCCGTCGTTATCAGAAAATAAACGACTGTTGTAAACCAAAAAACTAGAGGCCTCTGATTGGCTTCTGGATTACGTCAAGCCTGTTCTCTGTATCTATTTTAAAAAAATTTCTCCAACTTCTTATCAACTAAGCCTATTGCTCATTACAATAATTCAATATAACACTCGATTAAAGAGTAAATATAAACCATTTGTAAAAAAGAAAAGAAGAGGTACAGCTTATACTGTCTTAAACCAGCATCTAGAAGGTGTAAACGTCGCCCTGAACGACAGGATATGGCAAACAGTGTGCAGTATTTGTGCAACTCGAATGGTTAACATTTAAACCCCCGACGCACTACGCCAGCAGTGGTTACAAGCGTCGTAACAATACAGATACAGATCTCATCATAATATGCATTCCAAACATATGAATAGCAATAAATCAGTGACCGACATTTAAGTGGCATCAAATTGCTATCAGCAACTCTGCTGTGATAACGGTAAACATACATCTTGTAATATGACTCCGAGTTCGTTGTATTTTTAAATCTAACACCAACTGGTGTTGTTAATCTCCAGCAGCAGTATGTACTTTACTTGCAAGCTTGGGGAATACCGCCTATTTTAAACCTCGAGGAAAGATAACTGAAGCTCGCTAAGGATTCTCTGGCGACTATAATCGCCAGACAAAATTGGTTTACTACTGTCGCTGTCTGCTGAAAGTACAGACATGCGCAGTGAAACAGTCAAGCAGATTCTGTGGAAGAGTCGGAATTTGATTCTGGCACAGTTCCGACAGCCCAATCGAGCACGCCCGGATATTCATTAGTCTCTAAGAAAAACATAAACGATGTCTTGCTTTTGACTAACAAAATCAATATAACGGATTGAATCTATTTCATATATGGGATCATCCTGAACAGTTGTTTGAATCAAATAACGTAACAGTTCAATTTATACACAAATAATATTTTGCTATGAAGGTTTTCATCACGTGACTTTCTAAAAAAAGACGCATAACATTTTTTCTACACCCTGTAGAAAATACAACACACGTATGTTTATATAATTTAACATGTCGTTATATATCGGCTCAATTTCTGATTTGATGTTACTACAACGTCCAGATATTGTTTCATTAACATTTAGAAGACTTTTCTTGCAAATAGGGGGAACGGAATAGCATTCCCAAGCTCTAGACGGGCGGCTTTTTCTAATGTGACCACGTCCGGTGCCGCTGTTAACCGGTGTTACCCTTCAAAGTTCAAGTTTGGTCCATTATAATATGTCGGTCATCCTGATGACCGACAATTATGTCGTCCTATATTTCCGCCATTTCATGTCAGTTGTCATGTTTTACCGTTCCACTCACAATAACAAGATCTTAAAGGGAGATGTGCAGGGCCGAGCAGGTGTACTCGGCAAAATCGTAAACAGATCAATCTATGTAACACTTACGTGTACTTTTCACTAAACTCTACATTTCAAACCCTCCAGGAGGAAGTTTTCGGTTAATTTTACCATTTCACCGGACCTGAAAACAATCCGCTGAAGAAATCCCTCTACAAAAATACATTCTATATTTATCGATCATTCTATATTTAGCTCATCGCTGAGCTTACTATTCGTGGTGGCCCTAGTCTCAATCATTCAGACGCTCTGATTTCGCAAAGGCGATCAGTACGTCTGAAGACATTGTTCGTTAAAAAAGCAGACACTCCAAAACGAGGCGTGTAATTAGGACATTAGTATGGAACGCCGTTGTTGTCTTGTGAAAATTGTTTTTTAGACTGTCGCCCTGCCAGCTAGAAATCAAAAAGACATATCATACGGCGACACTCATTTTTTAACTGTATTATTGCGCCCACAGGCGTGTTCAAGTAAGCTGAGTTCTGCGGTTACCAAGAGATCTGATAAAAAGTTTATACAGATGTTGCAAGCACAACAGCTACCTTATGCAACCTTAGAAATATTTTAGAAAGAAATCATTTCAATATAAGATCATATTTTTCTCTAAATTTGGACCTTTTTGGATCAAAATTACGTCTGTAGTGAAAAACTTTGCCCTACAACCATTTTTTTGAATTTCTTAAGATAACTTCAAAAATTCTTTGGTATACCCTAATGGCGATCTTAGAAACATTTAACAGTGAAATCACTAAACTTTAATTTAAAAAAAGTCAATAAATTCCCAATTACGAAAAGACAAAAGTGTTTAGACAATTTAGAACAGTAAAGAAAAAATAAAGCTTGAAAATCCCTAAAATTCTATTTGCGATCAAACACAAAAACGAAGCATTGCAAAACAAAAACAAATGCCCACATGATCAAAATGATAATGACAATATCCAAGATTCTTTAAGAGAACTTTTAATTATACAGAGAGAAAACAACAATTTCTTGTCATCCATTTTCGCAACCATGAAATTAACGGTCAAGACAAACTTTTACAAATACCTCTTCTTTATACATGTGTTAGACAAGGTGATCTTAGATTTTGTTGTTAGTAACTCATTATTCAGGAAGGCATTTAAATTGATGTTTAGTATTGCTTTGTTTTTGTGTTTGGCTGCAGAATTTAGGGACTTTTTTAGGTCAAACTATTTTTCTTTACTGTTCTAACTTTTCTTGACGTATAAATAATAAACATACATAATAAGATTTATTTATGCAAAGTTTGACGGAACTGCATTTTTCCGTTAGAGAGATTTTGATATTCTTCCCTTTTTATCAATAACCGTACAATGACAACTGCCATACCCTACAACGTGACAGTCTAAAACCATTATCACGAAGAGGCAGCAACGGCCTACCATATATTTGCATTCATTTATGTAAAATGGGCTAGGCAAGTACTAAACGTCCTTTGTTTTATAAACCATATACCTGATTTTGTAGCTCGATATCATATTACCTAAATTTCACTTTGCCCAGACTGGTCGAAATATGGTTAAAGCACTGTTAACAAATTTCATTGGAAATCGCGATTGATTTTGGATTTGTTTACCATACAAAAGCGCCATCTGTCGGTCAGACTTTTTATATAGCGATGTCTCTAGGCGTTCGTCAGAGCAGTGTGACACTGATCAATGACAGAACGTCTAGATGATCTAGACTATGGTGGCCCAGGCATTTTGAAACAAATGGCGACGTCGATAGTCGGCAAGGTACACCGAATGCGTATTTTTGTTGAAGTGATCACGTGACAATCCCAAAAACCACCGCGGCATTACGCGGGAAATACAAAAATAGCTAACCTATGCGCGTCGAATAGGATAGGAAACAACATTTATATATCTTTTCATAAAATATTGGTTTGATATATTTCGGGCGCAAATCAATATTTGAGCACCAAATAATGATATTCAACTGATTAATAACCCTTTTCGCAAATCTGTTCCATTCATCAATCCTGCACATCTCCCTTTAATATTGTTCTGCAGGCCTGAGGAAATTTAACTAAAGCGATGCAAATAAATAAAAAAAACGTGGGGCTCGAAACCGAGTCTGGTCTCAATTTCTGAGGTTTTTTTTATTTCAAATAGGTACAGATCACTATGATAGCATACATATTTGCGAGGGTTGAAATTCTGGTTCCGGTCATGTATGAATTGTTTGGCCAGATTAGAAGACTGTACAGATCCGAGCCTCCGTAATTGCGATTATGTGCAGAATATGGATTTGTTCTACTGTTAAACGTTACGTCGTCCTAAATCTCCGCCATTTTACAAACAGTTTTTATGTTTTATATACCATTTTAATCGCAAGAACGAGGTCTTAAATTTTTTTTGCATGCTGGAAGAGATCGCAACAAAGGAATCCAGGTTAAAGCGAAAGCAGGAGGGCTTTAATCCGAGGTTGGTCTCGGTTTCTGATATATTCTTTCTTTAAAATAGGGACATATCGTAAAGATAAACATACATAGTTTCGAAGGTTTAAATTCCGGTTCCAACCATGTATGGATTGTTTGGCTAGTTTAGAAGACTGTCAAGATCTGAGCCTCCGTATTTGCGATTATATGCAGAATATGGCATTTTTTCTATGGGTAAACATTACGTCGTCATAAATCTCCGCCATTTTTTTGAACAGTTGTCATGTTTTATATACCATTTTACTTGCAATAAAGAAATCTGAAAATTATTCTACAGGACTGAAGAGACCGCACTGATTCAAACCAGGTTAAAGCTAAAGAAGTAGGGCTCGAATCTGAGGCTGGTCTAGGTTTTCTGATATTTATTTAATGGAAAAAGTGACATATTGTTACGGTAAACATATATGTTTGTGAGGGTTTAAATTCTGGTTCCAACCATATATAGATTGTTTGGCCAGCTTAGAAGACTGTACAGATCCTTGCCTCCGTAATTGCGATTATGTGCAGAATATGGATTTGTTCTATTGTTAAACGTTACGTCGTCCTAAATCTCCACCATTTTATGAACAGTTTTTATGTTTTATATACCATTTTAATCGCAAAAACGAGGTCTTAAAATTTTTCTGCATGCTGGAAGAGATCGCACCAAAGCAATCAAGGTTAAAGCGAAAGCAGGAGGGCTTTAATCCGAGGTTGGTCTCGGTTTCTGATATATTTTTTCTTTAAAATAGGGACATATCGTAAAGATAAACATACATATTTTCGAAGGTTTAAATTCCGGTTCCAACCATGTATGGATTGTTTGGCTAGCTTAGAAGACTGTCCAGATCTGAGCCTCCGTAATTGCGATTATATGTAGAATATGGCATTTTTTCTATGGGTAAACATTACGTCGTCATAATCTCCGCCATTTTTTGAACAGTTGTCATGTTTTATATACCATTTTACTTGCAACAAAGAAATCTGAAAATTATTCTACAGGACTGAAGAGACCGCACTAATTCGAACCAGGTTAAAGCGAAAGAAGTAGGGCTCGAATCCGAGGCTGGTCTAGGTTTTCTGATATTTATTTAATGGAAAGAGTGACAAATCGTAACGGTAAACATATATGTTTGTGAGGGTTTAAATTCTGGTTCCAACCATATATAGATTGTTTGGCCAGCTTAGAAGACTGTACAGATCCTTGCCTCCGTAATTGCGATTGTGTGCAGAATATGGATTTGTTCTATTGTTAAGCGTTACGTCGTCCTAATTCTCCACCATTTTATGAACAGTTTTTATGTTTTATATACCATTTTCATCGCAAAAACGAGGTCTTAAATTTTTTGTGCATGCTGGAAGAGATCGCACCAAAGCAATCAAGGTTAAAGCGAAAGAAGGAGGGCTTTAATCAGAGGTTGGTTTCGGTTTCTTGTATCTTTTTTCCTTAAAATTTGAATATATCGTAAAGGTAAACATACATATTTTCGAAGGTTTAAATTCCGGTTCCAACCATGTATGGATTGTTTGGCCAGCTTTGAAGACTGTACAGATCCGAGCCTCCGTAATTGCGAGTATATGCAGAATATGGCATTCTTTGTATAAGTAAACATTACGTCGTCCTAAATCTCCGCCTGTTGATGAACAGTTTTCATGTTTTATATACCATTTTGACTGGGTCAAATGTATTCCAGATTTTGAGAAAGTTTTTAATGAAAATATACTTAGTTGTTTTCGTTCCAATTCTAACGTGTCAGAGTTTCTTACACCCCGTTTCTCTACGATACGAACTGGTGTAGTGAAATCCCCTCTGGCACGCAAGAATGCTACAATCATCGCTTATATTTGTTTGGCTGGCTTTGCTCGCCAACTTTAACACCTTATATATTAACAAACATTACATTTCTGTCAGAAATCTATAATTAGCTAATATTTTTTTTACTGGCCGCTGCGCATGTCATGAGAATTTTCGTCTGATTTTCAAAATTAGTATATCAGTGGAAGGCACATTGGCTAAACCTTTGATTGAGTTATAATTTAATATATCTATTGACACCAGGGGTGGTAATAGTCTTACCATATTTCAGAACTTTTGCATACGATTTGTATTGAGCGATACGTACAAGCTTGTATTTACTCGCAAAATAAATCTATAAAATATCACAGCAATTGCTCCATGAAGTACTGAAACCAAAACTGTTATACTTATATATAACTGAATTATATACTTAGAAATATATTTTTTTAGAATACGATTTTGACAGTGTATTTTTGCATATTTTGATAGAATGGAATAATATTAGTGACTTGACACCATTTTTACAAAAAGGGCGTATTAGTAAGGGTTGGCAGGGGGTGGGGCGGCTGGTCAAGCGCCAGTGGTAATACATCATTTGAATATCAATACTGATTTTAAAATTAGTGTACATATTTGTGACAATTCTCAATGAACACAGTATCGTGTATACTATATGAAAAAAGAATTGTTAGCCCGCCGAGTTCACACTGCTAGCAAATGCATCATAACGTTTGAGTGTTAAAATAATTAAGTATGGAATTTAGACCGCTAGACTGCTAGCACGCTGAATTTGTACTGCTGGCCCGCTACACTGTTAGCTCGCCGAGCTTACACTGCTAGGAAATGTTTCATAACGTTTTCATGTTGATTCCATGAAGTGTTACAGTTTCGCCCGCTGAACCGCCAGCCCGCCCAGTTCACACCGCTAGCCCGCTACACTGTTAGCCCGCCCACTTCACACTGCTAGGAAATGTTTAATAACGTTTTTATGTTGATTCAATGAAGTGTTAAAGTTTAGCCCGCTGGCCCGCCAACCCGCTCAGTTCACACTGCTAGCCCGCTACACTGTTAGCCCGCCCACTTCACACTGCTGGGAAATGTTTCATAACGTTTTCATGTTGATTCAATGAAGTGTTTAAGTTTAGCCCGCTGGCCCGCCAGCCCGCCCAGTTCACTCTGCTAGCCCGCTACACTGTTAGCCCGCCCACTTCACACTGCTGGGAAATGTTTCATAACGTTTTCATGTTGATTCAATGAAGTGTTTAAGTTTAGCCCGCTGGCCCGCCAGCCCGCCCAGTTCACTCTGCTAGCCCGCTACACTGTTAGCCCGCCCACTTCACACTGCTGGGAAATGTTTCATAACGTTTTCATGTTGATTCAATGAAGTGTTTAAGTTTAGCCCGCTGGCCCGCCAGCCCGCCCAGTTCACTCTGCTAGCCCGCTACACTGTTAGCCCGCCCACTTCACACTGCTGGGAAATGTTTCATAACGTTTTCATGTTGATTCAATGAAGTGTTTAAGTTTAGCCCGCTGGCCCGCCAGCCCGCCCAGTTCACTCTGCTAGCCCGCTACACTGTTAGCCCGCCCACTTCACACTGCTGGGAAATGTTTCATAACGTTTTCATGTTGATTCAATGAAGTGTTTAAGTTTAGCCCGCTGGCCCGCCAGCCCGCCCAGTTCACTCTGCTAGCCCGCTACACTGTTAGCCCGCCCACTTCACACTGCTGGGAAATGTTTCATAACGTTTTCATGTTGATTCAATGAAGTGTTTAAGTTTAGCCCGCTGGCCCGCCAGCCCGCCCAGTTCACTCTGCTAGCCCGCTACACTGTTAGCCCGCCCACTTCACACTGCTGGGAAATGTTTCATAACGTTTTCATGTTGATTCAATGAAGTGTTTAAGTTTAGCCCGCTGGCCCGCCAGCCCGCCCAGTTCACTCTGCTAGCCCGCTACACTGTTAGCCCGCTCACTTCACACTGCTGGGAAATGTTTCATAACGTTTTCATGTTGATTCAATGAAGTGTTTAAGTTTAGCCCGCTGGCCCGCCAGCCCGCCCAGTTCACTCCGCTAGCCCGCTACACTGTTAGCCCGCCCACTTCACACTGCTGGGAAATGTTTCATAACGTTTTCATGTTGATTTAATGAAGTGTTTAAGTTTAGCCCGCTGGCCCGCCAGCCCGCCCAGTTCACTCTGCTAGCCCGCTACACTGTTAGCCCGCCCACTTCACACTGCTGGGAAATGTTTCATAACGTTTCCATGTTGATTCAATGAAGTGTTTAAGTTTAGCCCGCTGGCCCGCCAGCCCGCCCAGTTCACTCTGCTAGCCCGCTACACTGTTAGCCCGCCCACTTCACACTGCTGGGAAATGTTTCATAACGTTTTCATGTTGATTCAATGAAGTGTTTAAGTTTAGCCCGCTGGCCCGCCAGCCCGCCCAGTTCACTCTGCTAGCCCGCTACACTGTTAGCCCGCTCACTTCACACTGCTGGGAAATGTTTCATAACGTTTTCATGTTGATTCAATGAAGTGTTTAAGTTTAGCCCGCTGGCCCGCCAGCCCGCCCAGTTCACTCCGCTAGCCCGCTACACTGTTAGCCCGCCCACTTCACACTGCTGGGAAATGTTTCATAACGTTTCCATGTTGATTCAATGAAGTGTTTAAGTTTAGCCCGCTGGCCCGCCAGCCCGCCCAGTTCACTCTGCTAGCCCGCTACACTGTTAGCCCGCTCACTTCACACTGCTGGGAAATGTTTCATAACGTTTTCATGTTGATTCAATGAAGTGTTTAAGTTTAGCCCGCTGGTCCGCCAGCCCGCCCAGTTCACTCCGCTAGCCCGCTACACTGTTAGCCCGCCCACTTCACACTGCTGGGAAATGTTTCATAACGTTTTCATGTTGATTTAATGAAGTGTTTAAGTTTAGCCCGCTGGCCCGCCAGCCCGCCCAGTTCACTCTGCTAGCCCGCTACACTGTTAGCCCGCCCACTTCACACTGCTGGGAAATGTTTCATAACGTTTTCATGTTGATTCAATGAAGTGTTTAAGTTTAGCCCGCTGGTCCGCCAGCCCGCCCAGTTCACTCTGCTAGCCCGCTACACTGTTAGCCCGCCCACTTCACACTGCTGGGAAATGTTTCATAACGTTTTCATGTTGATTTAATGAAGTGTTTAAGTTTAGCCCGCTGGCCCGCCAGCCCGCCCAGTTCACTCTGCTAGCCCGCTACACTGTTAGCCCGCCCACTTCACACTGCTGGGAAATGTTTCATAACGTTTCCATGTTGATTCAATGAAGTGTTTAAGTTTAGCCCGCTGGCCCGCCAGCCCGCCCAGTTCACTCTGCTAGCCCGCTACACTGTTAGCCCGCCCACTTCACACTGCTGGGAAATGTTTCATAACGTTTTCATGTTGATTCAATGAAGTGTTTAAGTTTAGCCCGCTGGTCCGCCAGCCCGCCCAGTTCACTCCGCTAGCCCGCTACACTGTTAGCCCGCCCACTTCACACTGCTGGGAAATGTTTCATAACGTTTTCATGTTGATTTAATGAAGTGTTTAAGTTTAGCCCGCTGGCCCGCCAGCCCGCCCAGTTCACTCTGCTAGCCCGCTGCACTGTTAGCCCGCCCACTTCACACTGCTGGGAAATGTTTCATAACGTTTCCATGTTGATTCAATGAAGTGTTTAAGTTTAGCCCGCTGGCCCGCCAGCCCGCCCAGTTCACTCTGCTAGCCCGCTACACTGTTAGCCCGCTCACTTCACACTGCTGGGAAATGTTTCATAACGTTTTCATGTTGATTTAATGAAGTGTTTAAGTTTAGCCCGCTGGCCCGCCAGCCCGCCCAGTTCACTCTGCTAGCCCGCTGCACTGTTAGCCCGCCCACTTCACACTGCTGGGAAATGTTTCATAACGTTTCCATGTTGATTTAATGAAGTGTTTAAGTTTAGCCCGCTGGCCCGCCAGCCCGCCCAGTTCACTCTGCTAGCCCGCTACACTGTTAGCCCGCTCACTTCACACTGCTGGGAAATGTTTCATAACGTTTCCATGTTGATTCAATGAAGTGTTTAAGTTTAGCCCGCTGGCCCGCCAGCCCGCCCAGTTCACTCTGCTAGCCCGCTACACTGTTAGCCCGCTCACTTCACACTGCTGGGAAATGTTTCATAACGTTTTCATGTTGATTCAATGAAGTGTTTAAGTTTAGCCCGCTGGTCCGCCAGCCCGCCCAGTTCACTCCGCTAGCCCGCTACACTGTTAGCCCGCCCACTTCACACTGCTGGGAAATGTTTCATAACGTTTCCATGTTGATTCAATGAAGTGTTTAAGTTTAGCCCGCTGGCCCGCCAGCCCGCCCAGTTCACTCTGCTAGCCCGCTACACTGTTAGCCCGCTCACTTCACACTGCTGGGAAATGTTTCATAACGTTTTCATGTTGATTCAATGAAGTGTTTAAGTTTAGCCCGCTGGTCCGCCAGCCCGCCCAGTTCACTCCGCTAGCCCGCTACACTGTTAGCCCGCCCACTTCACACTGCTGGGAAATGTTTCATAACGTTTTCATGTTGATTTAATGAAGTGTTTAGGTTTAGCCCGCTGGCCCGCCAGCCCGCCCAGTTCACTCTGCTAGCCCGCTACACTGTTAGCCCGCCCACTTCACACTGCTGGGAAATGTTTCATAACGTTTTCATGTTGATTCAATGAAGTGTTTAAGTTTAGCCCGCTGGTCCGCCAGCCCGCCCAGTTCACTCCGCTAGCCCGCTACACTGTTAGCCCGCCCACTTCACATTGCTGGGAAATGTTTCATAACGTTTTCATGTTGATTTAATGAAGTGTTTAAGTTTAGCCCGCTGGCCCGCCAGCCCGCCCAGTTCACTCTGCTAGCCCGCTGCACTGTTAGCCCGCCCACTTCACACTGCTGGGAAATGTTTCATAACGTTTCCATGTTGATTCAATGAAGTGTTTAAGTTTAGCCCGCTGGCCCGCCAGCCCGCCCAGTTCACTCTGCTAGCCCGCTACACTGTTAGCCCGCTCACTTCACACTGCTGGGAAATGTTTCATAACGTTTTCATGTTGATTCAATGAAGTGTTTAAGTTTAGCCCGCTGGTCCGCCAGCCCGCCCAGTTCACTCCGCTAGCCCGCTACACTGTTAGCCCGCCCACTTCACACTGCTGGGAAATGTTTCATAACGTTTTCATGTTGATTTAATGAAGTGTTTAAGTTTAGCCCGCTGGCCCGCCAGCCCGCCCAGTTCACTCTGCTAGCCCGCTGCACTGTTAGCCCGCCCACTTCACACTGCTGGGAAATGTTTCATAACGTTTCCATGTTGATTCAATGAAGTGTTTAAGTTTAGCCCGCTGGCCCGCCAGCCCGCCCAGTTCACTCTGCTAGCCCGCTACACTGTTAGCCCGCTCACTTCACACTGCTGGGAAATGTTTCATAACGTTTTCATGTTGATTTAATGAAGTGTTTAAGTTTAGCCCGCTGGCCCGCCAGCCCGCCCAGTTCACTCTGCTAGCCCGCTGCACTGTTAGCCCGCCCACTTCACACTGCTGGGAAATGTTTCATAACGTTTCCATGTTGATTCAATGAAGTGTTTAAGTTTAGCCCGCTGGCCCGCCAGCCCGCCCAGTTCACTCTGCTAGCCCGCTACACTGTTAGCCCGCTCACTTCACACTGCTGGGAAATGTTTCATAACGTTTCCATGTTGATTCAATGAAGTGTTTAAGTTTAGCCCGCTGGCCCGCCAGCCCGCCCAGTTCACTCTGCTAGCCCGCTACACTGTTAGCCCGCTCACTTCACACTGCTGGGAAATGTTTCATAACGTTTTCATGTTGATTCAATGAAGTGTTTAAGTTTAGCCCGCTGGTCCGCCAGCCCGCCCAGTTCACTCCGCTAGCCCGCTACACTGTTAGCCCGCCCACTTCACACTGCTGGGAAATGTTTCATAACGTTTCCATGTTGATTCAATGAAGTGTTTAAGTTTAGCCCGCTGGCCCGCCAGCCCGCCCAGTTCACTCTGCTAGCCCGCTACACTGTTAGCCCGCTCACTTCACACTGCTGGGAAATGTTTCATAACGTTTTCATGTTGATTCAATGAAGTGTTTAAGTTTAGCCCGCTGGTCCGCCAGCCCGCCCAGTTCACTCCGCTAGCCCGCTACACTGTTAGCCCGCCCACTTCACACTGCTGGGAAATGTTTCATAACGTTTTCATGTTGATTTAATGAAGTGTTTAGGTTTAGCCCGCTGGCCCGCCAGCCCGCCCAGTTCACTCTGCTAGCCCGCTACACTGTTAGCCCGCCCACTTCACACTGCTGGGAAATGTTTCATAACGTTTTCATGTTGATTCAATGAAGTGTTTAAGTTTAGCCCGCTGGTCCGCCAGCCCGCCCAGTTCACTCCGCTAGCCCGCTACACTGTTAGCCCGCCCACTTCACATTGCTGGGAAATGTTTCATAACGTTTTCATGTTGATTTAATGAAGTGTTTAAGTTTAGCCCGCTGGCCCGCCAGCCCGCCCAGTTCACTCTGCTAGCCCGCTGCACTGTTAGCCCGCCCACTTCACACTGCTGGGAAATGTTTCATAACGTTTCCATGTTGATTCAATGAAGTGTTTAAGTTTAGCCCGCTGGCCCGCCAGCCCGCCCAGTTCACTCTGCTAGCCCGCTACACTGTTAGCCCGCTCACTTCACACTGCTGGGAAATGTTTCATAACGTGCCCACTTCACACTGCTGGGAAATGTTTCATAACGTTTCCATGTTGATTCAATGAAGTGTTTAAGTTTAGCCCGCTGGCCCGCCAGCCCGCCCAGTTCACTCTGCTAGCCCGCTACACTGTTAGCCCGCTCACTTCACACTGCTGGGAAATGTTTCATAACGTTCACTCTGCTAGCCCGCTGCACTGTTAGCCCGCCCACTTCACACTGCTGGGAAATGTTTCATAACGTTTCCATGTTGATTCAATGAAGTGTTTAAGTTTAGCCCGCTGGTCCGCCAGCCCGCCCAGTTCACTCCGCTAGCCCGCTACACTGTTAGCCCGCCCACTTCACACTGTTAGCCCGTTAGCCTGCTAGCCCGCTCAGTTCACACTGTTAGCCCGCTAGACTGCTAGCCCGCCCAGTTCACACTGCCAGCCCGCCACACCGCTAGCCCGTTACCCCGCGTACTTCACGGACATAACAAAACTATTTAAGATACTATTTACAAACTACATAAATTACAAAAAAACAAAATAAACAATCGTGCTAAACGACTTTCAATGATTTGATGAATAACAAACCGATATTTATAAGGCCGTCATACTGTGATCTTGATATTCAACACAACATAACGTTTCATTCATTGTAGTATAAAAACAGATCAGAAACTAAGGGTTGCCCAATAAGTACTAATAGGGATGCATAATTTAGTTGTTTCTTTTTTTAAATAAATGTACCAAACATAAATGTTCTAACATAAATATTATTCAGTAAAATGAGAGAGACTCAATCAAGTCTTGACAGGTCCATAAAGTATATTTGTCATAAGAATCAATGTAAAAAGCTTTGTACTAAGGTTTTATTCTCTTTAGCAAACGTATTCAAAAGATGGTGAGCCTTTCCCTTATCGAATTACGAAGAAATGAAAGCTACAACGTAGATAAATCTGATTTGTAGATTTCTTTCAATACAATGAGGAAAACATTTTAAAACAAACACGTTATATGAAAGTTATGTCTTACAGCTGATACCAGTTTCAGTACAAAGACAAAATATGCACCCATTATTTTAAAAAATATTTCAGTACACATATTTTTGTTTAACATAAAAAATATTGAAGGCGACCAAATATTTATTCACTAATCATTCATTCAATCTCCCAAATATTTATGTTTAAAAATATGTGTTTATCAGAATAAAATGTTTCCCAATAGTTTAAACAATATTCCTTTAAAAGATCTTCATAAATTTGTATCTAAAGGAAGTTGCGTTTTTGTTACAAAATAATTTCATAGGATGACTTTAATACCACGCGGCAATCAATAAAGGAAGCAGGTAGACTACATGTACCAGTTTTGAAATTTTAAAAACCCGTTCAATTATGAAGAGACATTTTTGTCATCTATTTACGTGATCAGGAAATAACAAGGTCAAACACACTAACCCATTTCTCATATTATTAAAATTGCGAAACAAATAGACCTCACATATTGTTGCCAGTAACATATTACTCGTGTAGGAGTTTAAATTGATGGTTTGTGTTGCTATTTTTCATTACTATTCTTACTTTTCTTAACGTACTAGGTAAACTAAAGACACATTTGTAACACATATTTGGGCTATGTTTTATTGAACTGCATTTTGAGAGAGAATTTTTTTATACATTTTTTATGTTTATTGATGCCAGTGCAATGACGATACCTTAATGGGTTTAAGGCATGGTATAACGTAGTCTCAACAATTCGACTGCAAGCACAGACCCATTATCATACTGACTTCTTACAGACGTCTGTCCTTAACGTCTCAAACAGTTACGATCAAAACTGTGGTGGAAATCGCACTGCTTTAAATTCCCATGTTTTCACTGCCATTTGAAAAATTTTCAGCACTGCTATGTTCATTTGATGTTTTAAAACATAAATAGTCTCTAAAGTATGAAATAAAAAAAAATATTCCACAAATAACACTTTTTAACTTACTATTGTTGTTGATTTAAATGTGTTAACAAATGAAAGCGTCCCTTTTATAAAATCGATAATCTACAGTCAGGTAGACTTTTAGCGGTGTAACATAAAAACTGTTGGTATGTGTGGAGGTTTATAAGTTTTTTTTCATAATGAACGAACAAGTTTCGAAAAAAAATAATCACATATATTGATTCTAATTGGAATTAGCTTTTCAGGTATGTAATTTTTTTAAGATATATAAGGTTTAAAAAACTACTTGAAGATGTCAAAAGTTGCCACAAGATTCTTGTCCTGGCATATAGACATAGAAGGAAATTTTTCCGCATTGATTTGAATAGTAACTGGGTTGTGCGCGAAGGGCGACAATCGTATATATAGAAAAGTCTTTGTTGCGCCCAAATAGTTGGGCTAGGTATTACGAGCACGAATGTTTTGAACTAATAAACACAGTTTAACAAGTTTTTGTTATATCCTTTGTTTCCATAAGCTTACACTTACATTGAGAATATGACTTTTCTGATTGAAACCCTTTACTTTCGCCACAATATATTTTATACGAGGGTTGATAAAAAATAAACCGCATTATTTAAATAGCAAGTAGAATATTTAATCAGGATAAATAAAAATACATATAACAGTTTGCGGAATTAATTCGCTACAGTATACAGAAAACTGTTTTAAAAAACATGTACAAACAATGGAAATAGTGACATTTGCGTGAGCATATGTCTAGTGTCACGGCGCACGGTAAGACGACACTGGTGACGTCGTTGACGTGGCGCGTTATTACAGCGTCTCGACTGTGACCGGGTTTCTGGGTCATAGAACCATAGCAAGGTTTCGTCCGCCGTTAAAATGCGACTGAGTAAGTCGTCCCCTTCTCTGTTAACTCTACGAAGAAAGGCGGGTGAATCTTGCACGCGACGGATCATCTCAGTGTCTATCAAGAGGCGCGGGACCAAGCGCGCATGCACCTGCTGTTAGTGAATGTAATCAGTATAGTTAAAATGTGCATTTCCGTTTAAGAAACATATAAAATAAATAACATTAAGATAAGAAATAAGAATTTAACATTTATTAAATTTTTAAACCTTGTATCTTTTTCCATTATGAAAGTGAATATTTTGCAAGGTTTTGAACGCAGATCGTCGATATCTAAGTTTCAATTATTCAAGACATCGAGTAATTGAAAAAATTGTATTAATAAAAAGGTGTATTAATAAAAAAATAATTATTTATTACCGTTCTCGTTTTTAAATCCCTTGTAAGAATAGTCTGCATGGTCCCTTTGCTTACATCGAATTTTGCCATTAACGCCCTAACCGTTAAACGCCTGTCGTTTTCCAACGCATTCGCCGCTAACGTCACTAACGTCGTTGTTACTTTCTTCTTTATTCTTCTTCCTTCTTTGTCGGTGATGCTTGTGTTTCCTTTTTTAAAATATTTGTGCCAATCGAAAACCACTGTTCGGCTTACTGCATGCTTCCCATGCGTAGTTGCACTTTTTAAAAAATGTTTTAGATGGGAGTGTGTTTTGCTGCTGGCAAAATTTAATTATTATTCGTAATTTAAGTTTTTCCGTTGACTCCAATTGTAACGAAATTTGCATTCAACGTACAATAAAAATCCGATTGCTACCGTAATCGTTTATGCAATTACTTCATATTTTGCGATAACGTCATAAAATAACGGCACGACGTTTTCGTGAATTTTTACGTACAAAACATTATTGGAAACAACAAAACACAACTTTAAACATCGGACTTAACAATAAAATGATGCCGTGTCGGCCGTGTCGGCGTTACCATGGTTTTTATTCATGATTATGAATAGAAGTATGTGTTTTTTAAATAAAAAGTTGTATCAACTGTTTGCATTTAAATTGCGATTTCTACTGGTGTAAAGAATTTATCGTTTGAACGAAAACTTTTTATTTGAGAGCAGAAATCCGGTTTATTTTTTATCAACCCTCGTACATTATACCGATTTTGGAATCATACATGTATTTGAACGCATTTTATAAATCAACAGATGTAATTTAATGAATGCATGATCCCCAGAGTATAACGTGTTATACTTATAAAATATAATGTTCGCATTTTTGATATGTGAAACCGCCGCAACCTTTTAGAACTTTTGGCTGGCGATCAATCTTTACATTCAAGGACGAGACATTTGATTAATGGCTGTGACTTTTAATTAACATTACGGTCAATATTCACGCTATCCTAGCTATCATAAATAACAGTGAGGAAGCACCTGTCTGCAAAGCATGCCAACTAGTCTATATACAACATATTACGTAAAAATCCAACTTTGTAAGAAGTTTGCAAAAAATCGACTTTGTAAGATATTGCTTTTTCACTGCGGGTCAGAACCAATTTCGATTGTCGCTTTTGATTAAGATTAAATCTTGTAAATCAAAACATAGATTTGTCTGGAAAACAGCTGAGTGAATTGTTATTTACGTTTATGCCGTTTGGATGGAGGAGAGTAATTGACCATTTATCTTGAATTATGTCGAAACATGAACTTTTTTCGGATTTTGTATATGCCTTAAATTGTCACAGTGCATTCCGCAGTCAGAACTAGAGCGATGGGTAAATATCTAAAGGTAATGCAATCGCCCAAAATGCTTGTGAATTCAATGCACAATATTAAAACTTCTGTGTATTTTATCATCGATTAGTAGATAGTTTCATGTAAAACACTCTTCTAGATCTATATACATCGATCCTTTAAGGGTTTTACATATGTTTAGAATGAAGTCACATGACATACAACTGCTGAATGTAAATGAATATTACAATATACACTTCTGGAATATTCATGTATTATTGAAAATATATTAAGAACTCATTCTCGGAATAGCTTGATCTCAAAAATAAAAGGGTTTCCTCTAATGTTTTTTTTGCAAAAAATGTATTCATGATAACGTTTTGTTCCAAAATTTTCATAATTATATATCTTGTAGTCGGAATTGGATGAGGTTTTATAAATTTGATATATATCTGAATGTGACAATAAAAAACAATAAAAACATGTGTTTGTCGGCACATTGAACCACTATAACCACCATTGAAAAGTGGAAATAATAGAAAAGCTTTGAAATGATATGTATTGATTTATATTTATCTGTTTAAATCAATCTGATCAATCAAAAATACAAAAGATTAATTTAGTGTATTATCTGTTTACCGTACGATTGACCTATGATTTCCCCCTCGGGTACATGGTACTGTTATCGATTGTTATACTAATTACAATCATAGTAAAGGTCGCGGTAATGCAAATACTTAAAACTCTTAACTTCTGCTGAAACTCTAAAGCAGTATCAAGAACACATTCAAAATTCATCAACTACATAATTCAGTAATACGATGTGAGTTAACTGTGACATTATTATATGGTGGAATATTTATAAGACATCAAAATGAGACAGTTGACAGCAAATGGTAAGTCATTTCCTATTAAAATTGAAGTAGTCTATTAACCGTCAATGAAACTCCCCAAAACATGTGCACGTTTGCTGCCATAGAATGTAACTGACTCACGCATGGTTATACTTGAAGCTGGCTAACTGTATCGGTTATTGTTCATTTGGAGGCTTGTATGAAAATTAAACGGTCAGGCCCAGCGCAGTTGGGCGACCGTTTAATTTTTCATACAAGCCTCTAAATAAACTATAACGTATATAATGGTTGAAATTATTTTTGTAACTGACAAAACAGTCTCCGCCTAAATTACCATAAATGGGTGTACACAAAATCAACTGTCAAACTGCAGTTAGTTTTGTGGCTTGTAAACATGTACTGAAAGAATATTTTAGAAAGCGAATTATGCCATTTTTTATCTGAAAACACAATGGGTCTCAGGGGAAACCTGTGTGAGAGTGTATGTTGGGTGGAGAAACAAGGGTTCGTCAGTGAAAGTTCCATGTAACCCTTTACTCCATAAATACATCTTTTATCTCTTGGCAAAACAGTTAATATCCAGATCAGCCGACACATCCGTGCATTCCGATCATGATCTACACAGTCCTCTTTTAGACTCAGTGAGTTATTTTTGACAAAAAAACCCAACAGCAACGAACAGTGGTGTAACTCCAGATCAGATGGCATTGATTTTATGGCTGATCTGGATCTACACTTGTCCCTATGTGATAACGGAAGTGTCTATGGAGTAAAGGGTTAAACATTTTAAGAAGATGAACGCTCAAATCAATATTCAAATGAGTTCCTTTACCTTTCTCTTTGTAAGTCACGCCTACTTTCACGCTTTAAAAGATCGTAAGCGAACAATACATGTTCGTCATTAAATGTTCGAACAATAATCGTGAGCAAATTGTCCTATAATAACACATTTCCGACGCGCAACATTATGAGAATTAAGGTTCGAAATATTTGAAAAATACCGCATGGTCATTGGATCAAAAATAATTTCAACCATTATTACAAAATAGTGAACAATGCATATCAGGAATAGCCACATTCATACCACACAACCGTTCCACACAAGCATCAAAGAAGAAAAGAGAGGATCTGTTGAAATACATTTATACTTACAAAGAAAAGGCAACTTGGCCGCTTCTGCAACAGAGTGAAATATACAAGACATAGTTGAAAATGTTCTTGTCTTTGTATAATGGGGAACTTCTGGTTTGAAATCCATTTCATAATCTCAGTAAATACTAAAACTTAAAGTTTTCAGATAACTAAATGTATCATGTTTTCTTTTCTGCTCTGTGTGAATGGTGTAAATAAAGTCGGATTACGTTAGTTTCTATTCAGTGCTGCATTATTGTACTGTACTAACACAATAGATGATTTTATTACGGATGAGTTATCTTTTGCTATTAATTTAAGACCATTTACAAACTGATACTTTGACTACGTTAAAGTATTAATATAGTTTGATTATAGAGTCGCTACAATTTGCTTATAATTTTCCGTACTAAATATTTATTTTAGAGGACGCCGGTCATTAATGACCTGTCTTGTTATGAAGACCAGTAATGACAATTCAGACCTTCATATTAATGTCTATTGCGTAATTATAGTTTACAATAGCTCATAGGCCAATTTGTCCGGATAGAACAATCCAACTGTATCGACGGATTTGTTTTAAAGTGAAACTTTTTCAAATCGTATTAACTTATTGAAAATATAAATTGTTTATATAATTAAGTTGACAGAAACTATAGAGAAAAGCGTAGCCATTAAAATTCGAGGTATTGATTGCTGTTTATTAACACAAACTAGAACGAAAAAAATTTCTTAATATATCTAGATTTAATATGGACGTGCAGCTAAGGAAAAAATTCAAAAATGTTTCCAATTGGCCATTTGGCTGTCGGTGTTATTTTTCCTATAGTCCATTAGTGATCTTAATATGATTGTCTGTGTTTTTCCATTACGATGTTCCCTTTGTAGCCTTTTCGAACGACCGGTTAATGAGACTAAATGAACAAATGTAACAATTGGAATTGTTCATAATACACGTAATAAAGATCCATAATCGACAGTATCAATACCGAAACACGAATATTTTCATTGATTAGTGAAGTTAACGTTTATCAATTACTACCCACGAATAGTTGAATTCTCACCGAACTTGCAACTCGTATTTTAAGTTTTGTCGCGTTTGGTGTCCTTTGAAGTTATCTTTCCATCTACTTCAAAGCGTTGTTAAAAGTCTCTAGTATTAGTGACTTCTAATATAATAAATCTAATTTAGACATGCCACATTTACAGAAATGCAATATTCGAAGCATTTACTTATTTTAAATTCTTATTAGTGCTAGATCTACTGTGTGTAAAAAACCCAAACATTAATCTTATAAACTTCCTAAAGTAATAAAAAATTCTCTGCGATGTACAAGTCGGCTCTGGAAACTGGACACCTGCAATATATCCTACATACCACATATTAAAAACTTTAAACTTTATAAAATGTGTTGCTTCTGAATCCATTGTTTGCAAATCGGAATTTAATTGTTATAGTATCTTTTTGGGCATGCCCATTCTTGCAATAACATTTTTATTCCACAGATCGCTGTCATCAACGTCAGTAATCACGTTGTTAATGTGCCCGAATAGACGTTTCCTGATATTACAGTGAAAACAAATCGAATCGTAGATGACCTTGGTTTGGTGATACTGTCAATTCTTTGGTGCTCGGATTATCTCAACTAAAATTTTATGTTACAGTACAAAACACTAAAATGTTGGAAACTGTCATTTAATCTTGATAAAACTTGAACAATTGGACATTTTTTTAAGAGTGAAAGACAATACAAAAACAAACACACAAACTAATTCTTAAAGGAAATAAATTACACAGCATTTAAAAGGTCACCACTTAAGAAACTATATAACTGATGTGAAACAAAAATAGCTTTTTACTTTATAAATAGCAATTCTTATTATAAAAGAACAATATCAAAATCGAAGCAGTTGATAAGTTTTAATTTTTTTCGAAATTAACCAATCAGAATCTAGCTGTCATTTTCAGTTCTGTTATTAGGGACCAGATTATAATACACTTAACTACTTGTCTAAGTATACACTTTTTTCCTCCTGATATTTTTCATATTTAAAGAACGAAATTTTAACTGTTATACCAAGCAATTGACAATCTGTGTGGTCTAAACTTGGAAGGCGTGTACGAAATGAGCTAGGATTCCCAAAGGATTCATTAAGAACTGTATAATCTCAATGCTATGGAGGTGGTGATACGCGATATTAACTGATTTTGTGAATTTGTATTCTGAGGGTGCCAGTATTCTAAATGATTGTTATTTTTAATATTGTTTTACAAATAAATCAGTTAGTATTTATTGCACGTATTATGGAAAGTTTTAGAGCAATAGCTCAATTATCAAGCCAGTAATGCCCCAGTACGAAGGTGTATTCTTAGAAAAGTTGTTAAGTGTACATAGTGAACGATAACCAAGTAACGACATGAAATGACAAAATTAAATGTTTGTCACCTAAGAAAGAGAAACCAGACAGAACAAATTCAAAAGCAAAATATTTACCTGCACTGCATATCGTAATAACAATATCAAAAACAAACACAAAAATAAATGGACATCAACAAGAATGAGACACAATTAAAAGGGACTATTAGACGCTGAACATGGAATGGTACAGTGTATTTATCTTGAACTACTTCATTGAATGTTTCAAAGCCATATGCTTATCGTCGTTTTGTGTGGATCAGATTTGTACTGTTACAGGTAACTGTGTAGATATTTCGCCGAACCTTTGTTAAGCGACGTGAAAAGTAATACGCATTTGCATTACTCCCCATAAACAGGCTCAATAAACCCGAGCCTGCAATACTTTCTTTTCTGGCTTGTTCTGTGGCTTTCAAAGTTTCAATGTTCTGCTATCTAAATAAACATATTTTATAGTTGTATTAAGCACTATAACGTTATCAACTACATTCAAAGATATGATTTCCTTTTCTCGACATCCTGAGATTAAGGGAGAACTGCCATCTCTGTCTCGCGTTAAATTTCCCAACATTTAACTCAATCATAATAATGATTAGGTTCTAGTGCCACAGTTGTATCTCTTCAATATTCAATGTCATATTAAACCATATTTTTATCTGAATTGAACACATCCCGCAATTTCATAAAAATAACATTTGGCAGATCTGTGTTCAAAACTTTGAATAGCATCAAATCATGCGAGCTCGCTTCGCGATAATCTACTTAAATCTTTCTACTCAAGAATGTAGCCGCCATTACTATACGTATAAGTACGTATCTAGATTGTAGAAAGTTCCATTCACAACATCATGATATATGACCTAAATCACGTTTCTGTCGCCAAATTACTTTCACCGTTAAATGAAATTACCATAAGAAAGGAATTACGATAACCGAATGTTGTACAACGTTTAATTGCTTTCCTCAGGAGAGAAAACAATAATCCCAAGTAGCTGTCTCCAGATATATTTTGTAAGACAACAATTTCTGTGAAAAAATGGCACTTCTTTTCTTTCAAAACAGACGAAACTATGATATATTACTAGCATGTAAAGTACGCGCTGCCTTTCCTTTTGTAGGTAACATGTAATTAAAAACGCTCTATGCAAAATATTGCTTGATAGGGCCGTCACACCATGACGTTCTGGCCAGCGTTCTACGACGTTTTAGGAAACGTTGTTAGTCGTCATGGTTGCTGGGATAGCGCCAGAACGTTCCTGGAACGTTTAACTAACGTTCGCCGAGCGTTGCATGCGTTCGGCTATCGTGAGGTAGTCGTTTCTCAAGCGTTACTTGGTTGTTACAAATCGTTCTTTTGCTTTGAACGACTCACTGGCGACCTGCCAACGACCGCTGAACGGTCCCCTAGCGCACGCAGCGTGTGACTAAAGTGGAACAAACGTTCCTTTGGCGTCCATTGAGCGTCATTCGAGCGTTACCCGAACGTCCATGCCTCAGCACGCTCGTCTAACGTTGACAAATCGTTCTTCGCGCGCCAGTGACACGTGAGAACATGCTAGTGGGTTTACGGTTTTCTTACTTGGTCGCTGTTACATGCTTCTAGTGCATTAGACACACGCTAGTGGTGCGTTAGGCTAAACGTTAATAACACGCCAGATCTGTCATCCTCATTCTAGAACGTTCAAAAAATGAACGATTGAAACGTTCAGAGAACGTTGAACGGAACGTCATAGTGTGACGGATGTTGCAATATGATATCGTTGAAAAAATGTCTTTGTCTATATATTTATTCCATGTCATGAAATGTTTACAATTTGTGTATCAGCAAACAAAATGATAAAGCAAAAATATAAAATGAAGAAAACCAAATAATCCTCCAATATGTATATCTTTTATAATCGAACTACTTGTATACTAGCACATACTGAAATCAAGTTTTTATCTGATTGTGTTTTTCAGTTATCAAGTGTTTTGGTTGTCTTTCATTTGGTATAAATGAAAACTTGTAATAAATAGAACTGTTCATATAACACATTAAACACGTGCCATATTCTAACGGAGGGCCCTACTCCCAGTATTACTAGAAGCTGCTTAATAGACGAAACGGTAATTATCGTACCGCAATAAAATGGCACCCAATTACTTGCTCTTTTCTCATCACTCTGTACTTAATTAGTAAATGGATTCGTAGTGTGTTTATGTTGATTTGCAAGTAACTTTTATTGAGTATGTCAAATAGAGCAGTTCTTGTGTTCGCTCGTCGTAAAGTCCACTATTCCCAAATTTCGATACACATCGGCACATCCTGCAAATAAAAAGTGTCTTGTAGAATCAATGATTTGAAACACGTATCACTGTCATAATCTGTTCATGTATAAATTTCTTGCTCAATAATGTCTAAAGAGAAAGTCACACAAGTTAAATGTAAGGTCATATGCGTTAGCGGGGGATAATTAAATTACACCATCAAAACGTAATGCCACGAGTGTGTCTATGCCTCCATGAAGTGAAGTTGCTAAGTAGATTTCGTTTTTGATATCCCTTCTTGTTCGAATATGTTTTAACGTTTCGTCATTAGTACTCCAGTTTATCGACAATTGGTTTGGACATTTTCGTATGATTTGTTGTGTTTTTTTCCAAATTATTCAGAATTGAACGAGGAGAAAGCCAACGGGTTTTGTGTATACAACGTGTGATTATTACGAAGAACGGGCGTTACAATTGATATTCGTCCCTAGAATACTTCTATCCAAATTTTATTCTCTGGCACAGTTAATAAATATATAACCAAGACAGTCAACTAAATTTAAAATATGTGCCGTGAACAAGTTTTACGAAAATTACCAGTAAACTTTCTCCTCGTTTTTTAAATATTGAAATGATGTTTGAGTTTTAAAAAATCTGTTTTGTCTGTAATTTTTGTATATATGTCTGTATGTTTTGTACTGCTGTAATGGTTTCCTACATGTGAGTATGGAAGAAAATTTCTTTTTAAAGTCAATGGTTGTGAAAGATGACATCATATGCGGATGTTGCCACGGGTAACCACTTCTGTCAAAAAGTATTCTGTGAATTTCGATGATTATCACTTGCGTCTACAAACAGAGTAGAGTCACTATGTTAAAAGTCCTGTATTCACTTGATAAAATATAAAAATGACTTTCCTTTTAGATACAGTAGCGCATTTGTAAGTGAGGCAAAAATTCATGTCTAATCGTAAAACGTTTTATGTATTTTCGAGTAATACGGCTATAATCTGTCCATTTATTTGTTTAATAACTAAGATATTTAAAAACATGGCAAATTTGATTTTTATTCACATATTAGTAATTTTGGTGAGAAGGTTGGCAGATATCTTTACTCCTCACTTAAACACGAGACAGTAATGACCCAGTAATTACGTTCAAAATCTACTTTTGCCCAAAAGAATACCCCCTTCTTTTTTTGCTTACATAAAAATTCCTGTCTAGCATTTCTTTTGGTAGAGTTGAGAAATAATCTTGTTACCTCAACAACGGCTGTATCTCCGATGTTACCATGCAATCACTTTACCTATTCCTAAACTGAGGTAATGCTTAAACACTATAAACGAAAACGAGTAAACGGGTACTTCATTAACTTGAGTACCTAATAAAGAAACCAGTATTTTAGTAATTGAAAACGAAAACAAGATTCAAATGCTTCTGAAATTGTGCTTAAATGAAAAAGGATGTTTTACAACCCAGCGGCGATTGGCACTTCTACAAAACTCGCACCTGCATTTCAATTAACAATATGACAATACGATGTCATTGTCATGTTAACTGTTACCTGATTGTCGCGATTATGAATGCCGAAAAATGTCAGTAAAGCAAAAACTAGGATTTCTTACCCCTAAAATATTTAAAAGTTATCAAATTCAGACGTAATTTTAACTGAAGTAAGAAATACATTTTAACATAAACATTGGGGTGAAATGGTCAGCCTCGAACAGAACAAGAAAACCTCAAACTTGCCCAAACAGGGTTTTATATGAACAAACAAGTAAGTTGTCTTGGTGGAAAAACCACAACACCCCCCCCCCCCCCATCAACTCGACAATGTTGCATACACCAGCACACAATTATTTAAAACATAATAATGGTTTAGTCAAGCAAAAGGCCGGGTACTTTAAGGCCGTACCGAGACCAGAACCCCTGGACTCAAGTCAGCAAGAAAACGATGTCAGTGATAAAAGAAACAGATCGAGCTTCTAGTTTTTTCCGCTTTTTACAATATTCCCCTATGAACTTTCATAAACTCCAAAACCCTGCCACCGTCATTCGAACAAAGAAGTAAACTTTACTAAAAATGAATTAATTTAGAGAAATCTCCACGCTCAATCCGTTTTATTAAAATAGGTAAATTTTCCCAATGTTTACATAATTTTCATAAAAGCTCACCTATAAAATTGATTACCATCATCGTCGTTGTTAGTTTCTGAAAGTATAGCATCCCTGAAATATAGGACTCCTTATTCAAAAAGAAATATTTATATTTGTACTTTCATGTTTAAACGCTACACACATAAATGTGAGCTTTGCGGGTTCCTTCGTTTCAAATTGAAAAAACAGATGACTTAGATGCAGAACAGAATTAGTGTTTCAGACACCACATCAAACGCCAGATTTATTTTCTAACCCATTCTTTTATCTGGGGACCATACGCCGCTGAACATGGAATGGTATTAATCTGAAAATACCTCATTTAAGGTTCCATGTTCACCGCCATATGCAAACAATCGTTTGGGATGGATCAGAATTGTACTGTTTATTGGTGTAAATATTGAGTCGCGCTTAACCCGGGGCTAGGCGGCTTGGGCAGTAATATGCAATCCCATTACTACCCATGAACAGGCTCAATCAAACCGAGCCTGCAGTATTTTCATATTTGTCGTGTTCGGTGGTTTTCAAAGTTCCCTTTTCATCTATTTCTGGCCCGAATAATGAATATGTACATGTATATTGATTTCATTAATTGAATACAATTACAATTTTGAGCTATTTTTGACGTTTGTAATATTGATTTGTCAATACGTTTCTTCACTCCGCCAACTGTCGTCCATCAATATCTTCATTTATATAATGTTCATGTGAGTCTGGGCGAACATTGAGTAGGCCTTAAACTTAAAGTCTGAAACAAATATTTTTTACCGAAGTTCATTTTTTTGCATTACATATTCCCATAAATAATTTTCTGTTGTTTTTCCCAAATGGAAATATCTCTTGCAAAATTTTGTTGATATTCACTTAAATCAGGGATTCATTTCAGACAGGCTTCATTTGCAGAAATCTGTTTTGTTTGAAACACGCTGACTCAATAGATGTTCGAATGTGTTATTTCCAATGTACGTATGTGACTTCGTTGTTGACTTCGTTGTATACCATGTACAAGTCTGCTGTCGACAAATAAAACATGTCAGTTTCCGCTAGGTGTCATATTTATATAAATTTGTAGATATTTACGTCCGCAAACAACCGATTTACACTTAAAATTATCAAAAGCTGAGGGTAACGCACTCAAACCTCACCCATAAAGTATTTATACGGACAAAGAGTGCTTGAGAATGATCCAACAGCTGTTTACTCATTTCAAGTATCATCAGCAGTAAACGCTGTAACCAGTTTAACATCACATAATTGTCTAATCATTGTAGATGCAAACCACTTTCCCATTTATATTATTACAGTTCCGGCTATAAAGCACTTCACTGACGTCCTTCCGTTAATTGGGAGAGATTGGAACTGCATTAAGTGTTGCATTAAAAGGTTCTTTCTTAACACATAATTTGAAACTAGTTGCGTTAAACGCCTTCGAGTAGGTGCTTTTCATGAATATAGCCAATTAACTGTTTTTCTTTTACAGGAAAACAAAAATAAATAGTTGAATATAACACAATTCATGTCTATTAATGTAAATACAGTTCCTTAACAAAATGGTCATCGCAGTTAAATAATCACGAATATATTTATGCTTAAAGTTGTCAAATACATTTACGAGGGATGTTCTGCAAGTCTATGGATAACTGACTGATATACTTAACAGCAGAACTATGAGTTTTGCACAATCGACCTTAAAGAACATAAAGGAAGTTGATAAATTTTGGAAAAGTGTATCAATTTTGGAAAGAGATACACTTTGGATCGTTTTACTGTCATTTTTCCGGCTACGCTTTGACAAGAAAAAATAAAGCATATAAAACCATCTTTGCACATATGTTGCATTTTGTACCAATTGGCCTATTGCAATGTTGTTTGCCTATTTGTTTTGAAACCGACCTTTTTCAAAGGACACAATTTTAACTACCTGAAAGAGCATTTTGCGAAATGCTTTTTGGTTCACTCTAGGAACATTAACAGTAAGATTGAGACAATTAAAACAATTACAAAATGTACCATTTTCCGGTTTTGAACGAATTGGGTACACATCTGCATAGTAGTTATAATCTTACTGGATCTGGATAATCTGTCAAGATTTTCTTTCAAATAAAAGACTCGTTGATACCATATCGCGCACTATTCATCTACATATAGCGTCGTTTTTAAGAATTTCTGTTATTTGAATACATTTTGCCACACGCTCCAGTATTCGGTCGATCTTATTTTGCTGGATCTTTAACTGACTGTAACCCACAATCAAAATTATTTTGCATATACAAAATGTCCAATACTATACGGCACTTTTCCTGACCCAACAACCATATTAACACTAGAAATTCCGGCAAAAATAATATATTTCAAAGAACAAATTAATTTACTGGGGTGTATTATGCTTAATCGAAATTCTTCAGTATAAGCAACAGCACATGCATCGTCTTTTCTTACAATGGTCAACAACTGTTACAATGAAGTTAAAAATCTCTTCAAACTGGTTGGTTATTCGAGACATGTTTATACAACTCTGATAATGTTGGTTTTATACAAACCGACATTACCATCCTCGTGGAAATAGTGTGCCAATACAAAACACAGTTCAAACATCCCCTTTACATGATGACTAGTTTATAGAATATATAAAATATCTGATGTTTTAACATGTGTATGCTATTCAGACGATAAAGCAATATATCTTAGTAACATGATCATATCTATTATTCTAAGACTTGCACGAGGGAGCAATCTCAGTAATTGTTGTAAACCATTTTGCATACGAATCGCACATACTCTCACGAGACATGGAGATGCATAACTAGAAAATTCTGAATTGGTGTTTAAAAACCGACGGAGTTAAACAATTATAAATGAATTCAAACAATTTGAACTGAACGACACAAAGAAAGGGAACAAAAAATTTTACAACACAGTACATTGTACATTGATTCGCTTTCATTTTTTGTTTGACGGTTTGTCGTGGTGTATATATTTTAATCATAAAAAAATGTTACGTATATAATAGATTTTGACAGTTTCTGTTCAGGTTTTGGTGGCACCGCTTCGTGAATGCGGCTTATTAATTTTCGGTTTGGCTTGTGTTTACAAAGGTTTGTACGTACCATTCATCCGTTGTTTGTTCCTCGTGTTTTGGCAAAGGTTTCTGTGTTCAGCTCATTAGTTGTCGTCTTGATGTTTTGGTCTAAGAACGGGTATATGACAACTGGGCGGGTTTTTGTGGCGTTCTATGCCGTCCAGCTAAGAAAAACATGTTTATTTTTTTAAAATAAATACCCATTTAACTATCCCCCTGAACTTAATTTATACCGGGTGTCTTCAATATAGGGATGTTTACACTTATTGTAACGTAAGTTATAGTTTGCGCCAGAGATCAGTTTTATTTTATGTATTTATCACATTTTAGATAAGCACATCATCAATGACAGAGCCTTGTCACGTGAGACTGGCTTTCACAGAGTGAGGAGTTGTGTATACCAAACCACGAGTACAGATTTAAAGAAGCCAAATCAGCTATCTTCATTTGTTTTATTTTTATGCAATGGTCTAAAACTCACAGTAATCGCGATAAATGTTACTTATTTACTACACTTAACCAATGTTCTAACTACACCGATATTTTGTTTTAATTTCTCCGCATAGAATATGAACACAGTCTTCAAATTTGAAATATAATAAGATGCACCATTTTACTTCCGGTTTTTCAAAATTTCCATTGAAATCCCTCCGTGCATTCTAAAACCAAGGATATTGAATCGAGGTGAGGGCAAAACCAGAAGTCACAAAATTGACCGTAGCTTTTGTATATAGGATATACATAAACCTGCAAAAAGTGCTGAAACCTCTTCTGTGTAACAGCGAAACAATCGCATTATTGCAGAATTGCATAGTATTGTTCAAAATTACTTAAAAATCCATATTTAAACAATGAGACATGAACTTTCGTTTATGGAGAATATACCCACTACCGACAATTTTGTTACTTTTGGTTTTACCCCTACCTTGATTTAATGCCATTGGTTTCTAAACCCGTGAAGAAAATTTAATATTTTTTTTCAAACAAACAGGTGAAATATGCATATCAGGAATCGCCACATTCAGAAAATACAGCCTCTCCACACAGTCAAGAAAAAGAGAGGGAGAGAGCATGGTTAATAAAATGATCATGAAGTAAAAAGGATGCGTATAGAGGATACAACATAAGTGATCATTTTATACTGAAATTATTTAACGAGTCGTCTAAATCGATATAAAACGAGGCTTTTGCCGAGTTTAATATCGATTTAAATGACGAGTTTAATAATTTCAGTATAAAATGATCACGAATGATGTATTCTATTTATCACATACCCTGAAAAACAAACAAAATCCATGAATTGTCCCTCTCTATCGCCTAGTAGAGCGAAATTAAAACGTGTGTAATTCGGTCGTATCGGGTGATACATAAGCTAGTCCCCAAAGAATTGATCCTACCGTTTTCCCATTTGCCAAAATAAGTAAAAATAAATAGATAAAATTAACTGCGCTAGAGTCTAGATAAAAGAATTTACCAGTTATCGGCTTCTGAATTTGTGTTCAATTTAATAAATCGATCTACTGTATGACGTCATTTGTGTAAACTTTCAAAGCGGTATATGACAACATTGGAATTTACTGGATATAAACTCATATTTTGGATTGAAAATGTGTTTCTAGTGTTTTGATTTTATTTCGGGGATGTTTTAAAATCACACCGACGATGTTCTGAAAACGATGTCGGCGTCTTGGTCATTTTATTTTCGATTTAAACGAAATGAAAATGGCTTTGTTGCTGTTGTTGAATTTCATCATAGACTTTCGGCGTATTGCTATCATACGGAGTAATCAAGATGTCAGAAAGTTATATTTTCCGTGAATATTATCAATAAAAGGAATGCTTAAGTTCCTTATAGAAGCTGCTTGCTTGCCTGAAGTGGTCCGATGGTAAAAGTAAGTCATTTCATAAATTTGTTTTGATCGCTGAAAACGCGGATGAATAGTGATTCGGCTACGATATATAACTAGTTATATTATATATCGAAAATATATAACGGATGTTATTACACTCCCACACCGGAAGATATGTGATAAATTTTTAAATTTCAAGTTTGCTGTGTATATCCCGAATCCTTGCTGAGAAAATTAAAAAAAATATGCTCGGTGTAGTTAAAACATTGGTTAAGCGTATTTGCTGTTTATATATCTAGACAAGCTTAATTAACACTGCCACGAAACCGTAGAAACTTAATTTCAGACCACAAAAGCTGCTTCAAAAACAAGATTTAATATTGCATTCTCGCTTTAGCCTATTGAGTGAAGGGTTTTAGTAAATTCTAATTTCGCGTAATACACTTTTAACTCGTGCTATCTCAAATTGTAATCGTAAACGTAAAAAAACTAGTTAAACTAAACCAACTAATCAGAACCATAAACAGCGAAATTAAAAATTAAGACTCCCCTTTTACAACTGTTTCCAATACGAGCCAATATAATAATAACGTTAAGATATTGAATGTTTCAGCTTTGTCTAGTCTCTAAACAAACCACACAGAATCTTGTGTTCAAAGAAAAAAATCATTTTGTCTATGATTTGGTCAAAGAAAATTACATTGCGGAACGACTTCTGGTAAACATCATGAAATGATATTCGCATATTAAAAATGGCCTCTAGCACGCGGCTTATTTTAACGTGGGATGACATTCCCAGATTTTTGAAGGCAATTCAGCTTTTCCTGAAAGATATTATATTAAACACCACTCTACTCACGTTTGTGTCCTTAAACTATACCGATGCCTCCAGCAGGGAACATGCTTATGTTTCTTGACGTCACGTTGCAGTGTTTAACGGGCGTGTATGTGTGACAAATATAAATAGATTCAGAAGGCTCAATAACTAATAAATTTGTGTTTTCTTATAAATGAGGCGAATTAAAACATCACTAAACTGATTTTGAATAGAAAGATAAATTGGCGTAAATAAGAAAGGGTGTCGTGTCTTCTAATTTTCTTTCTTGCAACCTACTTTCTTTTTTCATTAATGAGTTCGCACAGTCACTCCTTTACAATCCTTTACGAAGACTTTCATGGTTTTAGAAGACATGAATACATTTTGCTCGTATCCGACGAAAGTCTTGACCATCCTAATAATTTTTCTTTATGACCTAAGATAAACCAGTTTTGAGAAAACATAAAATTGTTATATATTCTTCGATCAGAAGTTATGTCAATAATAAACTTCAGCGATGAGGCATTTATTCTTAATAGATACTTGGATGTATTGCGTAGCGTAAAGTAATACATTTGCACATAAAATAACCTTAGCAGTCCTCACGCCAGAATTTCGTCGATTATTGAAGCATTCTGAATGAATGTTTAAAGAATAAAAAGCAACTAAATGATAGCTGTCTCATTTTTAAACTAAAAGATATGAATATCAATATAATGTACTGTAGATGGCTCGGACTAAACGTTTCTGGGCATTAATGCCTCATTCCTGAAACTTTAACGCTTTCTTAAATGTAAGTTAGTGATGTCTGTTTATTTGAGTATTAATTAAATTTATTTATTTGAATATACAAATAAGAACTAGCAAACGACGTTGACATACTATTCAAATTTGGAAAGAGTGAATGCAATTTAATGTTTTATGACGTCAATATATTACTGGTCTGAAAGCTTACTACACTACAAGAAAAAACCTGTTATTTTAAGCAATGAAAACCCGCTTCTGTCTGTAATTATGCTGACAGGATAATAAGGTGCTTAATAATATTATCGCAATGAATATGCAACCCATTAACGTGTCTCTTAAATTTGGCAAGTTTTATCTGTCTTGGATATTTTTATGTCTGTTTTAATTCTACATTGTATTTATTACATAATAATGGATGAGAAAAACACTTGCTTTTACTTAGAAGTCATTAGATTGGTGTAAAATAACCACATATCAGTTACGAAGATTGTGTCAATTATGCAACAAATTGGGAACTCTCAGACATATCATGAACGACATTCAGAACGAACGAAGCATTAAGATGATAGAAAAAAAAACTGGCATATTTTAGTGGTCTCATTTGTGGAACTTCAAGAAGTTTATTTATTTGTGACGTTACATATGAATCACGAAAAATCATACACTGAAAACAAAGCCTCCCTACAAAGCCAACTAATAGTATAGATGAAGAGAGTTTAACTTAATAACATGACCTATTTACCATGTGAAATGAGTGGATTCTGAACAGTAGACTAGATCCTCAGTGGCATATATGTTTAACTAGAAAAAGCAGAAATCAAACAGCTGGTCTTTTTATTGATGTTTTGGTGTTTTATATTTATATAATTCCTCACCATATTTATTTTCTTTTTATCTTCCATTTTCTGTGTCTTCTGTTTGTTGCTATTCCTAAAAGGCTTGTTCATTAACGGATGAAATTCCTTATTGACAAATATTTCACTGAAATGAGTATTTTATATGAATACAGTATTTTTTTCCAAAAAAATCAAGTGAGTGAAGAAAATTGTTTACTTAAAAACGTCTTCATACCATCGTTTGAGATGGATCAAAAATGTATTGTTTACTGGTGTAAATATTGAATTGCGCTTAACTTGGGACTAGGCGGCCTGGGCAGTGATCTACTTTTTTAATACTGCTCATGAACATGCTCAATCAAACCTTACCTGCAATATTTTCATATTTGTCGTGTTCGGTGGCTTATAAATTTCCTTTTTCATCTATTTCAATACCACAGTAGCGTTTCTTGTGCCTTGTTGCGGCTGAAAAAACTCTCCCCGTATATTTAATCAGAGCTATAATCAGTAATGCCTTGGAAGGTCGTTGAGCTCGATACTTATGTATGTTTATAATACTTCTTAACTTATTTTTGTTTAACAATTTCGGCAAGTTTAAGATGGGTGGTTTCTGTATCCCAGGATTGATATGGATAGTTTTCAATCGCAACCAGGATATGCTACATGCTTTTGAATTTGTGCCTTTTGTTACAGATTTTAAGGTTCAATTTCTAGGGATTTTCATTAATTAATTTCCTATTGTTTGTTGGTGTGTGTGTCTGGTTTTTCTCAGAATTCATATTTCAACAGTTAGCATGATTTGATATCAGGCTTAGTTCATGACTTGGGGTTGAGGGCAACTCCAAGGCAACCTTCCTGATTAATGATGCTACTATCCAAATATGGGGGCTATCATCTTTTAACACCTAGCATAGTAACAGGGCATATTCCTTATTTGGGGGCTACCCTCTGCTTACACTTAGCAAGGTAACATGCTAACAACTTGTACGGGGCTACCCTCGGTTAACACATAGCTTGGTAACGGGCTAACCTATACGGGGGCTGCCATTGTTAACACTTAGCATGGTAACGGGCTAACTTATACGGGGGCTACTTTGACATTGAGCGCTAACTTTAGCCAGGCTGATTTAGGGTTCTACATCTAAGATCTTATAAAAAGGGAAGTCCTCCTTCTTTCGGGGCTTTTTGGGACTAGTTTATATTGTTAGGTACTTATTGTGAAGCTTTCGATTTTTCGAAATATTTAACCCTTTTGCTTTTGGTTGGAATTATTATATTTGAATGCTCATTGTATTCGGATTGCGAGAGAACTATTTTCATTATCTAAATAGAATAGACTAAATGAATCCTATCTAGAATTCAACACTGCAGTTGTGTGTGTTTTTACTGTTTTATTATAAAATCAGTTTCAGTGTTGGCATTGTCAGGATAAGTTCTTTAACAGTTGTGTTTATAAAAACTGTTTTACTTTGCCATTTTCATTGATATGCAGAATTATATTCTTAGATCCCCTGTCAAATTTCTATTCTGTTGTGATCCGCCCGTTGTTTTTTCGTTTAGGGCAAAACCATTCTTGTTTCTGGGTACCATACGCCGCTGATCAAGGAATGATGTTAATCTGAAAATGCCCCATTGAAGGTACCATGTTCACCGCCATGTGCATACCATCGTTTCAGTTGGATCAAAATTGTACTGTTTGCGTTTTTTTTAAACAAGAAATATCTTTAAAAAAAACGGCGTAGATTGTATATGAAATGATGCAGTTTGTAGCTGGAATTATTCACTTCGTCTTGATTTACGAAGGCATTATACACGAAGCTATTGTTGTGAAATTTTACACCATAATAGATGAAGTATTAAAGTAATACATAGTAAGGCCAGACTTAAAATATTCTTTGTTTCCCCATCCCGACCCAAGCAGATTTAGTATGGGTAGGTAGGTAGGTCGAAATATTTGTTTTATTTGATTTTTTTTTCAGAATAATGATTCACATACAGATATTCTAGGATTAACACCAATGGGAATACCAACAAAATTTAATAGGTACCAAGTTTACATGTATTATAGATGAATGTCTTTCTGCAAAATGACCAAGTCGTCCTTTTGATAAGCCTCCCCAAAACCAGTGCTATATAAATAATGAAATAAACTATAATGAATTAGTGCTATATAAGTAATGAATAAAGTCTCCCCGTACATTCAATCAGTGCTGTTATCAATTACGTCCTTTGGCGCACTATAGTTATGTACCATTTTAATAGTACTTCTAAAATAACTTTTTTTTAAAAATATTTCGGCCAGTTTATATATGGGTGGTTTCAATATCCCAGCCAATATAGATTTGGATATTGTTCAATCACCCCAAGTTGCCTTTGGCGTTGTTTGTGATATGCAGGATTTACATTCTCTGATCCCCTGTCAAAATTCTATTCTGTTTCAGCACCGCCCATTGTTTTCTCGTTCTTTTATCCCATTCTTTTATCTGGGGACCATACCCCGCATGGAATGATATTAATCTGAAAATACCGCATTGAAGGTTCCATGTTCACCGCCATTTGCATACCATTGTTTGGGATGGATCAAAATTGTTTTGTTTATTGGTGTAAATATTGAATTGCGCTCAACCCGGGGCTAGGCGGCGTGGGCAGTAAAATGCATTTCCTTTACTGCCCATGAACAGGCTCGATCAAACCGAGCCTGCAATATTTTCATATTTGTCGTGTTCGGTGGCTTTCAAAGTTCCGTTTTCATATATTCCTCATTACTTAAAACTGAAATACATTTTAGTACAAATTTCACATTTTGACAGTGGAAACTTTAAGTTCTGAATTATTATGTATTTAATGGAAATATATTCAGGTACTGATCATCTCAGTGTTGCAACATTTTTAACATGAATTTGGATACACTGACTCCTTTGCAAATTAAGTCACGTAGGTGCTGCAAATAGGACAACCAGTTGCTTTCAATTTCCTTATCACCAACAGACTGAACAACTTCGTCGACAAGGCCGCACATTGTCAACTTTGTTAATAGTCTACTTTTTATATTAAAGAACGAGTGGTGTCTCCATATTTTACGGACACGGAGACGCAAGCAGAATGTTCCCTTGGTTCGCCAGACCTCGCGGAAGACCAAAAAATTGCCGTTCATTCGGTCCAATGAGCAATGAATTTTGTCGGACCGAAAAAAGACAGAGATAATGCAAAAAAATAGGTGTTTGTCTTTTTCAGGTACATTTGTTTGAGATACTTACGTTCACCATTAAAACTTATACCTACCAGTTATTGCTTAGACTGAGGTCATTTTTGATACAGAATAACAAATAAGAAAGGTTGAGACGTACATGTAATCAGAGACTTATTACACTACTTCTGGTTTATAAAAGATAGTTCCGGACAGAAGGACCGAAGACTTACGACATTTTACAGGTCCGAAGCAAAATCTGCCGGACCTTTCCTACGCCTTTTGCGGAGTCTGAGTTGGCTTTTTTCTCATGCGTTATCGCTAGGCGTCTGATAACCTCCGACAGCTTACTTGCGATCGGTTTCGTACTCAAAATGATTCGAAGGAAATGCAATTTTCGCCGCGAGGTGTTTCGTACCAAATAAAAAAAAATATCATTTAGATTTCGGCGATAAAATTTTTCGAGTCGCGCCGATTTTTTCGGGTCGGTCGTGGATGGGGAAACAAACAATATTTTATTTTAGGCCTAAACTTTTGTTTGATTTTATCTTCTCAAACGTTAGATATTGGCCTTGTCTTAAAACTTTCCGAACAGCCCTTGTACGTGTAAATTAAATCATTTCATTGTGAATCCTTCACAATGACTTTTTCTTAAAATTACTTAGTATGAGAACCTGTTGGGGCAAGTGTGAGGTTGGTGCACCCTAGAACCTGGTTTAAACCCGCAGTGGCAATTTGATTTGCCACTGACCGTTCCTCGGGTTCTCATTTTTGTTAATTGTTAGTGGTGTCTCTTTTGAAACTGATCATTTTATTAACCATGCTCTCTCCCTCTCTTCTTCTTGACTGTGTGGGGAGGCTGTTTTTTCTGAATGTGGCGATTCCTGATATGCATATTTCAGTTTTTTAGATTTGAATGTAAAATTACATCCCACACAAATTAAGGAACAGATTAATAGATTTTAATTTTGTTTATAAATGTGAATCTTATAATTATGAAAAACGGATTTTAAAGGTCTTTGCTTTATTAATACCTTAAACATAAAAAAGTTAGTAGAGGATGCAATAATTACCAAGATAATAAAGAAATTCATTGAATATATTAAGACTTAGTGTGAGCAATAAACAATAATAAAGAGTTATAAGTGTTTTCTTAAAAACTTGAAGAGAATTCCTAGAATATGTCACAACTTTCTACTCTGAGAAAGCTGTATGCTGTAATTGCAATCTGATAAAAATCATCTACTGAAAACCGTTGCGACAAGTCAGCACATTGTAAAATCCTCAGTCGCGATAAAGAATAAGTTTTATATAAGAAACGTATTGTAAAAGGCCTTGGTTGTGCTTATTCTTAAAACATAATATATCAGATGATATATCAATTGCTGAAATAATAAAATATATTTATTGAAGACTTCAAGACTTTAATAGCGAACTCATTGTTTATATCGCGTAGCATTTTATATACAGCTGCCCGATTTAAGAGACGGGTAAACATTTTTATTACTGAAAGAGCTGGGATAAATTTCCATTAACTAAAAACTCACAAATATTACAATAATTCAAGCTCGCCGATTTTTTTTACTTAATTTTTAAGCTTTACGGTGAAAGCGTAACAACTTTTTCTTTAAACCATTTCCACTTACTTTCACTTTCATTTTGTATAGGTTGATATAAAAAAATGACTGTATTGTTGTTGACAAATAATCCTAGCCAATGACGAGTACTGTAGTGTGCCTCATTTCAACATCTTTCAACTCAAGAGAATAGCAAAGATGTAAACGTGACAGCAATAATCGATTCAAACAGTGTAAACGAATTGTTTAAAAATCCCACTAGATACCTCTTCACCCCGCTAGATGCCTCTCTGGTGGAAATGGCTACCAATCGAAATAGTATATTTAATTTTCCCGCTGCATAATAATATAATACGAGTATTATTTACAGCACTTCATTGGTTAATAAATTAGGTCAAAAGTGAGCTTAGACAGCTACGCCGAAAAAAATGTCTGGCTTTACTGGCAGATTTCGAATTGGGAAATGTTAAAATGCCAGCTATAAAACAAAAGTTTGAGCATTCGTCAAGAATTTTCACCAATCAGAGCTGCCCTGAAATGCGTCAGAAACAAATACGGGTTACACGGAAAGTAACGGCCTGACTATAATCAAAGTTGTGCGTGGAACTGATGTGCACTTACTTTATAAAACCTTTTTAAAAGTAAATACAACACGTACAAAAGCAAAACAGAAAAAAAATGTTTTAGAATATTGCAATTTATTATATATTAATGTTACAAGTAATTATAAAACATTATTCACATAATTATGTGGTACTTTTCAAGTTCAGACCTGCAAGATTAATCCTTTTGTCAAGGAAGACCAGGCGCTTTTTTGGCAATCAAAAATACAACTTTTTGTATATTTTGCAATATAGAGCAATCTAAAGAAACTTGGTGACAAAAATTGGAACCTAAAGCTTATACTCTGTTATGACGCAAATTATTGGCAAAAAATAATACCGGTTAGTGATCAAACTTGATTGTCTTATTGTAAGATATACCAGGTGGGCACTTTAACAAAGTACAATTGTTAATAGCATACGGAGAAGGTGGATACATGATAAATGGAAATTACATTAACCATTATTGCTATAAAATATGTTAAGTTATTAAATGCAATACAAATCCCACCGCGCATTATCAGGATCCAAACAATGAATCACACATTATTGCTGTAAGGTAATTTTGTACGTTAATCCATAGCAAATTCCTTCCACACTTTATTAGGTATACAAACACTGAACAATGAAAGGAAATAGGAAGTGAACCTATCTGGCCTGTGCTTACAACTACAGATTTCTTTGTAGAATGTTTGATACACTTCGGTGAACCGTTTTGTCATTTTGAGCCCTAATATCAGTATGAAACACATACATTATATAAAAATCAGAATTAGTTAGGCTGAAAATTTTAACGTGATATTACAAAGGTAAACGGACAGGTTTTGGCTCTACTAACTTATTTACATGTAAATGTAATTTAAATGACTTTAGCATATAGGTTCGCAATTAAGCATCACGTAACACATACCCGACTTTTAGCTGAATATTATTGTCTGGTTTTCTGGCAAAAATTTGCCGTAATCAACTTGAAGTTAATTTTCTAGAAAGCAAAGTTTTCATGTCCGTAATGGTCTTCGACTATTTATTATGCTCTCTAGACATGTTTTATAAGCAAACATAAATATGCTCATAATGCTAAAAATACTAACAATAAACTCTTGAACAAGATCAAATCCATCTTAAGACTTTTATATCCCAAACAAAAACTTTATTGAAAGTCATGAAAAGCTACGTCATAATTCTTGCAGTTTTATTACCCGTTATTAACTTATCTCACAAAATTTGTCAAGATCTTATTTTAAGCTGAAAACAATAAGGCAGCTATTAATTAAGACTTTTATTTTGGCTCTAATTATTTCTGTTTGGTGTATTAAGAGGTGAGTCAGTTTTTGATATTCGATATAAATTAATGGATTCTGAAAATGATTTATGTTCTTTTCTGTCTGTTGTTTAAAATAAGGAAGTTAAAGTTGATGAAACTATCGTAGCTATGGGAAAAGGGATCATTATTGTAACCCCATAGCAGTAAAAACATCCATCCTACAAAACATAGGAAAAACTTGATCGATAATACAAATTTGATTACAAAACAAAACATCCATCCTACATAAGAAAGGAAAAACTGAAGTTAGAAAATATAAGGTTTGTTACAAAGGAGCAGTAATCCCACCATGCAATTTAAATGGAACAAATATATTCTGAGATTCTGCAAAATATATCCCCACTAGAGCAAACTGTATAACAAGTACATTTCACATTTTAGAGATATGATATAACCCAGCATTCATCCTCTATAGAACAAAACAGGGGATAGAGGATATTTAATAACGGACGAGCAGTCAAACGATCATACAAAAAATAAATGGAATAAACATTTTAAGTGGCTGCATATCATATCCCAAGTAGAGCAAAATCTGTAGCATGAACATTAACAGGTGCAATCACAAAACTGAAGTTCTATGATTTTCTAATTTGCAGTAAATGATAGGTACATATTCCTTGAAAATGAATCAACGGCTGTCGAAGGATTAATTTTCATATTCTGCGATTTACGGAAACACTTATTTCACTGTTTAAGACTAAGCCGTCGCATTTTTTTTTTACTTTTTTATTTGCATATGAGGGTTCGAGTCCCACATAATATAAGAAACATCGACATTATACAATTTACAAATATGCAAACATAACATAAACAAAGATATCACAATACAATTTACAAATAACAATTACGTGACAGTTGGAAAAAAGCCAATTGTTTAGTTTTTAATAAATGGTAGGTATGATGTTATAATAAAGTTTAATCGATGGGTAAGAAAATAATTACATAAAAAACGTTTACACGTTAACAACAATGGGGGTAAAAGGTTAACGGCAAATGTATATATTTATAATTATTTCGAAGAAGGACTAGAAGAATAAGGCATTTTAAGCTTAATATGTAAAAAATAACAATATTTTTCAAATATTTAATTATTAGACTACAAAATATAGTAAGATTTTTTAGAACTACATAATTTTCGGATTTTATAAGTTCATTAAACTCTTAGATACTTGGTCTTCTAAAAGTATTTGTATTGAGTTATTTTTCTATCGTCTTTAAAAATCAGACAAATAAGCATATAGTGATACTCATCGCTGTATCGTTACAGATTGGACATTACGTTCGTTTAAAAGAATGTTTCCTCTTTTCCATATTTCTATAGGCAGTTGGTGATTTCTTGTAAGAAAAGACATCAAGTATTTGGCAAGATTATTTGAAAGTTTATCAATATAATGACTTCTGACTAAATTAGCCTTAACGTGTTTTATAGTTCGCTACCAGAGAAGAGTAATTGTTGATTTTGAATGCCATTTTTGAATAAATGTGTCTTTGGGGTTTTTGGAAGGAGACCTTAATTAATAAGCCACTTACTGTTAATAAAACTCTGTCTTTCCCATATACCCGGAAAGCCAAAATTATATTAATAGTGTTTGATATTATCCAACCATAATGATTTATTTCTGTTTTGAGAATAGAGTTTATACAAAAACGAGTACAATTTTGCAGATAATTTTTGAGGTTCATCATTTTCAGTATTTTCGATAAACCTCGACCAAAAAGGTATCATTTTGTCTTCGGCATTAATTTCTTTTGGCGTGACACCGAACTATAAATTCTAGAAAATGTACAATTAAAGTAAATAAAATTAAGTGTTAAATTATATATTTAATTTGAAAAAATCGACTCAAACAAATATGATTTGCCAACTGAACTATACATCTTTAGCAGAACATGACACGTTTACTGCCGGAAAAAGTGCTGTAATCAATTGTATAGCCCTTTATAGGCAGTTTAGTACGATACATATATTTGTGTAAATATTTCGATGCGATAAACCTGGGGTTAAGCGGCGTGAACAATAATTATAGGTTATTATACATTTTACTGTACAATACGGGAATATATTTGGACGAGTACACAGCTTGAAAAGTCATATTGGACGACTTTTTTGGATCCAATACGGGAAAATATTGGGCGGTCACGTGGTACAATTAAAGGACGCTAATTGGATGAATTTATTAGATGTAGAATAATATGCACTTCCATAACTGCTCATGAACAGTCTCAATCAGAATGAATCTGCAATATTTTAATAAGTGTCGTGTTCGGTGGCTTTCAAAGTTTCATTTTCTTCTATTTACATACCAAGAATTTGGTCCTGAAACAGAGTTTTCATATGATAGTATCTATCTTAGGGCATTCACAGCAAGCTGCCTTTCCAAACAAAACAAGTTATTTCTGCCTTTGTATGGTACCGTAGAATATCAATCATTGAAACTTAATTTCAGACTGCAAAAGCTGCTTCAATCAAAAACAAGATTTAAAATTGGATTCTCCACATCAAAGCCGTATAAAACAATTACTTGAAAGCTCCCTGAGAACATTACTTCAATAAAATGGCACTTTCAATCGTTTGTTTTATAAATTGTTTCATTAACCTATGTGTTTCGGAGGACAGATTTGGGATTGGAAACGAAACTGTTTATACCATTTATACAGAATTGTTGTTTATAACAGACTCGTAAAATAAAGCCTGGAATATTTCTTATATATTGCATCATCATCGTTTGAGCCTTTGCGTGAATGTTCTTTATTCAAATCTTGCCTTATACAATATTAATCTGTACTTACTGAATTGATTCATACGAAACGATATTAACTAAACTCATTAAAATCCAAACAAAAATTGAAAAACCAAGAACTCCCCCCACCCACTGTAAAGAAGCTTCATCATAAGACAAAACCTACTATTAAGAAACTCATTGATACTAACAGTGTCCTGCCTCCAAATAAACCACACAGAATCTTGCATTAAGCAAGTAATAATCATTTGAATTATTATGATAATTTTCAATTTCACAGAGTGAAATGATATCTGCGATATAACTTGAAATTGAACATACTCGTATATTCACTTGACATTCAAAATATAAAGACACAACTCTGTACCTAAGTAATGTAACTTAAAAGTTTGACATAACAGCATTTTTATTGGGTATACTAACTTTAATTTGATTAAAGGGTCGTGTGTTCCACTCCCTGAATTGTTTATTAAACAAATATCGATTTTACGAAAATGTGAGAGTGAAAACATAAAAGAGATGCTTAGGGAGGCTGTGTTTTCTGGCGGTTCCTGAGAGGCATATTTCACCATTTTTATATGACAAGCACTTTTCTTTTTTCGCAATAACGCGTTAGAATTTCATGATGGCGACCTATGTTTTTGAATTTACCGAAGGTTTTTAAGACTGTTGTTTAGAAATTATCTGCCTATTTTCTTTAGATTCAAAATAAAATCTCCATAAGAAATATAACTTGTTGCAGTAGTGATTTTAAACTGCACCTACAAAAGGTTCTCTTTAATTAGTGGTACCGATAATGTTGTATACGAAATAACCCGTTATCAACAGACAGCAATGGAAAACTGCCTCTGTCTGTGATTAAGCTTCGTTAGCTCGTTCGCGATGACAAGATAATAAGTTGGTTTATAATATTACCGCAATGAATATGTAATCCATTAACATGTCTCTTTAATTTGACAAGTTATATCTGTCTTGGATATTTTATGTCTGTTTTCATTCCATTGTTTTCCATATTAATAGACATCTAAGGCATCGCTTTAACCAAGTAGTCATTAGATTGGTGTAAAATAACCGCACATCAATTACTGCAATTGTGTAAATTATTTAACAAATGGGGAAATTTCAGACATTCCTCGCAAATCATTGGGAACGAATGAAACGTAAAGAATCATGAAAACTGGCATATTTTGAAACGTCAAGTAATGTGTATTCTTCTCAATTGTGTGTTAAGTTACATATTAATATCGTTAAAAGGAGAAAACATTGCTCCATACAGAGCTAAGTGCGAGAAGCGTGAAATTGTATTGCAAACGTCTTTATATGTTTTTTATATTCATAAGTGTAAACACATTGTATAATTTCTGCTGTCAACAATTTCTTCTGGTTATTTTTAAACTGCTGTATCTATGTTTAGCTACACGTGTTTTAATAATCCCAATAAGTTAAAAAAATGGATTATGAATATCAGGAATCATCAAATCAGAAAAAAACGCCTTCACACACAGCCAAAAATTAGAGAGAGAGGAAAAGAGAGCATGAGATTATAAGAGAATCAATTTTAAAGTAGACACCACAAATAATTAAATAATTAGCGAATAAAGAAATCCACTGATGTTACCGCATTGGAACGATCAGTGGCAAGACAATTTGCCACTTGGGGTTTAAAACAGGTTCTAGGGTGCACCAACCTCACACTTGCCCCTTTAAGTTAACGACTAAGGCAGTATATATCAACAAAAAAGAAATATGAGTCATCCGAATTATAGATAAACGTAGGAGTAATTTCAGATAAAGAATGAGCAAATTGTGTACAAAAGACTCAAGAAATCTATTTGTTTGCATATTTTGCCAGAACAGTTGCTAAATTGCAAGCGTTAACAAATTGCCCTAGTCTCTCATCTGTTGAAATGAACTTTTCACAAGGTCATAAGGCAGTTGTTTAGTACGGTTAAAAGTACTTTGATAGAAGTGCGTGTAGCTAAAGTACAAAGTTCATAAAAAAAGACTTGTAGGAAAAATCCAACTTGTTAATATCATAAAAACAACGATTAAAAGTTTTAAAATTGGTAAGTTCGAGAAAAATAACAGTCTGAATATAGCTGTAAAGTTTCGTTTTAGACAGCTGCGGACGTCATTTCCAGATGAGACACTCTTTAACAGGTCTCATTGATTTGCAGAATATACGTATATTCAAATAACATTTTCTTGTTGAAATTGTACACTCAGCTGCTTTGATTCAGTTTTATGTCACTTTGATCTCAAATCAAGAACTAAACGTATTTATACATTGACACCATAATCATCATATTGTCATTGGCAAGAGAGTATATTTTGAAGACCTCTAGGCGGCGTGAGCAGTAATATGCATTTCTATTACTGCCCATGAACAGGGTCAATCAAACTGAGCCTGCAATTATTTTCATATTTTTCGTGTCCGGTGGCTTTCAAAGTTCCCTTTTCATCTATTTCTACTAAAACTTTACAAATCAGAAACCTCTCTTTTCTACAGTTATACACCAGATCCTGACACGGATCTTTTACCATCTTAAAGTTTAGTCGTTTTGAATATTAAGTTTTCAATTTTATAATAATTTTCCCTCTACAAGTTGAGGGAAAGAGGTCTGTAATTGTGTATTAGGCAACTCTTCGCGATTTACGATTTGGGCTACATACCCAGGTTTTTAGACTATAAAATTAGAGTTGAAAATGCGTTGTCGCCGTGACGGTGCGGGTTCGCTCCCAGCTAGAGGCACTATCATTTGAAATTCCCAGTAGCGCTATCTGTGCAGTGTGGCGGCCGTAGAAAATCTCCCCGTACATATAGTCAGTACTGTTATCAGTAAAATAACCCGTTACCGATGTCATGCAGTGATTGTTACGTATATCAGGGCTATCCGATCAACCTTTTTTTGGGTTGTCCCGGCTAGCTCAGTTGGTTGCGTCGCAGGAATTGCAGGGCTAGGCGCTGGCGCCGTGACGGTGCGGGTTCGCTCCCAGCTAGAGGCACTATCATTTTATATCCAGTGAAATCGATGCAATTAAATAATAGAATGAATCTTGGATAACACATGATAAGCTTTATGATTGTTTTTCCTGTACAAAAGTAAATTAAAACCATCAATCAAACTAGATCATTGTTGTTAAACACTATATCAAATCGTTTTATTGTGATGTAACTTGTTGCTCATTGTAAGATAACAAGACATAATAGCCATTAATGAACTATCTTAATTATCATATTAATAATACAACCGGGTGGACAATATAACCAGGTACACGTGTTAATGGAAAAATACTCATTAACCATTAATGTTGTAAGTTGTTTTGTCCTTGAATGCAAAACAAAGTCACTAAGCATATCAGGTATCCGAATATTGAACTAAGGAAGAAAAGAAAGAAAAAGGAAATGCGCCTTACAGATTACTGTGTAGAGATTTTGATAGACTGAAATGGTGAATTGGTTTCAAATGGGCCCAAGTGATAGAACACGTACATTGAGAAAGGTTCTAATCAGTGGAGCAGGACGATTTTTATGTGTAAAACAGAGAGGTGTTGGTAATAGTAACTAATTACAATTACTTATTATTTATCATATAGGCTCATGGGTAATTTTTGTGTTTTTTAGGGGCGTTTTACACGCCTGATAGCTGAAATGATTTTTTTCAGGTTTTCTGGAACATACTAAGCGGATTAAGCTTCGAAGTTTTTTAGAAAGCGAAGACATCTGTATCTGAAGTGAATTCCGAATATTTAAAATCAAACGCAAAACATTATATATTATTAATAATAAGATCAAACCCCTCTTGTTCGATCCTTCATACCTTTAAAAAGTTAATTTAAACCAAAAAAAAAAACTATGTGATATATGCTTCACCAATTACTTGTCGGAATTTCGAAATATTATACGACTTGCCCACAAACCTGAAACTGTACGCAGATCATAGTTTAAGCTTAAATAATTAGGCAGCTATAAACGTACAACGTTTTCTTTCTCTTACTCTTTTTGTTCGATGCACTGAGCGCTATTATATTAATGTAAATATCTGATGTTTAATATAAATTAATGAAATCTGAATAGGTTTGTAGAGGTTTGTTTGAAAATTATAAATTGTGTATGAAATAAGAGTTAGTTCTGTTGTTGTTGTTTTTTTAATAAATTAGTGAAAGCTAATGCAACATTCTTAGGTTTAGAGATATGTCAATGTCAATTTCTGATATTTATTTACATGTAAAATAATGGAATCTGAGTATTTGTAATGATTTTAAATTATGTGAAAGCTGATGCAACACACGTAGGTTTAGAGATATGATATAACTCAGCTTTTATCCTTTACAAAACAGAGGATAGAGGATATTTGATTACGGAAGAGCAGTCAAACAATCATAAAATATAGATGGAATAAACATGTTCCAAGTTGCTGAATACTATATTCCCAGTAGAGTAAAATTTTTTACATGAACAGTAACAGGTGCATTCACCAGACTGCATGCCTATGATTTTCTAATGTGCAGTAAACGATAGGAACATATTCGTTGAAAATGAATCAATGACTGGTGTACAATGGATTGTTGCTCAGGTGATTGAAGCCTTCATATTTTGAAAGTATGGACCGAATGTAGCCAGAAAGAATATAATGTTTTATTCTTTTAAAAAATCTTTATACAGTTCAGCATAATTACATTTATACAGATTTTGTATTAACTAATTATTTTTCCTTCACCCGTTGCATTTGCAGCATCGCCGCGCCCCACGTCCGGTAGATACCTTTCTTGCGTTGTCTTGGATGAACAAATATTGTATTTCAACATACTAACTATTCACGACCCGCCAGAGAATTTAAGATTGGTGAACTTAATACAGAATGAAGTCAGAATGTCTCTGAGATAATAACGGGGAGCGCCCACAATCAATTTACAATAAAACGCATTACTAAGTCCAAAGAAGAAAGCATTTTATGTGTTATATTGTCTACAAATGCATTATTGGAATTTATTAGCCGTCGATTTGTCATGTAAAATGTTTAGAAATAAATCGCTTATAAAACTCTTGTTGAAATAAGATAAATAAATAAAATACAAATGGTCTATTCGATGACGCAGTCTGTTCTGGGTTCAAATTTGTGGTGATAAAAATAATTTGTGAATGAAGCAAACTTCTCATTTGGGCTTTAATTGTGTGGACATCATCGTGTTACGAAACAAAATTGTGTTATCAAATTAAGGCTTAAAGGTGTAGAAAAACATTTCAACGACTTTAAAATCATATAAGATCGGACAACTGTCGACATATTAACGAGCTAAGTCCAACAAAATAAACAAAATTGGTAAAATTATATGTATTTGATTGCCTTAAACATAACACTTATAAGGCGTCACATGCAGAAAAGTGATCAAAACATCACCTCAAGCAATATGAAAATGATGTTGAACAACAACATGAAATATTGATATATAGCTATTGGAAAAAAGGAGAATATCAGATTTAAAAAGGCAGTTGCACGTTTATAAACATAGTCAAAAACTTAAAGAAAATCAAACAAAAATAACTAATGTAATGTTCTACTTTATGGTAGTTTTGTCTCGAAAAGTTTCATATTTTATTGAAGGAATACTATGATAATCGAATGGGCTGAATGATGGGTGTTTACGACAGTTATGACCTCGCTTAAAAAAACTTGAAAATAAATAATTTCATAACTAAAATTGTTCTCGACCGTTGATGTAATTGAATTTGTACGCAAGCTTACAATCTTAAGACATAAAGAAAATCATACAAAACCAATGAAGGAACAACAAGGTCGTGTCTTCCGTCAAAATATTTTTCAACAACAAAACACTACAAAAACTGTTCTAAATAGCAGTGAAATGCGAAAAAAGGACGACCCAACAGTAAGGTTGGTACGCTGTCGCAGTGACGGTGCGGGTTCGCTCCCAGGTAGAGGCAATCTTATTTGAAATTTACAATAACGCTTTTTGTGCAGTGTGGCGGCCGTAAAAAGTCTCCTCGTACATATAGCCAGTCAGTTTTCAGTAAAATAACCCGTTGCCGATGTTGTGCAGTGATGATAACTAATATCAGGGCTATCTGATCAACTTTTTTGGGGTTGTCCCAGATAGCTCAATACTTGCGTCGTCGGAGCGTTCTAGGTGCTGTCTCCTTGACTATGCGGGTTCGCTCCCAGGTAGAGGCAATCTCATTAACTAGTATATTGGTGAAAAACATAAAGATAATCCCAAAGTCATACAAATGCTGCGGCAGCGCCTAGCCAGCCATGCAAGAGATAGACACAGTACATACATCCATATTCCCGCCCCAACACCGGCCAAAAAAATTGAAGAAGCTCTTCATGACTTTTCTCGTTGTTGCATACTGGGGAACATATAACAAATAACATATTACCGGTATCTCTAAGGAGATTAGAAACTAGTGCAAACTTAAACTTGCAATAAAAAATCTCTAAGGTTTGGAAGCTAATATATGATATAATTATATTTCGAAATAAAAATAAAACACAACAAATGGTTATTCGGGAGGGAAAGACGATTGAAGATTTGTGCAGCAGTCTTTAATACCAATCAGCGTATAGTCGGTTTCTAGATAGAATTTTGATACTGAATGAAAGAGATATTTGTTCTATGACCGCTGCTCAGTGGTTGATGTGCAGAGCGCATTCACATAATAATCTTATTTGTTGCACATCTGGTCATTAGGTGCTGCCATCATGCTCAGATGCTCAAGATTGTGATATCTGTTGTTGTAGATATTTAGATTGTTATCACAGTAAATGGATTATGTTATCATAAAGGTTTGATTTGTTGTTTCGATTTTGTTAATACAAAATTAAATACTAACCGCACTTCGATTTTTTGTGGACTTTTGTTACTAGTTTTGGAAATTTTGTCTTATGGTACCAAATGAAATAAAATACACAAAGAAGAACTTATTCTCTTTTTATCTATTACGTTGCTCTTTAAACTGTGTATTTATCTTTGTAATAACAGTATTTTTGACTGTACTGTGTTGAGGTCGTAAATTTTCTCCCCGTCAATACTGGTATGTTCCTGTCTCTCTGAGACTGAATTTTACAGTCATTATAACCCTCACTCAAACTCTCTGAAAAACCGTCAAGGTTGGGGAGGTTGTGTTTTCAGAGTGTTGATATTCTTGATCTGCATATTCACTTTTAAAAAATGGTCAATGTTCGTATTTTAAATGAGTATTTTTTAGGAAAGAACAAGGTGTCAAAGATAAGCATAATTGAAGTGGCGTATTATTTCATAAATATTGCGGTTAACTTAGAAATCTTTGTCTTTGAAGGTTTGCGTTTAGAATTGTGAAATTGTTATGTCAAAGTTGTACTGCAAGAAGCGAGAGCTTCCAGATGAAAAATCTTATTTCCGACTTTTCGGATATTTATTTTGAGTCCTAAACAATTTCAAGATAAAACAACGTGGGGAACATTTAGCATGTTACCTCCAAGGTAATTTCACTGAATTGGAGGTTTGCAATACCTTAATATCAAACATTGATAACTGCAACAAAAACCTTGACAGTGCAGGCGACATTACATAGAACTTGAACTTCAACTTACATTAATTAAGTTGTTGTAACTCGATTTCTCACAAAATTTGCAAAATATTGAGAACTCAATACGAAACGTGCTAGGATACTATTTTCCCCTTTTTCTGGCCTTTATTGTCTCATTTTGCATTATATTATTGAATGCTGAAACAAAACTCTACACTATGCTACACGTGTTTTGTAATATGAGTTGTGGAAATTTCTCTAGGAAAGACCTAATTTCAGCTCTTTTCTAGGATGGGATAACACACCAGATTGACACTTGTACGTTTCATTAACCGGCAAATTAAGAATCAAACCACACTATGATTTTTTTTCATCTGTTAAATGCTTGAAGTTTGTAGCTAATATCTTGAGTAGTTTCAAAGTAATTGGCCAGTTGCATGCTTTCTGCAGTGGTTTATTAGCAAGCGCTTTTATTGTAAATGGTACAACTGAAACAGAATTATTTTTGCAAGGACGATGTTTTAGAATGTTTGCCATAAGAACGAAGTAAAATACATGTACCACCAAAGCATTTTATTGAAAAAAAAATGTAAATCCCATTTTTGACTGTTTATCCGAGTAATGTCATTAATTCTGGTATTGAACATTTGCTACATATTAACTGAAGTAAGTTGCCAAATAAGTAGACGGACGCGTGAGGTTTTTTTTATTGGTGAGGCCATTTTTGGGAGATATGAATATTTAACTTATTTAAATATAGGCTTATGGTAATTGAAAAATATAAACTTCATTCTCTACAGTCAACAGCCCTTTTGGTAAAGATGAAATGGGAACTTTAAGAAGCTACCTAACATGATCTGTATGAAAATATTGCTCGGTTTTATTGAGCCTGTTCTTGAACAGTATTAAAAATGGATATTTACTATCCACGTCGCATAGCCCCGCGTTGAGCGCAACTCAATAAAAATATAAACCTTCAAACATCTCTTGGTGAATAATATATCCTCTTTGTTACTGTTAAGCATTTCAGTTTTTAACACAGTTTAAGAAATTGGGCATAAGTTGGTATCTTTCATTATTGCGTTTACAAGACGGTGCATTTCCGAATTTTCTAATAATTGCCATCAAAAACGTTATTGTAAGATTCTCCTTTAATTTCTCGTTTAATTTGATAATTTGTGGCATCGTTTGTGGTGATTATTGCAATTTACAGATAAAAGATTCATAACAGATTTTTTGCAGAAAAATCAATGGTATTGATACAAACAAGCAAATGTTAGTGCATTCAACAGCTGTAAACATTTGCAGCGGATTGAAAAATGTTACAGATTATCACCTTTCAAAGCTAGAAAGCCAGAGCTTTAGCAAGCGATAAAGAAAAGTTTACCGAAGTATTTATTTATTCCACACTTTAGATTAATTGCTTATACACAATAAACTAACACTATAACACAATATGAAATTGCGCTAAATATTACTTCTTAAACTTTTGTCTCCTTGTCGGATTACATTTTTGTTTTCGAGAAAACGTAAGGAAATCCATAAATTAAATAGAGCCAGTGTTTAACATAAATGCCCGTTGAGAGGTACAGTAAAAGGTGACATAGGAGCGTCTTATTTATTAATAAGTAGTGTTCATTTACTGAAATATATGAATTGTATGCTAAACTAATTAACTCAAGATATTATTTTAACACAGGAGTACAGGAGTGGTAGTGCAAGCCTTTTACTGCGCTCACAGCTAATCGAAGTCTAGCTAATGAAGGGCAAATATTCCAAGAAAGAATATAACAACTGTTCATTGGTAAAGAAGTGGTAAATGGAGTAATGAATTTGCAGCATTCAAGAATCAGTTACGCAGAGAGACTGATTGAATCGAATACAAGAGAAATATTTTTGTTGACCGGTCAGGATACAAGAGCAATTTGGCGACATAATCTAGGTAATTACATTTTAATCAGTACACATAGTGCGTGTAAATGATTGTCAAAGCTGATCATATCATACTTGGAGATTTTATGAACGTCCTAATAAGGACACAAGAAAATTAATTATATGAAAAAAATTAGAAAGTTCTGTTTAATATTTTATAGCTTAGACATTTTAACTATTTGAGTAAGGCCTCTATTCGATAAATTAAAGCATATTATGACTTAAGTATTTAAACGCAGTTAAAAGATTTATAGAAAGTATTTAATGCTTTTATTTATTTATTTTATTTAAGAGTTGATGACATGAAAAACTCAGTAGGAATATTTTAACATTTGGAGAAATGGTAAGTTTCTTTTAATCTTCATTTCTCGCAGCAAAGTTAATTTTGTTTATTATAAACCATTTGTAGCGGACATATCTATTTAAGGATGAGAACGAATAGAACGTGCAAATAAGAATCCACATGAGGTTAAAAATTAGGGATGGTGATATTTTTGCATTTGCGTTTAATGATACAAATTTGCAAAAAGCCCTTAATTTGCATTAAAATATTGCGGTCTTTGCACTGATAATTTTGCTGCGCGTGTCGTCACAATCGTCGTTTGTGGCAATTTCAACCTCTTTTGACGCACTGTTTTAATTAATAATACCGTAGAAATTTTAATTAAATAAAAATCGCTTTCTTTTAAAAATAAAATGTAGTTATACACATAATTATGTAAAATCGAAAGTAAACATAACAGTAACTCGGTTTATGTTTGTTCCAAATTAAGTGTATAGCTTTTTGTAAACGGTTTTGTAGACAGAATTTTGAAACAAACAAAACAATTGCACACAGATACAAGACAAAAATATTTGCGTGGCGTTTGCGTGGTGTTTTAGTTCCTCAAATCAAGGTATATTTTTTATATACGATAGGTTCAATAAAAACGAGCCTGAAATATTTTGATATTTTCGTGTTCGTAAACTTTCAAGGTTCCTTTTTTGTCTATTAAATCATCCATTGCTGCCTCCAATGAAGGTAACATCACATTACACATTCTAATATAATTCAAATATTGACTATTATCTATATTGACTAACCAAACTTTTCAAATTTTAGTTGTATGAAATATTTTCGTGAATTGTCAATGGATCTTGCTCTTTATCTCCAAGCCAATATTTATATAACACTAAGCATTCTAAATATCTCAAACACCTTTAGGCGTTTGTTCTCTCAGTTCTTGTGTAGGGCCACATATTTTCTAAGCTGATTTGGAATCTCACGGAGTTTACTATTAGAATTAGTTTTATTTTGTTAACGGTAAATTAAATATCAATCCCATTAAAGTAATATCTAACAAAATGTTAGATCTTATGACGGCCAGCAGACATCGTACATAAGTGATAGCGATTTACCGCGATTACTATTTTTAGAAATTTTCAACAGAGGAAGCATGATTTATAACGCTCGCAAAAATGATCTGAAGATGTCATTACATTTGAAATGAATGCAATATTACATAAAAACATATATCTCCAGTCAAATATGTCTTATGTAGACTGTCAACACTTTCCATGGTTTAAAACACTATTTGTACTTTCACTTTTGCGATTTTGTAGGCGAAAATCTGATTGGTTCAAATGGTTAGTTAGCCACTTAGCATAGGGCATATCAGGTTTCTAAATATTAAGCTAAGCAAGAAGAAAAGGAAAAATGAAATATGCATTACATTAAACTGTGTAGAGAATTTGATAGACAACAGTGAATTGGTTAACGTGGGCCCCAATGATGGAACACCTACATTGTGAAAATAGTTATAATCAGTTGAACTGGACGATTTTAATGTGCAATCACTTTAGATAAACAGAGAGGTTTTGATAATAATAACTAATTTCAGTTATTTTTAATTATCATACGGCCCATATGTAATTTACGTAATTTTAAGCAGCGCGTTATACCCGCCATATAGCTGAAACGCATGTTTTGGTTCTCTGGCAGATAATTAGCTGGTTAAGAGTTACAATGTGTTCTCTAGAAAGCGACTTGTCTATGTCTGAAATGAATGCCGAATATGTATAAAGCAGCGCACAAACATGTTAGTAACAAATCAAAACCCGCTTGTTGATCCGTATTAAGCCCTTTACACTTTCAAAAAAGATAATTGAAAGCCAAGAAAAACTATGTCATATATGCTCCACCAATAACTTGTTATTTCGTTATATTTTATGACTTACAAACAAACCTTAAACTGTAACAAAAAATCATTGTTTTAGTTAAAACAAATACGCAGGTATTTAAATAAAAAAGGATACACCTTATTCCATGTCAATGTCAATTTTTTATATTAAATATACCGAATATGAATATTTGTGGTGATTTTCGAAAATAAATTTAGAGTATGAAATAACAGGAAGTTATGTTAAAGTGAAAGCTGATGCAACACTCGTAGGTTTACAGATATGATATAACCCAACATTCATCCTCTACTGAACAAAACAGAGGAAAGAGCATATTTGATTACGGAAGAGCAGTCAAACGATCATAAAATATTAATGGAATAAAAGTTTTCTAAGATGCTGCATAGCATATCCTCAGTAGAGTAAAATCTGTAACATGAACATTAACAGGTGCATTCACCAAACTGCATATCTATGATTTTCTAATTTGCAGTAAATGATAGGTACATATTCCTTGAAAATAAATCAATGAATGTAGCGGGATTGTTGTTCAGGTCTTTTACACTTTGAAAGAATGGACCGAATGTAGAAGAAGGAAGAATATACTGTTTATTTGTTTCAATAAATCTATATAAAGTTCAGCAAAACCGTAATAACATGGTTGTCAATATATTTGTTCTTTGTGTATTGCTTAAAGAAAAGTGTGAACTAGTGAAGTTGCTCTTTCCAAAGACTGGGTTCGAATTCGTGTGGCGAGGCAGGTTTTTAAATAAGTTTACACGATTATTGTTGGCACCTCTAAGGCAACAGCATAAACCCACAAAACCCCGTTAAGTTGTTAAACATGACTAACATCATTTTTATTTTTATTTTTGACAATACTGTACATGTGAAGACTTAAGCACAAACAGTTAAAATTAGTACGCTATGACAAATTAAGTCTTGGATGCACTGTGACAATTCTAGTATTTCAACATGGTTACTAATCACGACCCGTAAGGGAATTTAAGATTGGTGAACTTGATCCAGAATGAAGTCAGACTGTCTCTGAGATAATAACGAGGAGCGCCCACCATCAATTTACAATAAAACGCATTACTAAGTCCATAGAAGAAAGCATTTTATGTGTTATATTGTCTACAAATGCATTATTGCAAGTTATGAGAATTTATTAGCCGTCGGTTTGAAATATAAAATATTTAAAAATCGCTTATAAAACAATTGCTGAAAGAATACATATGATCTATACAAATAAAATGGAGAAAAACAAATTAAACCACGTTACAAGATTATGAACATAATAAAAAAGTAAATATAAATACATATTCCCCTTGACATTCTCGCATATATCGACATAATCTGTCGTGCATACTTTCAATAGTTCCAATAAGATATATGATTAAAGTACACGTGACTCGCATTACACTTCTGCGCCTTTTAAACCTTGCTATACTTTCGACAGTTTTTTTTCGTTTTTCATTACTGATAGTTGCGACATGTGAGAAAAAAGAGAATCGCAGAGTGAGGCTAGTGCGCTCCATGTCCACGTTTAAGTATCCACTAACTCCTTAATTGTATTATATCTATTTGAAGATTGTCCTCTCTCTTCTTGTTTGTATATTGGCTGTTCGCGGGGCTGTGATTTAAAAACCTACGTTTTCTCTGCATGCGTATTTACCATTTCAACAAAAATAATTAGTTACTCGTGTGACACTTTTAAAATGAAAATAGATGAACCATTTTTTTAAATTTTTGAGGTTCCAAACAATGAACATGACACTTTAACGATTCATTGTCAGAATAAAACTATAAGCTAGGATATTTGTAAAACACAAACAAATAATCTCAAAGCTATACAAATACGGCGGCAGCGCCTGTCCAACAATGACAGACACAAAGCGTACCATCCCTATCCCCCCTCCCCCCACCCCCCACAAAAAAAAAAAACTGAAGAAGCTCTTCATGACTTTTCTCGTTTACGCATGCTGGGGAAGATATAACCAATAACATATTATCTCAAAGGAGATTAGAAACTAGTGCAAAAACCAATCTGCACTTAATATCTTCAAGGTTCGGAAGCTAATATAAAGTATATATTTCAAGAAATAATAAAAACAACAAATGTTCATTCGCGCGGGAAAGACGATTGAAGATTTGTGCAGCAGTCTTTAATACCAATCAGCGTCTAGTAAGTCGGTTTCTAGATAGAATTTAGATACTGAATGAAAGAGAGATTTGTTCTATGACCGCTGCTCAGTGGTTGATGAGCAGAGCGCATTCACATAATAATCTTTTTTATTGCACATCTGGTCATTATGTGTTGCCATCATGACTTGATGGTTATGAATGTGATCTCTGTTGTTGTGGATATTAGATTTTTATCACAGTAAACGGATTGTATCATTAAAACAGGTTTGTGCTGTTGTTTAGTTTTTACCATTAAAAAATACTATCCACACCCAGATTCTTTTTAATCATATATGTAAAATATTTAAGAAAATTCGTTTTTTTTTCTATGTACTTTATTTTAATCGCTTTTTTGATCAAAGAGGTTTTGTCTGTGCTGCGTGGCGGCCGTAAAACGTCTCCCCGTACTTTGATTCAATACTTTGATGTTCCCATCCTTCAGGAATTGCATTTTAAGTCATTATTAACACATCCCTACACTTACCCTAATACTCTTATATATCTGCTGGTTGAGGTGGCTGTATTTGCAGAGTGTGTCTATTCCTGATCTCCACGTTTCATTTTTAAACAGTCAATTCAATGTTATTTTTTAAATGAGTATTTTGAATTAAAGAGCAAGTTGGCCAAACGAGCCTAATTTAAGTAGCGAATCGATTAATTTATATTGCGGTTAACTTGTGGTTAAAACTGTGAGGGGGGTTGCCTCAGAACTGTGAAATTGCTATGTCAAGGTTTTACAGCAAGAATCGAGAGCTTCCAGATGAAACAACTATTTCCGAGTGTTCGCTGTATTTATTTTGAGTCCTAACAAGTTCAAATTGAATCAATGTGGCAAACATTCCACCGTAATTTCAATGAATTTGCGGTTTTCAATACGTTAATATCAGATATATTTTTGAAACAGAGAGAATTTACAGTTTGTGTGATATCTGCAAAATCCCTGAATGTAAATTGTTGTAACTCTATTTTGAGAACTCAATACGAAACGTGCTAGGATACTATTTTCATCTTTTTTAAATTGCCTTCATTCTCTTTTTCTGTATTATTTTAATAAATGTCGATACAAAAATCAGCACTATGCTGCATGTGCTTAGTTATATTAGATTCGGAACTAATTCTACTAATGACCGAATTTCAGCTCTTTCTAGGATGGGATAACACACCAGATTGACACAATTTGTACGTTTCATTAACCGGCAAATTAAGAATAAACCCACAACATGATTTTTCCCTCTGTTATATGCAAGTCTGTATTTAATATCTTAAGTAGTTTCAAAGTAATTGGCCAGTTACATGCATTCTGCAGTGGTTTATTAGCAAAAGCTCTTATTTTGAAAAAGCCGATCTGAAAGTGAAATATCATCGCCAGTTTTTAATTTAGAAATTTTCCCATAATAAAAAGTTCGTCTGAAAATAAGTTTATATTTTGTTTTTGACCATTTCTTTAAGTAATTTATTTGATACATGTACCGCTTTTTACTATTGTTTGGATCTTCTTTACACATTAACTATAGTAAGATGCCGATAACTTGACGGTCACGTGACAGACAAGTACATTTAAATGTTGTTTATCCGCAGATATTTTATAAATTTTATATCATCACCTTCATCAAATTGTTATTGTACTTGTTTGTGACCACCTATATTTAAATGAATTGTAATCGTTTATATATTTTATAATATATTTTATAATATATATATTTTCTATTTCTAATATCTAGCTGTGTAGGGATGCTGTTTTCTGGGTGAGGTTGTTTTCTGGGTGAGCTATTCATGATATGCATATTTATCTTTTTTTATTGATATGCTAATAATATTTAAGTAATTATAAACCTATTTCTCTACAGAAGAAAACTCCATTGTTAAAGATAAAATTGGACATTTTAAAACCCACCTAACTGGGCAAATATGAACATATTGCAGGCATGGTTACTGAGCCTGTTCTTGGGCAACAATGAAATTGCTTTACTGCCCACGCCGCCTAGCCCCGGGTTTATCGCAACTCAATAAATTATTAACCAATAAAAAGTAAGATTTTGATTCACCCAACGACGATGAGCATATAAAGATAAAAGAAAAGCCATGATTTATCTATTAGAAGGTCCATGTTGTCGCAAAAAGAATAATAAAAGTTGGGAGTTGGGAAGCACGAAGTCTGCAGCTTATTTTTGCTTACTCAAATTAGCAAATTAGATATTGCTATTTTCTTTCTATTTCTATTATAACTTTCTATCTATCATACGAATTTCCATTATTGCCCATGAACAGGTTCAATCAAACCGAGCCTGTATTATATTTCGTATTTGTCGTGTTCGTTGGTTTTCCTTTCCATCTGTTTCTCAAAACCTATATTCTGCCCTTACCTTTTGCATAATGAATAATATATCCTCTTTGCTTCTGTTAAGCATTTCAGTTTTGAACACATTTTAAGATATTGGGCATTGAAGATACATTTACCTTGCTTTATTGCGCTTACAAAACGGTGTATTTCCGCCTTGTTAATAATTGCTATCAAAGACGTTAATGAAAAATTCTCCTCTATCTATTCGTTTAATTTGATAATTTGTGGCATCATTTTGTGGTGATTATTGCAATTTACAGATGAAAGATTCATAACAGTTTTATTTGCTGAAAAATCAATGGTATTGGTACAAAAAAGCAGATGTTAGTGCATTATTCAGCTGGAAACAATTACAGCAGATTGAAAAAAGTTACAGATTATCACCTTTCAAAGTCAGAAAGCCAGAGCTTTAGCAAAGCATGAAAGAAAAGTTTACAGAAATATTTATTTATTCCATACTTAAAGTTAATTGCTATTTCGCAATAAACTAACACTATAACGCACTACGAAATTGTGTCTTCTTTAACTTTTGTTTCCTTGTTGGATTACATTTTTGTTCTCGAGAAAAAGTAAGGAAACCATATGTTAAACAGAGCCAGTGTTTATTTCACTGAGACAACATGTACTTGTTTGTTCATAAAAACCTGTGGGGGCAAGTGTGAGGTTGGTTCACCCTAGAACCTGGTTTAATTCCCGAATGGCAAATTGTTTAGCCACTGACCATTCAAAGGCGGTAACCAAATAGGCTCTTCTTTTCTAAAATTGGTTGTGGTGACTTATTTGAAATTGATTTTCTTATTTACACATGATCTGTTTTCCTCTGTACTCTTCCGCTGCGTCGGAAGGCTGGGTTTTTTAAGTGTAGCAATTCCTGATATGCATAATTCAGGTTTTAACTGAAATAGATAAACTGCATGCTTAACTTATTAACTTATATATTATTTTAACACAAGATTATAGGAGTGCTAGTGCAAGCCTTTTACTTCACTCACAGCTAATCGAAGTCTAGCTAATGAAGGGCAGATTTCCAAGAAAGTAAAATAACAACTGTTCATTGGTAAAGAAGTGGTAAATGGAGTACTGAATTTGCAGCATTCAAGAATCCGTTACGCAGAGAGCCTGATTGAATCGAATACAAGAGAAATATTTTCTTTGACCGGTCAGGATACGAGTGTAATGTGTCGATATTATCTTGGTAATTACATTTTAATCAGTACATTTAGTGCGTGTAAATGAATGTCAAAACTGATCATATCATACTTGGATATCCCTGTGAAAGTCTTTAAGGAGAGGAATATTATTCAGAAGATAATAGGTAAAGTTCTGTTTATTATATTATAGCCTAGGCCTTTCAACTATTTGATAAAAGCCTCTATTCGATATATTAAAGTATATTGATATAACATTACTATTTAAGCGCAGTCGAAAACATACATAGAAATTATTTAATGTTTTTATTTTTTTTTTAAATAATAGAATATTTCAACATTTGGAGAAATTGGAAGTTTCTTTTGATCGTCATTTTTCACAGCATAGTTAATTATGTTATTAAAATCATTTGTAGCGGACATGAATATTTAAGGATAAGAAAAAAAAGTGCGAATAAAAAATCCATGTGGGATTCAAAATTAGGGATGGTGATATTTTTGCATTTGCCTTTAATGATACAAATTCGCAGATCCCCCAAATTTGCATAAAAGTATAATGGTCGTTGAACTGATGAGTTGTACTGAGTATGTCGTCACAACCGTCGTTTACAGCAATTTGAAACTTTATTGTCGTCACGCTTTGGATACTACTGTAGAATTTGAAATTAAATACACTTGTTTTCTTAAAAAACAAAATATAGTTATAAGCAAATTGTGTAGAATAAATAGAGAACGTATACTTGTTATAATTATAGTGCAAATTAAATGTATGGTTTTCTGTAAATAGTTCTGAAGACAGATTAATGAAACGAACAAATTAATGTTATTTCAAACTGATATATGATAACATCCTTATGTAGCATATTAGTTCTGAAAATTTAGGTATATTTTGTTCTACAATGTGTTTGTTTTATTATTTTATCCATGCTGAACAATAATTTAAATGGGTTTGTCGTATCTTAATGTGGTAAAGTCTACATCAAGTCGTCTGCACTAAATCATTAAATCATTCATTGTTGCCTTCAATGAAGCTTACACAAATTCCTTATTTATATTTCGACTATCTTCTTAAGTGACAACTCGAACTTTTCAAATTTTTCTGTATGAAGTATTTTCGTCAATTGTCAATGGATCTTTCTCTTTATTTCCAGGCATGTGTTCATATAACATGAAAAGATTCTAAATATTTCGCCTTAAGCACTTGGTTCTCTTAGTCCTCTATGGGGCCACATGTTTTTTTAAGCTGAAAGGAATCTCACGGAGTTAACTTAAAGAATGAGTAAGTTTGCAGTTTATGGGCAGTAATGGCAATATACATGTGTAAATACTGAGGCGCTAAACCCTGGTCCAGCTATCTTAACATTGGATTTGCGCTAAACCTTGGTTCCAATGTCATAACCTCTCAGGTTGCTCTTTTGCGACAGTTATATATTAGTGTTGTTTTTGTCCATTAATCGTTATCTAAAACGGTCTCTTTCTGTCATTTATATAACTGTGTAGGCTTTTCAATTCTTTAAACATGGAGCTCTTTTTTGTTTCAGTAATGCTATTCATGCCATCAAAAAGCCGTACTCGCAAGGTCTCTTTCTTTTTTATTTAGTGTCTTTTGAATGTCTATCTTTCATAGATTGTGAAAACATACTTTTCTATCATTACATAAAAATGTAATGGCAAGTTTGAGAGTAAATCTTCTCCGAACAAGACGTCAGAAGTGTCTGTCTTCTCAGATAAGTCACGTGTGAAGTTGTTACATTGTACTGGAGTAACGTGTTGATTTATCATTTGGTTCTCAGACGTGGTACTCGAACAATATCATGCAAAAAATTTATACATTATATCTTTTAGCGCTATTTTAGCGCTATTCTCTCAGTAACGTTCTCAGAACACTTTACTTCATGCGATATGCCTGTTCCCCACGGGCCTTTCGAGCCGTCTGATCTAGACCTGTTCACTTAGGTTCATTAGAAAAAGTAAAATATGCATATCAGGAAACGCCACACTCACAAAACAGGCTATTTCTGGCAAACTGATCCTTATCAGACAGGATGGCACGAACAAGATAAAACCCGTTAATATGGAATAAGGGGTTAAGTGTAAACGTAAATTTGCAATTAATAACTTTTACAATTGCTAGTGTACAAGAATACTTATCTTGTCTCTAATGACGCTTATTTTATTTTTAATGAACCAATGGTTTAAGGGTTTAAGCCGATTAAGTTCGAGGGGAAAATATTTTAAATGGAAATTATAATGAAGAAACTCAATCTGTTAATTGTATTTAAATGCTGAATTTTACGAAGAGTGTTTTGAATCGCTAGTTGAACAATTTCATTAAGAAATGTTCCGGAATATGTGTGTCTCCTTAACGTTTATTTCACATGTCAAATAATCATATGAATGGCGGCATATAATCCGCCTAAATAAGATGTTTCAGAGTGGCTTGAACACATTGTAAGGGCTTCAAGGGAACAATTCATTATCATACTGTTCTTGGTTATTTTGTAGGCATTCTCCAGTTTGTAAGATTTGCGTATTTTTTAAGTAAAGTTGTAGTCAAACATCTAGTCTTCGTAGGTTATGCTTGGGATTCTCATTCTGTTCTCTCTGATAAAACTGATGTTCTCTTCCAATTGTCACAAGATTGGAGAATTTAATCAACAGAGATGCCAACATCGATGTGAGCAAACAGACAGAAGCGCCAACAATTACTTTTCAATGGAACGGGTAAATAGAGAGAGCTTATTCTGATGTCTAGAACTAAATGATTGCCTTCTACGAGGAATCTCGAGGAGATCTTCTGTCTGTTTTGGTAAATTATGACTAATTGTAATCGGCATACCTGCCTTGTTGCCATTCACTTTCGAAAAATTCACCTTCAGTGCAACTATTTTGATAAAAAGAAGAAGCTTAAACTTAAACACATTGAGCTTATTGTGTAGCTTGTTTAGGACTGATATAATACTTGGAATACGAATAGCCAATGCTGAAGAAATTTGGTCATACATAAAAGTTTGCACTAGTATCGGTTGTTTTATGTTATTTTTGCCGAAATTACTCACGTTTATTGGTCTGATAAGGAATGCTATGGGATTGTTCGTAGATGGAAAAAAGTTTGTCTTTTTGTTTGATTCAGTCTTTTGATTATGGTGCCAAATCATTTACATACATAATGTCGGCCAAGCATTGATAATAACAGAAATTCATCAAAATGATGCGTGGTTTCTAGTGCTTGAAACTGCAAGCAGTGTAATTATTTACTATCAACATCAAAATATGGGAAACAAAATAAGGCAGATTACCGATAATGACAAACCCCATCACAAGTGTAAAGAACGTTTTTGTATCAAAAAGCGAAATATGCATATCAGGATTGGCCGAATCCAGAAGACACAGCCTTCCCACACAGTCATTAATATGCCATATTTACTTTAGAGGATACAGAGCAGTAAAGATAACAAAGGGGGCCATAGCACTGAAGAATTTTACCGTGATATTTATTGAACTTTTTAAAAAGCTCTATAGCAACCTGTAGTATGGTAACACAAAGTCGCTGAAAGTAATTGTTCTTATCCCATAGACTCGAAACTAGGCGACTTCTATCTCTTTTCAAAATTTCAAAACAAATTCTTTCTCGTCGTAGATTAAAAAAAGTATATCGATATAAAGTTGTCCTGTGCTTAATAAGGAATTCTACGGTTAACCATACTCAGCCAAGCGTGACGTTTTCCGAAAAGGAAACCACAGTCAAAAGTAAGCCTTTAAAACATTGGGAGTGCAATGGTAATGCATATTTCACATTTTTAATATTTCTGCAGGTTTTATGATGGGTGGTTTCAATATCGCAGCCAACAATTATGCATTTAGATATATTTCAATTACCCCATCGATAAATTTCCTGATTAAAAAAAAGTTTAAGCCTTTGGTGTTCCGTGCGATATGCATTTACATTTTCCAGGATCTTGAACTATGAGGCCATATTTGGGACAAATTCAAGATCCGTGTACCACAAAAAGGCCTTCGTTATGGGGAAATGGTATTCATCGTTTGGCACCATGATCTACTTTTAGCTTCACAACATTTTGGATGATCATCAGAATTTTAATATTTACAAATCTCACCAACATTATATTGTAAAATATGGACAGTTGTTTATTAATGTTTACACAAAAAATTTAATATTATACAATAATATGGTTGTCGAATAATTAGGATTTAAATAACTCAATTTTATTACTCTGAAACAGAGGTTGTCATACGTAATGCTTTATTCGTATTCTTGAAATTTACCAGTTTTGTTCTTATGTGTGAGTATCTACAAATTAGTTCTTTTTATGTTGAGGTCTTTTTTTAAAGTTTTTTTTTGTTCGGAAATATTTTGTTTTGACATACCCACTGCTAATTCTATCTTTTCTCAGATACATTTAACAGTCAAAAAATATTGCATGTCTTTTAAGTGCCACCAAAATCGGACATTTGTGGCGCGAGTGTTAGTTCATTCTAATTACAATACGATGAATTATTCGGTGGTTCTCATAACGCAGTTACGCACGTCAATTGCCAGTTTGTTATCCAAAAAAAGAAAGAAAGCGGTAATTTCCTGACGAACAAGAGTGGAAAGTCATTTTAGACACAAATAATCTTAAATCATACCACGATGAAAGATCGTAAAGGTTGTTTCGTCAATCTATTGCTAACACCATTATCAACAATGTATCTACACATAGTTTCACTAAGACATTTCGATACTGCTTAGATATTCTAGACATTTTATGCATTTTTGTTAAAAAGATATTGAAGTTCTATCCGAGCGTTGCGTACATGTACTGTTATTATTAAATAATCGGTTACCGATGTAATGTTATGAAGATAACGTTAATCGGGGTTAACCGCGTATTTTTTTCTGGGGTGGGGTGGGGGATGTTCTTCCGGTCAGCTTAATCGGTAGAGTTATCGGTTTTACATGGCTAGTCGCTGTCGCTGGTTCGATTCCCCCTTCGGGCAATTGTATTTGTTTATGTTACGATGTGGGGTGCATGACAAAAATGATTTCGTTCTTTTAACTTGACGAAGACTGGTGGATTTGACGAACAGAGAAGATTCCAACACCGTTTTAACCAAACTGAAAGACAAGTCGAAATTTAGTTTTCGTTGTAACTAGTTAAAAAAGAAAACTTATTTGGAAGTATTTCTGTAGATGGGTAAACGCTCACACTTTAATGAGTTTTTAAAGAGGATTTATTTTATTGTTTTTAGAAAAAATACATGTTTGCAATATAAAGAGTGAGTGACATTGGGCAACATACATGTATAAAACTAAAGTTAAATCCGATGGTACAGAAAGAAAAGTTAATGAAAATAACAATGAATGAGGTGTACACGCCTTGTCCCAAGATCATAAAACTAAAGCAGGATACCAGACTCAAATCTCAAGCTTCTGATTGGCTGAAATGGCGACTGGTCGCCATTTCCGCCAATCAGATGCTTGAGATTTGAGTCTGGTCTCCAATCTCAGTTTTATCATCTTGGGCCCTTGTCTATTTCTCGGTGTGTTTGCGTACTATTTGTCACTTTTTCTACTTTTCTAGACAAAAATTAAATTTAATTTTCTTATTTGTGCTGCCACTAGTGACTCATATGCGAACAGAGATAAGTTTTTGATGCCACATGTGTAAGAGATATTTTTGGATGACTTTCGATACAATGCGATCAGACTGAAGTTTCTTATATCTCGTTTTTTTCTGATATATACAAGCTTGTTTTAGAACCAAAGTCAATTGCGCCGTGTGGCAGTACCTTTGACAAATGTGGCTTTCGTATTTACATGCCACTTTTATTATATGTATACGTTAGAAATGTTTTAACGCACTAAGAGGGAAATGTGTTTTTCGTGCTATAAATCAATCAATTACACATTGACGTATCTTATCGTATTTTATCTCCATAAACTAAACCAGATTCTGTCGTTTATTCCTGGCAATAATGTGATAACAAAAACATGCCTCAGTAAAATGGACATCGTCTGTCATTTTTATTAGATTTGATATAGAAATTCCCCAGCTAAGTAACACATCTAGTTTCAACGAAATTAAATTACAAATACATCAGCAGATGTTAAATTGTTACTCTATCGCTTTCTTGACGTTTGGTGTATACACATGTTTCTTGGCTATTGAAGAAAATTTCGACAAAGTTACGTTTTAAATTGCGCTGTTTTTGTGTGCAAACAGGCCATTAGGCAAATATTCAGTATTATTGTTATTATCGTTATTTGTGCTTTTTCCATTCTTAAACAAACCTCAGGCTGTTTCGGGGATTGTTTCCTTTCAAAAGACTGTTTGAGCCATATTACTTACTTTTAACAAAAACATATTAATTGATGACAGAAGGATGGTGCTTTAAGGGCTTTGAATAAGTGTCAGTCACGGGTTAAAATTATTAATAACGTCGAAAAATGTCAATCAATTTAGATTTTCAGTGGTGGTTGTGATTTCAAATTATCATGCGAAATCAACAAACGTGTCTTGTTTTTATTTTTCAGAATAACATTTCTATTTAGATTTTACTTTAAAATGCCACTCGTCTCCCAAGTTTTTCTTACAGTCTTTGCGTCACAAATCCAAAGGAAATTTTAAAATATTGGGCGAAACTATCTGAATGAAAATCTGGATCTCGTGCAATATCTGCTTAAAGGGACTCCTAAAGGAAATAGCAGACAGAAAAGTAATTGAAGACATCTGTATAAACATGAATACCTATTTCTGTTGAAATAACTTTATGTACAATCCCTTCCTTAAATTAAAGTAAAATTTGGTTTGCAGCATCTGCGTTTATAGTTGACGTGAGAACATTTAAACGCGGACAATCATTCTTTTTTTATTCTCATATTATATATACTTTTAATCGCAAAATACAGACACAGAAATTTCTTTGATGTTTCTGAAATATTTGCGCTACAATGAATATAGTTTTCCTTCGATGCGCTCTTAAGATTTAAGCTAAGCATAATTGATAGGTGTTCATAACAAAACATGTTTATATATATAAGATATATAAGATAAAAAGCCGACTTATCATTCATTTCAGGTCATTTCAGGTCCTATTCAAAGTGTTTGATGAAACCCGGTCAAATAATCATCAAACATACAAATATAAATGGCAATAAGTATCTTTTCAAAGGTTGACAGCTACAATCCTTTACATTAAGCAAATACACCGTATCCCGCATGCTCAAGCAGATCTCGATCGACTTGTTCGCCTTCCGATTCATTTGTTTATTTCCGACTAAGAAGAGAACAATGCAGATTTAGATCAGACAACGCGACCGCACAAGCTGATCTGGACCTATAATCGTCGGACACGCGATACAAACCGTATCCAAGAAGTAAAAGGGACATTTAACATGGAATACTGATTATCCAAATTAAATGAATTTCACATCCTCGTAATTTACAGGATCAGCAAAGTCAATCAACCTTGTGAGTAAGTAAATGAAGAATCAGCCGTCTATTAGTTCTGGATATTTGTTGGAGAAATCTATATAGACATAGAAGCCTAAAGTACTTCATTTTGTGTGTAGCATCCTCAATGAGTAATAAATGCTGAGATTCTATCTTATTTTATAATTTGATTTTGTTTCTTGTCCGCATTATCCTCAAGAGGAAACTGCTTTTTCATTTCAAAAATGTCAAAACAATTTTATGTTTGACTGTTTGCTAAACGTTAATTGTGTGATAATTCACTGATATTATTATTTGAAGTTATAACCAGATATTGGAATTTAATATACTTAATGTATAACATACACAAGGGTAATGTTTATGGGCATCCAACATTGCAATTCATCTGTTGTTGATTATTATTCTTGGCGTATATTAAGAATTATTCTTACACCTTAATTGTTATTCACTTTGTCAACAAGCGTATCCGTTTAAATACATTTCCGTCAATCTGTGCTGTTATCATTTACTCCCTTTCCAGGCCATTGAGCACGATAAATTCTGTTTAAATATTGGGAACCCGATGGACAGTAATATTCATTCTCATTACTGCAATTACATGCTCAATCAAACCGTGCCTGCAATATTTTGATATTTGTCGTGTGCGTTTGCTTTAAAATTTCTTCTTAACGCTGTTGCAGTAGAGATCTATTAAACAAACGAATGCTCTGCTGTTAGTATATATTTTTAATACAATACAACGTTGTATTGTTATCAGATATAAAAATATTTTGGAGAACCCATTTGTATTAAATGTGCACAAGCTCTGTCATATACATGCTTCAAAAAGACATAATTTAAAAAAATGTTTGCATTATAGGTAGTCACATGTGCAGGCAATCCCAAATCAAAAAAAGTTTCAATGAATTGTTAGAATAATGTGCAGTGTAAAGACAATTTGATTAAAAACAAGCACAGAATATCGATCTTTTTTTATAAAAATAAATATTTAAGCATTTTTTATTAAATGCAAGTAAACAAACACTTATGGAAAAAGATCATGTCTGGCAGAGTATCTTTTTTAAATTTTAAATTTCAGGATATATTTAGTTTCTTTTTTTCTGATTCTTTTCACATGGACCGTTAATCCAAACTTAATCTTTGGGTTCAACTTACATTGGGTTAAAGTTGGAGCCAGTATTTCTTACACATAACACCATCTCTCTTCACTTTTATTTTGTGCATTTGTACTCTAAAATAAGAAGTTTCTGCTATGTATATTTGGACTGAAGTCGGCGCAATGCTATAGAAGTGGAACGCAGAAGGCACATACTTATGTTGACGTGTTCTGTGCAATGATTAATATCTCAGCAACGAAGTCAAACACAGCCTTAAATATTTACATATTTGTCAAGAACGGTGACTTTGAATGTTCCCGAACATCTTTTTATGCCAACAGAATAATAGTTTGTATCTCTCTAATTAGCGTCCTATTTTATGCAGACATAAACTGGAATTAAAGAGTCTGACTTAAAATGACAATTAATTTATAACACCATGTCTATATGTTATACAAGGATTTATTATATACCCATTAATGATTTTAGCATAGTGCAGCGTTAATCCGCAAAATTGATACAACTCGTCAGATTAATAATTCCGTATCGCACATTGTCCAGTTTTCCGATTCTGTTATTTTGCAGCTTCCGGTAGTTTCTACGTTTCAAAATGGCCGATTTCAAACGGCGATATTTTAACAAATTTAGATTTGTTGACTCCAGTGACACTCTTTCTTTAAAAATAATCAACGATTTCACGGCCTTTACAAATAAAAATAAAATGAAATAGTCAAAAATGTGAAAGAAAGTTAAATTAATAGATAGTCATTGCGGATATAAATGGAACAAGCAAAAGACTACTGTTTTAGGAGCGAAGAAGTGTACATACCGTTCAACTATCCCAGTTTAAACATCCATTTGCAACAATCCTTCCTATTTTCTGTTTGAAGCCTGACCCTATGATTTGGTGTAAACAAAGCTAGTTGCTGTGGTTTAAGAATGAAACACTTTCAAATACTAGTCTAAATCGAATATCACGGTAAACACTTCCAGCATCTTCGGGTCTTGTCCAAATTTTGCTGTTATTGTTTTTAGTCCTTCAAAGATTTGAAAGTTTAATAATTCTTTATCTGTTAGAATCGATCATTGCGCTTGAAAATATAAACATTTGTTCGATGACGTAGAGTCAAGTTACCTGTGCTCGGCCAGTCCAATGCTCGGCGACTTATGTTTACATCTGTTGTATATCGAATTCAAGTTTGAAATGGAAAGTAAATTGTTTGTTGTTTTTTTGTTTAACCCAACATTACATTGTAGAAAGAAAGTCAGGTCAGTATCATCAAAGCGCTTGAATGCTAACAGCAGACAATAGCTTTAAAGAAATAACAGATGCGGTTTATCTAAAACTCTAAACCAATTGTATTTCTTAAAAAACAACAACATAATGTACATTTAATCGGGTGGAAATCGTTGTGGGAAAATGTTACCTTAAATATCCACTTGAACAATTATGAAATGACATAGTTTTTTTCTTAAAATGCCATCTAAATCAACACCGACCCACCAAATAAACACTGGAGTAAAACTAGAAGCGCGCCACAAGAGTACTAGGATAAAATTGTAAGACTCAAAAATTTATTAAAGATCTTTTTTATGTTTAAATTCACTTGTTTGACTGGTTATATGGATAATGTTTGCAATTTCTTTATAATTGTTCATTCAGCAGTGCCGAAATAAGAAAACATCAGCATCAAGGAAGGTATGTATAAATCTATAGAACAAAATAAACGCTTAGTGGATGTAAGTTCTCAATAACTCCCATTATTTAAGATATTTAATTATTATTCTAATATTTTATAACCTTAAATTGTAAATTTTACCGTTAACTGGCTTGTAAACTTCCTGGCCGAGCATTGGACCAAATCTACTGAAATTTAGTTGTGTTGAACCTGTTAAAAACCGCACCGATTTTACCCATTAAATGACGTCATCCTGGCGCTTGCATGTATGACGTAATTTTGTAAATACATGGTGACTTCATAACAACATGGAACATCTAAGGTCGGTCCCTAAATAAAATAGAGAATAAGTTATGAAACTGGCCGAGCATAGGTAACCTGACTAGAGATTCATGGTTTATTGTGACGTAATTGCTTACATCACATTTCACTATTCATTATTGATTTTAAAAGTGCTCATTTAATTGGTAGAGAAATAAGGGTATATAATAAAAGGAACATTATACCAATATGCAATCTGTAGGTTTGTATTATTTCTCGTTGCGTATGTAAACCACATCACGCTCGACCTTCGGTCTCGCGTGATATTGTTTACATACCCAACTCGACTAATACAAACCTACAGATTGCATACTGGTATAGGTCAGCGTACACTATTGCGTTTCCCTATATGTTCTATATAGAGTCTTGGGAGTTTCCTTGATTTATTTATTCGTAGACAATATCAGGCATGGTCTTCTGATGAAGTTCGAATATAAATCTACATAAAAACATAGATGAAATACCACCATGACCGTAGGTTTCTACCTCAAATTTCACTTTGAAGACTACCACCCTTGCCTGTTGACTAAATTTACTTGTGGCTAACCTGTTTACAGGCATTATTTTAAAAGTAATTTTTTTCTTATCCAAAATGTTGTGGATAATGATTTTTGGTTCCAACAGCTGAAGAAATACACAATTTCTATTTTTTAGAATGAGTTTTATTTTTTCTTTAGCTATATTGGCCAATCAGCTAATGTTTCTATAGAGTCTTACGGGTTTCCCCTAACTTTTTTTTTAACCAACCAGGAAGCAGCTTTTATTTAGTGTACGCTGATCTATAATATTCCATATATATTGTTTTATTGGAGCTGTCATCACAAATTATCCTCAATTATTGAATCAGCAAAGTTCTCATTCTCGCTTAGGTACTAGCTAATTGAAACAAAGATGCTCACTGAATCTGTTTTAAGCACGGAAGACAGCCTGTAATAAAATGCAACGGAAACTGTTTTATGCAAATTGGCGAACATCAATATCATTTCCATCTATCTGCAACTATCAGTATGGCATCTGCTCCATGAGTTTGGCTAAACATCTGTTTCTGTACAAAGTTCGTTAAAATGTTAAACACGGATTCTAACATAGAAAGCATGTTTTAAGAAGCTTGACCTCTTGACACATCGAATTAGAAGAAAGATTAAGTTTGTAATAAAAAACTAATTTCAAAAGTAAAATACCGCAAAAAAATAACGGAAAAGTAAAAATAGAGGCACCAATTGAGAATTGTATGTGCCACTGGGGCACCTTTTGACATACCAAATCATTTTATTATTAATTATTGATAATTATCTGATCCATTATTTACTGTGACAAGTGAATGCTGTAGCAGAACATTGCCTAGCAGCTGAAATAATTGAAGACTGAGATGCAATCTCTCGGTTAGCATATCAAACTGTCCGTCAAAATATTGGGTTCATATGTCTATTTAACAAGTGAGCATCTTTTGCATCTTCTGACACTATCACTCTGCACAGGAAACAGAATATCAGAGAAGAAAACGAATGATTGATATTCGGTTTATTTTTGTTCACGGTAATCATCATCAAACTAACACAGATTGATAGAGTAATCACTTTGATCTAACGATTCATCTGCATTGCATGTGTTTAAGGAATTTCGGTATATTCCGTTTTTGCATCTATATTGGATGCCTTGGTTTGTTGTGTGTTATCATCACATACTCTCCCTTTTTATGATCGATAGCACCACCACCTTTCTGTTTAAATGCCTTCATCTATCTTCTGTTTTGCAATGAATAAATAAATGCTCAAAGACTTTCTCAGCTAAGGCGGATATCACTTATGGTGTAAATTTTGTTTAAAATAACTTAACTTATTGAACATGATGAATAAAACTCGAACTTTACTGACATCTTGACCAGATCAAACACATTCAATTTAAATGATAAACATTTCCAATTTTATGCTACGCATAACAATGCGTAAATTTTGATTTTCTATTAAAACAAAATAAAGGGTTCAGTTACTTACATGGCATTAACAACTGTATGTGATCAAATCTGTAATTTGTTATAAATAATTGTTTTTAATGTATGTAATATACGGAATACAGTAAAACCCGTTATTAAGTCCACCCAACAACAAAGACAACACCCAATATCATAATACTATTTTAATGTCACATTTTTCTTTTTTTGCCTCAATTTCACTCTGAAATTGAGGCCACGCTATAAAGACAATACAAGTTCAGTCCCTGAAGTGCTCTAAATAGCGAGGTTTTCATATTTATCTTTACCTTCAGATTGTATAGGAAGGTCAATGTTTCTAAATGTGTTGTTTTCTGGTATGCTTATTTCCCTCTATTGAAATAAAAAATGTTGATGTCTTCTAACATTGAGGAAGCATTTGAAATAACTTTTAATTTTTTACCTTCGTCTTCAACCCGAATGATGAAAATTACGTTTTCAAGAAACAATCCATATGAACCTTGCGAAACAAAGGCGATCTATGATAACGTTTCAATATAAATATGGCCATCATATTTTCAGTGCTAGCTGGCCACTTGCATATCGTTTAGATTTTTATTTCAGTATTTCCTCCACTTTCTTAAGAAATTAGGTATTGGATGTTTATTGATCGAATCAAGTGTTGAGATCCAAGGGCATAAATATTGTAGAAAAAGCATGGTAGGCAACAAGATGATCGCATTATTCAAGTCTTGAAAATTCAGAGATGTAGGCACTCTAGCTAGTCTGTTTTAAAATATATCTCGAAAACGTTACTGAAAAATTCTTCCTATTAGATAGATAGCTAGAAAGGTAGTATAAACTAAAATTTCTTTATAAAATAAAAGAGTTTAACATGCATATTAGGAATAGCAACAGTTTTAAAACATAACCTCAACACACAAAGCCAAAAAGCAAAGAGTAAAAGAGCATGAGTTTATAAACTGATCATTTTCAAACAATACTCCACAAATCAAACAGAAAACACGATAGCGTTGCCGCCTAGGGTAAACCTATCTCACACTAGCCCTAACAGGTTCTCATTTGAACAAACAAGTCCAAGTTGCCTTTGTAATTAGCTTCAACCCACAAAGTAACATGGCAATTTTGCGAGCAAAAGCAGACACACATATCAAACATAAAGTGAATGATATTTCTTAGTCATAAGCGCATGCAAAAAATAAACATCTAATATGCAAAAACCTGAACGAGCTGGCTGTGACACTTTACATAATAAATACGTTTCTGTAAATTGTTTGCTTTAGATTCTGATGTAGATCTCATGAATTTGTTTTTCATGAAACAAGATTAAGTCGCTTAACCAATTTAGAAATCGGTGAAAAGGAACTTCGAAAGTCACACAATATGTTCAATAGGAAATATGGAAATACAGAAGGCTCCGTTCGATTGTGTATGTTTGAGGGCAGTGTTAAATTGCTGTCTGCTCAAACCCTCAAAAACTGATCAGCCATTATCATAATCATTCACTTCTCTTGAAGGCTCATTTTCACAAAATTAATGTAAACCTACGCACTGCTTTGCGTAAACAAACACTTACGACTAATTAATCTTTCAGTTTTTTGTCGACGGCGTTTTGTTTATTGCACATGGCTTCTTTTTATCACATTAGAAACTAAATTAATGAAACAGTTTTCAAAAGATTTCAATAATTTAACAAATGTTTTATTTTGTAAATTGATTCTATTGTGTAGAAACTAAGTTTCTATATGTAACCATTTTATTTAGATTTGATGTCATGTCGTAATATACAAATCATAATGGATGACTTCAAACATTTTGTGTTAATATCGTGATATTGGCAGGCGCCTTGGAGTTTGTCAATTTTAAATGCATGTTAACGTTTGACTTTCATGTGAATATTGATGTAGTAAAGCACGCAGACAAACAGTCTATCTGTTAAATCTTGTGACGTTTTTATTTATTAAATTTGTAATAAACCATTCCAGATATAAGGATCTAATCTTCAACAACCGCCTTGTTTCTAGTGTGGGTTTTGACGTTTTATGTTAAAAGCTGTTTTACTTTTTATCAATTATACTATGATTGCTATTAAACTAAAAGGAAAACTTTTTCTCCTTATCATATTGTTTTTGCCCATAAGGATATTTTGTTAAAACAATTTGTGTGTTAAACAGCATGAAAGATTCCGTAAAACTAATGGATTTCTTTTAAAATGTATTCTTGTTTTCCATCTTTTTGTGGTAAATCTAACTTTAAGAGTGTGAGATTTATGCTTCATAGAATCTGTTCAGACACCCAGTGGCAAAATTGGTTACCCTAGAACCTGGTTTAAACCCCCAGTGGCAAATTATTTGCCACTGACCGTTCCAAGGCGGTAACCCCTCGGGTTCTCACTTTCTTTAATTGTTTGTGGCGTCCATTTTGAAACTGATTATTGTAAAACCATGCTCTATTTTCCTCTCTACCTTTTGGCTGCGTGGGGAGGCTGTGGCCATTTCTGATATGCATATTTCACTTTTTTAAGTTTTGCTGTCAATATATATTTAATTATTTGATTAACCCATGGTCACCTTTCCTTTCTACTTGTTTTTTGCTGCGAGGGTTGGCAGAATGTCCTGGGTATGCCTATTTCTGAAATGCAAATTTTATTTTCTCTTGTTTTGAAGAAAATGTGTAAAAATATGAAAAGATCAAAATAGGGTATAAAATTTTGTTTTTCTGTGCTGTTATCAATTATGAAATCACTGCAACAGCAACTTAAATTCATGCTAATTTGTTTTCACTATTTTAATTTTTCTAAAACTGTTTCATTGAATATACTTTTTGTGTACGTTGTAGTTTCAAATATTTTCAACAAATTAAATGGAAAAATATATTTTAAGAGATAAATTGAAAAAAAAAACAAACATCCCTTTTAAACCAGGAAAAATAGAAAAAAATGTTAAATGAAACCCACCGAATCTCTTCTTAAACGTTTTCATATTCATACCAGTCTGTTACAGTACATGAACACGAAATATAACAATATTTTAACATGACTTATGTGTCAGCTGCTGAGCTGTTGTTATATTTAGGTTTTCAGATTATGTACATTTTTAATTCGTGCAAAAGGCGTCCCCACAAAAGACACCATAAAACTTCACAAACAGATCATCACAGTTATCTGATAAGTTTTCAAACTCGTTTTTGCTTAGAGAACATGCGTTGGCATGAAAAGAGGTATTAATCTTAAAAATCGGCTTTCAAAAGCACTAGAGGTTTGCAAGTGCACTAAATTAACAGAAACTCAACGACGCTCTAAAGAAAATAGTTCCAAATGAATTAAAAATATTATCACCCGAAAGTCTCTACTCTTAACAACAGCCTATTTAGGAAAACAATATAATTTAGGTTGACGTCAGAACGAACATATACTTAACGCTCATCTAATTCTCAGAGTTTCGAGAATTTCGACAAAAAGGGAGTCATTTATTGCTTACATATCATAGTAGAATGAGCTTCAGACTTAAATGCAAAAAACTTCTACGTTGTGATATCTCTTTGACGCACCCTAGACATATCATTGAAACAACAAACTCACAACACACATATGATGATTGTGATGAAGATAATGATGATGATGATGATGATTCTGTTGTTGTTGATAATGTTGATGATGATGATGTTGATTATGTTGATGATGATGATGTTGATTATCAAAATTATTATTATTATTATTATTATTATTCAGAACTTAGCTATTTTATCGAAATAAAACTGCCTCTTTTATTCTTAGTCAGTATAACATAAAATATAGACAGCTATCAGAGAATGGAATAAGAAATTTAAAATAAAAAATCGAAGTATGATCCCTCGGTTAGAGTAACTGTAACTCTGTGAATTAATGTCATATATTTTATATTTAATAAGTACCTGAACACATAATCAGGAAAATTCACATTTAGAAAACGCAGCCCCTCACCAGGTAAAATAAAAACGTAAGAAGACAATGCATGTCTTGATTGCATGATTACAACATAGACACAGCATAAACAATAACGAAAGAAGAGAACCAGTGGTTATCGCCTGCGAACTGTCAAACTGATTCCTGTTTTAGTTTTGTATGTCGTCTAACCAGGATCGTGTATCAATAACCCTAACAACATCAATGTTCTCCGTCAAGCTGTACCATCTCTGCTATCTCCCAAACGTCTGCCTTCACAGCATGTGTTCAGAGAATCTGCAATTGCTTGCCATTTATTAAGTGAATGACTGTCAATCAGGCGTCACAGTTCAAGGAGAAAGTTGAACGACGAACGAAAATCATACATATTAGATCAAGAACTAAATGAAAATGCTGTCAAACACTGGCTGGAACTAAGACGTGTTCGATACGCATTTATTACTCAATCTACATTCATTCCTATCTTCGTAATGTGTCTAAGGTATTAACAAACCTTATCGTGCTCCTTGCAATGAGCCGAGAAATTTCTACGGGTAGTTGTCGCATTTTCTGAAATGATGATAAAATATGTAGCAGCAGGCATTAATGGTGTTCCATTTACCTGGAATAAATGTGTAATATATACTGAACAAAATTAAAAAGTATCCAATTTTTATGCTTATATTCTCATTAACATATTTTCATTTAATCAGGAACGCTTTGAATGGTGTTTTGTTAGTTAATCTCAGTTGTTTTTAAGTTAAATTGTTCATGAATAAAAACTTCTACACCAAGACCTGAGAAACTGCTAATCGGATAACAATTAATCATGGATTACAAAACACTACATATTCAATTTAAAGGAAGGTAATTGGAAATGGTTGGATTTCTAGCGTTGTTTATCGAGGGTCAGTTGTGTTATTGACAAATATGTTGTGATTTTATTTATCCACAAGAGGTAGAGAAAGTGATTTAATTCAAATAATAGTGAATATTTCAAAGAATCGCTGGCATTTTACTGAAACCCTTATTATAACAAAGAGAAAGGTAACTAAGTTGTGGCTGCAAATTTTCAAGAATACTTTATCCCTTTGCAATGATAACAGAAAAGCAAATTTGTACACATATTAAATTATGGGTTTTCGTTTTCAAATTTTACAAAATTTAAAATAGGAAAGTGGATACTTGTTGTTGAGTATAGTAAAAATTTTCAACAAAATTTTATACTCAAATATTATAGAAAATAATATATAATTGTGCAATTACAAAAACCTTTAGAAATTACGAATTCTAAAATCTCTTATAATGAAACGATCTCCAGTAAATTTATATGAATATTTGTTTTTAAACAATCTCAAATTCAAATTTAGAAAACGCAGACGCTCGCCAAATTGAATAAAGACGTTATATGGCACAGCACGTGTTTATTGCATGATTACGAAATAGAGACATCTCAAACAATAACGAAAGCAGAGCACTCGTGTGGTTATCGCCTTATAACTGTCAAATGCATATTATTGGTTTAGTTTTATATTTCGACTAAACTGTATCTTTTATCAATAATCCCCAAAACAGCAATTTTTAAATTCTAAGATTTTGGTTCGTTTTAATGTTCTGGAAATTGGAGATTTTCTGGAGGTGGTTCAATGGAAAATTAACAGTTGTGTTTCTTGTTGGCTTGTTGTAAGTTTATCAAAAGATCTCTAGGCGATTAAGTATTCTTACATGTATTGAAAATAAATACACCTTTTTTCTTGAAATATACTTGTAGGATCAATAAAATAATTATTATATACCTTTATTTGTCAAGGAAATTGTCAGCGTGGCTAATATGTGGTTTGAGAACATGCGAGCGTAACATTGAGTAATACTCGCAGTTTTATAAAACGTATGATGAATTATTTTTATAAAGGCATAAAGACGGAAAGACAGTATTCATAGTTCACAGTCGTGCATTCAAAGAGGAATGCTTATTGACTGACAGTCGTAGGTTTAAGACCACATGCAACATAAAGTTGCTTCCGGAAATTACAACCGCGGCAGGAGTAGGGCTTCCTTTTTCACAGCTTCACGCGACCATACTTCTTTTAAATATTCTCTTTTTAATGCACATTTAGTACAATGCTGATTGTTGGTAAAAACGTTATTATTTCATTTAAAATTTACGGTTTATATCGATTTAAACTAAGCAAAAGTATGTTAGTATTTACCTAGATTTTTACGTGTATGTACACTGTTAAGGGCGGAACAGGAAGTACTTTAAGAACTTTGATTTACCCCTATCGACCCCTTTCATGTGTCGAATATATTTTGTCACTGACCCTTTTCATGCATCTTGCCATTTCATAAACATTTGCATTCTATTCCAGAGTAGTACATGGCGCCGTAAACGTAATGGATTATCTGAATAGTACACACAATACACAATAAGACATTACCGACGGGCTAAGTCTAAAGTATTTTTTGCTGACAGATATTGTGTAAGTTTGATATATAAGGCATTGACGCACCGAAGCCTTTTTCCAATACCTTCCAATACCACGTCAATACCGCAAATTATAAGTTTCGTTTGATATGTCCCTCAATAAACTAATGTTGACAAGATTATTTTATAAAATGCTGCTTAACTTGTTCAGAATATTTAATCATGCATATAAAATAATCAAAACATAGAAAACACAACATCTCTACACAATTAATTAGAACTTAATTAAGGACCAAAATTAAAAAGTAAAGCACCACAAACAACTAACAAAGGAATTATCGAGGAGGCGACCGCCTTTGAAAGGTCAGGGGTACATGTAAAATATTCTTGACACTGGAGGTTTGTAGAGACAGTCACGTGACGAAAATGGAAATTGTTCTACACGGAAATAAATGTTCTTAAAAGTTTGTATGTAAGGTCTCGTATCGCAATGCAATATATTATAGTATGATATATAAATTGATTAAAAACTAAACGACTAAAAGACTTTAAAATTCTACAAGATTTCACAATTACCGGTAAAATGAATTACAATTTGGTCAAACGTTTGTATAAGTTTTATAGAACCGAACAGAAAAAAACCCAGATCAGAAACATAATACCTTCAAAATATTTGCAAAAAGGTGTTATAAGAGAAATTGGAGTTATTTTCTTATCACTTTTCAAGAAAATATTGAATTAAGTTTGTACACACTCTACTGTTTAATGTTTACAGACTTAATGTCGGGAAATAATGGCATGTTATAAACTGCTTACCACGCGCCCCCCTCATTGTTTATATGAAAACCACTCAAAACAGTCAAAATATTAAACAAGATTATGTTCCTCGTACTCGTCTGCAGTTTAGAGTGCCTGTCTTGTTGAGCCACTAAAGCTATTGTTTGTTGTTATTATGAAAAGGTGAAATATGCATATCAGGAATCGCCACATTCAGAAAAAACAGCCTCCCCACACAGTCAAGAAGAAGAGAGGGAGAGCATGGAGGAGAACAATGTACTGTTATATTTTTACAAAATGATCGTTTCCAATTCCAAATGTGTGTTACATCTCCTGAAAAGCGAAATCTGTAAAAGTTTAAAGCGTCTCTATTACCAATTTTATCACTGTTCGTCATTTCTGAATGTTGGTGAGACTTTCTTTGTACTAAGTATATCCTCTTTGATAGTGGTGGCAATTTTCTGAGCATAATTCATGACATTAATGTGACATCATATCATTATTCTCCACATTGATAACAGCATAATGTAAAGAATACAGGTACATAATGACATATTACAAGACACTAATGGATTATACTCATGCCGGGTAATTGTTGTCATAATTGAATTATGTGAGCTCTAATTATCCATCATAGGATGGAATTCGGAAAGAAAACAATATTGTAGGCATCGCAGACGCAATCATGGTGATATACCTATGAAAATGGCATGATTCAATGTAGGAGTAATAGAGAAATCACTTAAATACTGTTATCAATAAAATAACCCGTAACCGATGTCGTGCAGTGATGATAACGTATATCAGGGCTATCCTAGAACGCCTAAACTGTCTTATGTTAAGAAAAAACTATTATGCTCGGTCAACTGTCATTCTATTCAGTTATGATAACATTCTGTCTTGTGCGTATTACATTATGTCCAACAATGAAAATATACTATTGAGTAGAGCCATCATCATGTTTAGTCGAAGCATTGTATTACTGAGTGATTCTTTCATTATTATAAGTTATTACGGCATGTTGTTGGGTGGCTCAATTATTATGTTCAGTTTTGATAATATTCTGTCTTATGCTATACTCATTATGTTCAGCCATAAAATTATACTGTTTAGTAGAACAATAATTATGTTTAGTCGAAGCAGTGTATTACTGAGTGATTCTTTCACTATATTCAGTTTAAATGACGTGATGTTGGGTAGTAGAAGTATCCTGTTCAGTTACGATAATCTTCTGTCAAGTGAGAAATGCATTATGTTTAGTTATGAAAATATACTGTTGAGTAGTTTCATCATGTTGAGTCGAAGCAGTTTATTGCGGAATTATTCTTTCATTTTGTTCAGTTGCAATGACATGAACAAGATACTTCTACCACCCAATAGCATGTCATTGCAACTGAACATAATGGAATAATCACTCAGTATTACACTACTTCGACTAAACATAATGTTGAAACTACTCAACAGTATATTTTCAGGACTGAACATAAAGAACTTATCACTAGTCAGAACATTATCATAACTGATAATGATACTTCTACCACTCAACAGTATGTCATTGCAACTGAACATAATGAAACAATCAAGCAGTAATACATTGCTTCGACTAAACATAACGTTGAAACTACTCAACAGTATATTTTCAGGACTGAACATAAAGAATTTCCCACTAGACAGAATATTATCATAACTGAACATGATACTTCTACCACCCAACAGCATGTCATTGCAATTGAACATAATGAAATAATTACTCAGTAATACAGTGCTTCGACTAAACATAATGTTGAAACTACTCAACAGTATATCTTCATGACTGAACATAAAGAATTACTCACTAGACAGAATATTATTATAACTGAACATGATACATCTACCACTCGACAGCATGTCATTGAAACTGCACATAATGAAATAATCACTCGGTAATTCACTGCTCCGACTAAACATAATGTTGAAACTACTCAACAGTATATTTTCATGACTGAACATAAAGAATTACCCACTAGACAGAATATTATTATAACTGAACATGATACTTTTACCACCCAACAGCATGTCATTGCAACTTAACATAACGAAAGAATCACTCAGTAATACACTGCTTCACTTATATACAGCACCCAACAACACGTTCTTTTGACACTAGAAAATATTAACATCACATAACATGACATTTCAGTTACAGGTCACATTAGAATTATCACACGGCATATCATTTATCAGACTCAACAAAATGAAAGTTGACCAATCATTATAGTTTTTCTTAACATAAGACAGTTTAGGCGTTCCATAGTTCCAACCTTTTCCGGGGATTGTCGCGGTTAGCTCAGTTGATTGCTTTGTCGGAATTGGAGAGCTAGGCGCTGTTGCAATCACGATGCGGATTCGCTCCCAGGTAAAGGCTAAAAAGCGGGAAATATTACAATCTTAAATATTATCGGGCAGTAAGACTATGACGTTATGGTCAGCGTTCTAAAACATTTGAGGAAACGTTGTTTGTCGCCTTTGGTTACTGTGTGCGTTGCGCCAGAAGTGCGTCGTGTGAACGCTAGTGAACGATGGTAAACGTCTGTGATCGCCGGGAATCGGCGGAGAACGCCGGTGAGGAAAAGGAAGTTTCGAACATGCACAAAAGATCTCAATGTGACCAGCGTTTTTCAACGTTAAATTTTTAACGCTGAAGAACGTTCGTTGGACATTTAATTTACGTTCGCCGAGCATTATACGCGTTCGGTTATCGTAAGTCAGTCGTTGATCTAGCGTTTCTTGGTTGTTAGTAATAGTTTGCTTTGCAGTTACTCACTAGCGACCTGTCAACGACCGCTGAACGGTCTCCTAGCGAACGCGGCGTGTGATTGAGTGAAATGAACGTCTTTTTGGCGTCCATAGAGCGTCATTCGAGCGTTTCCCGAAAAGCCATGAATCAACACACGGCAAATCGTTTTCGCACGCCATGCGCATGTCTGGACACGCTTATGGTTTTAGGGGTATCTAACTTGGTCGCTGTTACACGATTTTGTGCAAGCTAGTCGTGCGTCAGCCCAAACGCTAATGAAATGCCATATGTGTCATCCTTATTCTAAAACGAAAAAAAAAATTAACGATTGGAAACGTTGGCCAGAACGACATGGTGTGACGGCCCCTTAAGAGAACAAAATATGTGGATTCCGTAACGCACTTTATGTAATAATTGAGATTTTTACGTTTTACTTTATTACCTTAATAATATCAAAATAAGAGATTTATGAAATAATTTGGTTCTTTGAGGTTTACCTATTTAAAGTTTGTCAAATGGGTTGATACGACTTAACTTTGCGAATTGGGTCATACGTTTGGTAGTAAGTTGATTTTCACTTTTCTTGGCGAGACAAAATATGTTATACGAAGGGTCATTAGGCATAGAAACAAGACAGTTTTACATACACACAGTTTCATAGGCTCTATTGCCAAGTACTTATCCATGCGCTACTTTCTCCCCATGATGACCAAGGCTGATTTCTAGTTAACTAGCTTATGGCAATATCTATTTTTGATGCATCTTTTGTGTTTTGCAATTTATTTATATTAACCTTTAGAAACATCGTTATCCAAGAACCGGTTGTTAATAAACGTTTCTATATCAAGGCATTAATACCTACGGGGTGTCAAAACGTGATCTAATAGAGTTTTCCACTTCACTTAGTTACCGGGGGGAAATTTCGTTGTTGATAATGTCTGCAATGAAGAGCAGTTTAAACGCAGGGAATGCATTTCCAAATAATTATCAAATTTACATTTAGAAGTTTGTACAAAGTAAAATAATAGAACAAAAACACATTCATATATGATTTCAAATTATTTATACGAAATTTTGGTAAATATGGATCGTGCCGTCGATAGGAGGGTTCAGTTGGCATCCGGAGGTCAAACTTTCTCATCTGAGAAATAATAACTTCATCTGCAGATTAGGTCTGAGAAACACAATTTGTTTCCCTTTAAAAAGTGGCTACATATTAATCAACGATAGAAAACCATGACAAGTTTACAATAACATAATTCATCTTCATCCTATCTGCAATCACTATTTCTGCAATGTATTCAATACTGGAAACAACTGATTATTTAGTGAACTGTTTAACGATACACTTCTTTCCTACATTTTGGCTATGTGGGGAGACTGTGTTTTTTGGGTGTTGCAATTTCTAATATTCATATTGCACTTTTTTACATTTGTATTATAGGCTTATATGATCATCATTAATGAAGCGTTTCCTGTTATTTTATTTAATTAAAATGTTCAATATTAGACTTCCAAAGCGCAGCAATTACACTGTCAATATTTGTCTATCGAAAATAACTACCGTACCATATTTGAGAAATTGTGACTTTCCACTTTCTTTCAAACTTCAAAAACTAAATTTCAAAATCCTATAAACACGAATATTGTAAAAACGGCAAAAAAGGATCCTGATGTTTCCATTTTCTATCGAAATTATGCATCCAATGGCGTTTGCTTTATTCACAATAATTCAACCGCATACCATTTGATATTATTTTTTTCGGCGTTAGCTGTCTAAGCTCACTTTTGACCTAGTTTTTCGACCAATGAAATGTTGAAAATAATACTCGTATTCTCTTATTATGCAGAGGGAAAATGAAATAAACTATTTCGATTGGTAGCTATTTACACCAGAGAGGCATCTAGCTGGCTGGAGAGGTATCTAGTGGGATTTTATTATTATGCAGCGGAAAAATCAAATAGATTAATTAGATTGGTTGTTAGTGGGTGTTGTATTGGAGGAAAAACATATTTACGATTTAAGTAACCAGTTAAGTCAATATTGATGGCTTAAATATAATATTATATGGAATATTCTTGGGTGTCACTTGCATACAATACACAGTGTAAAACGAAAGAGAAGTGTTCTTACTGGTTCCTTTCTAGTTCCTTTGATACTGATTATTAATTTCAAGTTCGTAAGACAAGTTCATTATAGTGTAGTGGCTAACACTCTCGCCTCTCAAGCGGAGGCCCCGGGTTCAATACTCAGGACGGACACTTTTTTTAAACTTAATATACGTAAAAGTTGGTAGATTTCGCTCTTGTAACAGGCTGTTATTATTTATATTTATTAAATTTCAAGGACATTTATTCATCATGAATTCTCACTCTACACGAGGTATTTTATTGAAACTGAATATTTTGCTTCTTTAATCGACTTGTTATCACTGTATGAAATTGTTGCAACAGCTTCAACATTTTTTTTGAAAGACACTTTCAATGAATTTATGAGTTGTCATGATTCGGTCGCTTAATCTCTAAGTCATACTAAGAAGGCAGGGAGGGTTCGTCAACAGCTATAACAAATAAAATAAAATAACTAATCTGTGTCTGCTTTGCCTCTCTGTATTTCTTTCTTTCTTATATACATGTATATATAAATCTTTTCCATCAACGCCGTTTATCTTTTTTAAAGATATTTCTTGTTTGTATTTATGGCATGGAAATAAATTGTTGAACAAAATCAAATTTTGAATAATACAATTTCATTTCCAACATAAAGATAACATCATGCACTGGGATTATTAGAAAGTATTGATCTTTTGAATAATGCAATTTCACTTAATAATATTTACTTTGCTAATATTTTTGTCAATCACCTTTAGCAGCTGCTCCTATCCTCTCAAGACTTCAATCACATTAGGGTCTATGAAAATACGTTTCTGTCTTAAGAATTTTATAGGATATTGCTTAACCAATTGTATCAGAAAGTTCCGTTCTTATATCAAGTCATTTCGCTGTCGGAGTATTAATGTGTTCATTTTAGTAAATTAATCTGATAACTATCATTCTGCTACTATAGTTTTATACTAAATATTTGTGGACAATTTTAATATTTAATGACTAATCAAAAGGGAACTTTGAAAAACACCTAACACGACAGATAATCTAAGTACGAAGGCTCGGTTTGATTGAGCCTTTCGAAATGCTAAGTACATTCCACGTTACTTAGCCCCAACTTGAGCTTAACTAAATATTTACAAATCAATGGTTGGCAAAGGGAGTAATTGATAACAGGGTACGGGGAGACTTTTAACAGTTGCCACACGTCACAAACAACATTATGTGATATTTAAATAGATTACAAAAGTAACTTTGAGCGGAACTATGATAGGCAAATCGATTTCTATCAATCATATTTATCCATTTGATATTTTATTTGTCAAATGAATATTTTAGCACTTAACTCTTATGCCACTTTTAGGCATCTTTCATTTCATATGTTAAGGTTAATTACAGCGTAAAAAAATAAAATATATTTTAACAAATTGTTTATCCCAGATGTTTCCGAAGAAAAACTGAGTTTTTAAAAGGCAGCCACGAGGGGGTTTTATGAACATGATAAAGCTATATAAATAAAAACCTTGACAATAAAATTACGCAGACAAAGAAGAAAGATCTATGTGTGAGCAATAAATAAAACAATATATTGTGTAGGCATTTTCATAAATACGTTTCGCATTTCGCAGAATGGAACAAGAACGCCAGCAGTGTTGCCATTCTAATTCTGCAGATGCTCTCATAAAAATATTATAGACAAGCAGAATAATGTATAGATAGGTAAACGGTAAATTAATACAACAGGTGGTTTTTGTATTTAAGGACTGTGTTTAGATTTGTAAACGTGTGTGGCAGAGTTAAATATACCCAAAAGCGCCTTCCTGCAAATTGTGATTTAGATATTTATGTCACTTAATTGACGCAATGTAGAAAAGATTGAATATATGTAATCTGCATTTCTATGTACACATCCCGAGTTTACTGAAGTTACATGTGTATAAGGTTGCAGTTTCTTAAAGAGGTAAATGTAATGTATAATTTGTTACAACCGTATATCCCCACATTTGTTGTTTGCGGGTCATATCGATTGTTGTTGTTCTTATACTCGATTCGTTGGGCTGATTATTTCACCGAGGCAGTAGAGATTATGGACAACATTTGACATAAAATAGTGATTACATAGCGCTATATAGATCATCCTGAAAAACAACAATACAAGTCCGTGATAGAAAACTAAGATAACAATGTAATTGCTTCGGTCAGTGGCATTATGCGCTTGATTATAAATCGTGAGAAGCATTCAGATATTGTTTCTTTCATTATTGTATTCGCTTTTTAGATTGATATTATGTGATCTACCTCAGATTAATGCTTTTCATTTGGAACCATCTCAAATTACCAGCATTAATATTGTTATAATCCATTACTAAACGGTATGAACGTAAGAAATGCATATAAAAAAGGTGAAAGTTAGTTTATTTACAGACAAAAATGACGAATACGATTTTCTTATCGCTTCGTCGGTCAGGTTGTTATTATTATTTGTAACGTCTTCTTCAATTTGATAAAAGTATAAACTTGAATTTAATTTGTTTTTGTTTTTTTTTAAATCAGAAGACAAGAGAGAGGTATAATTTCACCAGTTACAAAAAATATTTAAATAAAAAATAAAAAAAGAACCCGAACTTTAAGTGGATTTAATGACTTGAGTATAGCCAAAATAACTAAATATTATTGAACAATGTAAAAAACAATTACCTTGACACAAATTTCTCATTTCTGTTTTGATTTTGATACTGAAAGTAGGAAATCATTTTGATATGTCTCAGACGTTGGTTTTCACATTATACTAATAGCTTCAATGCGATATTGGTCTACTGGAAAATGTCCATGACCAAAAGAGTCAAGAAATTTATTGTCGCTAAATTTAGAAACAAAAAAAAACACAATAATAATAATAATAATAATAATAATAATAATAATAATTAAACATCACATTATTTTGTGAAGGGATCCGATAATAAAAGTGATGTGTATAACAGCGAATTGCAAAAAGGCAAATTTAAACAGCAAAGGCGGCTCAAGAAAACGAATACATGTACCCATCTATTTTTAGACAATTGAAGTCTGTCTGCACTTATCAGAACTGATAGTATGACTTTTTAAGCAGATTTCAATTTTAACGTTAATAATTTGGTTTGATTAGTATTATAATTACCAAGCTACTTTGTTTAAGAGATTTGTTTGAGAAATGCATGGTTAAAACACATTGCTATCGCATTCATATATGCTAAAGGCCACTTATTTGTGTAAGAGTGACTTTGTACATTTATAAACATTAGTTTTTGACAAAAAACAATTATAGTAAACGACAGCGAATAAGTTGACAGCATGTTAAATGACAATAAATATCAGTCTATTGCTTTTGATTGTTGATCGGCGACTCAGTCTGAATATTTCGTTTCTGGGTTTGAACACTGTACTTACATAAAATCGTACAATCTCAAGGAACAATGTACGTAATGGGTTTTTTTCTTTATTGCTTTTTAAAAGCAATTCTTTCTTTTTGTTAGTTTTTCAGCCATGAAAAAATAAACGGAATATATGCATCTGATTAAACAAGACGAATGAATGTTTTAATACTACTTTTCCAACAACTAATGAACACTAGAGAAGTTCAGTGGACTTTATTTGTTTTGTTTTATCGAATTGCTGTACATATGCTGAAAGTTTTCCGAGCTATACCGTCATATATTTACATGTATAGTTTTGATTCTAATTCTTAATGCTTCCAAAACATTTTGTGAGAAAATTTTCAAGAAACATGCAACCAAAATACACTAAGATAAAAACTTAGGGTGACATTGTACTATAATATAACTAAACATGAAAGACGCCTTTTGTTTATTCTATAATTGCATTCATTTTGATTTTCGTTTGCTTCTGGTCGATAAAAATGAGCATGAACCAAGATAATAAAACTAAATCAGGAGACCAGTCTCAAATCTCAAGCATCTTATTGGCTAAAATGGCGACTGGTCTCCAATCGTAGTTTTATGATAATGGGCCGATATTTAACGGCCTTTCATTGTTTATCCACAGGAAGTCTTTAAGTATTACAGCTAATTAACCGCTTAACAATAATTGCCTACCATTCGTTAATCACAGATTTTGTTCAATTAACGACAAGGAAAAACGTACTTATAATAATTGAAGATGGAAGTAATGGACATGCCAGGAAAACAAATTGTTTGTGTGTGATTCTTATGTCCCCACGAAGCGGGAGACATACAGAATTGCACACGTCCGTTCGTACGTGCGTGCCCCCAAATCTTGTAGCAAGAACTATTCAACTACCCGGCTGATTTCTTTCAAACTTTGCACAGATGATCAAGAAGTATGTGTAGATAATCGTAAAGAAAAGATTTTTACTACCACTTTTTTACCAGAGTTTTGGCCGTGTGTTACAAATGTGGTTGTCCGAGGACATATATCTAGTTTCAGATGTTTTACTGACGTGGTTGGAACTGATGATATAACAAGAAATAAGTTAACAAATTTGATTACTGTCTGCATTTGCACCAGCTTATTGATTATTTATGTTATCTGCCATCCAGTCAAGACTTTCAGCCAAATTGAGTAATTAATCATATGACTATACATTGAAACAATTTTTGAAGTTCAAATAGCATATTGCACATTGACCCAGTATCATAAAACTAAGATTTAAATTTAATTAAATATAAAGATGTAGAAAAGGCAATAAACAGATAATCTGTAATTTATGCGCATGCTTAGCCGAAAATATGTTCGATATGTTAAATATATGGGAAAATTGCATTTTCTGAAAGTAATGAACATTATCTTATTCTTAATTTATTAAATTGACAATTTGTATTGTTATTTCCAGATATCATGGAAAACATGTGCCGATATGTGATTACAGCTTGCGATGTTCGAAACATACTTATAGCCAAAGCCATCAATGTACAGGCAATATTGTATTTACTACGGTTAAGCACAGCTTACAGATAAGATTCTCTTTATGGAATATTTTGATCTTTTTTGATATCCGACTCTGAATAATGATTTCTTGAATGGCCTTGCAACCTCTTCAGCTTATTTATATAACCATCGCCTTATACTTAGGTCACTACGATAATGATACATCATCATGGCGATTGAAATTCCTTTCTACAATGCCACAATACATGCAGCTCATTGATCATATCTGTTTGTACAGCGTGCGGTACATCCCAGCAAACCTTGTAACCGATAGACGTCATTGATATAAGCACATAATACATAGTTATCTTAAACACTTGTCAATCGTCAGATGATGTTACGATGTTTATCTCTCTTGTCTGTTTATTTAATAAGAGGGGTGTTAGAAAAGTATTTGAACGTCATTCTCTTATTCATATTGATGAGTGTAAACGCGTTTATTACATACGAAATCCTGCTGTCATTATAACCATTTTAGTCTAACAGGTATGCAAATTTCTTTTTCCCAGTCAAACAATGAGGACTTTATAAAACCTTAAATTTGTTTAGCTGGAATATATTAGCCTCTTTTCGGCCACAGAAAATATGAGTACCGTTGTTTAGATATATTATATTATTAGTAAAACTAATGTTTACAAATTTTAAAAACATCATAAAATAAGGATATTCATACCTGTTTGATTATAAAAATTTAATTGATTTGCTATTCTGCCTACGGACATAACAGAGTCGTTAGGTCATGTAGATTTGAAAATTGGAAATGAGAGGGGTTCCCTACAACACTTGTGGGTAAATACAAAAAATTCTGATACCGGAATTAACAGGAATTTTCACAGATGATAGTAATGATTATTTAAACCTCGTAAATTCGATACATTTTCTGCAAAATAACTGCATTTACATTATTTTTAAAAACCCCTTATATACCCGAAATACAAGTAAAAATTAATCAAGTTTCAGATATTGATCTGATTACAATTTTCTTATATCTTTTTCATTGAGTGCAAAGTATCTGCAAGGCGATGAACCTTTATCAGTTGTCTAGATCCAAACAAAACATTTGACGTGTGTACAAGTGAATTAGAGTTGCGTTTATACAGTCCTGCAGTTTACCAAAGAGATTGGCATCATAAAAACTTGCCTAGTTAATGATTGCTAGATGTACCGTTATAAGTTAATTTGCACATAAAAAGCTTGTATTGTTATACAATATAAATTGAGAAGGCTGTGCCTTTCCCTTTAAAGGCAGAGGTACAGTCTTCTGAATTTATACTGTATAAGTATACATGCTTTTCATGTGCGACTGTACTATTAACAGTACTTCTAGCTGTCAAACCAAGGGATGTTATTATTAGGTCCTTCTAATTGTTCAACCGCATGCGTGTATAAACGTAGTAAAATTATATTTCACCATCAATGTTTACAGATTATCAACTTACCATAACGCGACTTTCTTTTGCTGTTAAAATTCCCAGGCACATGCTTAAAAGGTCGCCATGTCTGGTTATTTAATATGTTATTGAGTGTCCTGTTCATTATACTTTTACGGATTTAAGTGTCGGGTCTCAATTTTAACACTTCAGTTAATACAATAACAGCTGTTTTACAGTTACTCGCCTTGCTTTACTCATGCGTAATATCTATCAAAACATTAACCGTCAACTTAAATTACCGATGTCTTTAACACTTGTGCTACTCTCGTATGTAGTCTTATGTATGTAAAACCGGGTCTAACAATTACAATGTGTTTTTGTCCTTATACATTTTTGGTATTCTTATTCGGCGTTAGCTGTCTAAGCTCACTTTTGACCTAGTTTTTCGACCAATGAAATATTGTAAATAAAACTTATTATGCAGCGGGAAAATCAAATAGATTATTTTGATTGGTTATTAGTGGGTCTCGTTAATGATTACCGTAACGATTTTTATATTGTGTGTTAGTATTTACATGGCACTTATATGTTCGGGCATTTTCGTTTTTAAAAGCGATAATTGTATTGGAGAAAAAGATATTTACGGTATAAATAACCAGTTAAGTCAATTGATGGCTTAAATACGATTTTATATGGAATATTCATGGGTGACAGGTAAACACTCGAGTACAATACACAGTGTAAAACGACAGAGAAGTGCTGATGTTTCTGGTTCTTACTGGTTCCTTCTTAGTTCCTTTAACACTGATTGTTAATTGCAAGTCCAGATATTTAAATCGCCTTGGTGTAGTGGTTATCACACTCGCCTCTCAAGCGGAGGCCCCGGGTTCAATACTCGGGAGGGACACTTTTTTTAAGTTAATTTACGTAAAAGTTGGTAGATTTCGCTCTTGTAACAAGTTGTTATTATTTTCATTTATTGTATTTTAATAACATTTATTAGTCATTAGTACTAACTCTACAAGAAGGTATTTTATTGAAACTGAATAAATGTACAGTTAATGTTAGACATTCTTCTTTAATCGACGTATTATCACCAGACGAAATTTGTGCACGCTCTTTATTTTATTCTTTATTACATATAAAAATCTTCTCCATCAACGCCGTTTATCTTTCTTAAAGAAATTTCTTGTTTTTATTTATGTTGCTGTATTTTTTAATTATTTGATACTTTTACTAACAAATAAGCAATAAGTGTCATATTTTAATTCATGTCCGTGAATGATTTGGTTGCACCTTCAATTTTACCATAATGTTTTCAGCTTTGCTAGTTTAGTTTTTCAATAACTTATTTCAACACATCTGATTTCATTACTAAACACAAAGGCTATATGTTTATTTTAGACGTTAACTGAGACGTTATATCGCCGATGCATAAAGTATTGATGTAAAGCTACTGTTGTGCTCTTAATTTATGTTTGAATTATTATTCAAAGTTCAATAATCTTACGACCGTTGTTCCATAATATATATTTAATGTATATTTTCAGTTGAAATTCTGCTAAAACTTAAAGAAATGTTTGCGCCAAATTTCGGTAAAGTTTCCAGCTGCAATTTCTGCTTGAAAGTGCAATTACACCTGTCTTCCGATAAACTTCTTAATTTGAAAGTCAAATAATCTGTTTGAGACTTCAATGTTAACAATTATCAATCTCATTATTATTTAGAAAAGAGGAGATAACCCTGACCTCTGTGAAAAAAAATAACACCATCTTCTAGCTTTATCAAATGTCCATATACGTGCAAATACCACAAATTAAATGAAATATAACATATAGCATCACTTAAAAAAATTGAATTTAAAAACGGGTAAGTTTTCATTTTTGTTCGGTATATATTAAATTTAAAATTGAAAATAAAACCCGTAAAAAAGACTAACTTATGCAGTTTTTCTTTTTTTAATCATGAAGGTAATGATAAACTTATTTTTCAGGCCTTGTGCAATATGCGTATCGAAAATAGTCACACCCAGAAAACTCAGCCTCCAAAAATAACCAAAAATATTTGAATAATAGAAAGCATGGTTTATAAAATGACCGATTTCTAATAAGACGCCGCAAACAATTTACGGCAATAAAACCTGAGTCACCGCTTTGGAACGGTCGATGGCAGTTTGCTACAGGGATTTTAAACGAAGTTATAGGGTGCACCAACCTCACTCTTGCCCCAACAGGTTCTCATATGAACACACAAGTTGTCTTGTTGAATTGACTCTAACCCACCCATCATCTCGACACTGTTTCACGCAAAGCACAAAAACAAATTATTATAATAAGAAGCTTATTGCATTGTCAAGCATATTAGGCATGTGAATGTTATCTCGGAACTGGAACTCTCATCACCTGCTTTATCTAAAAAAACATGGCAACATATAAGAAATACGGAAAATGGTTACTGTTTCGTGAGTTCAAAGCTGAGGGGTTTGTTCTTGAGAAATGTCTGAGTTCGTTTGTACCGTAGACTCAAGGATATTCAACATCTGTCTTCTGTCCAACAATTAGAGGTCTTTACTCATTTCATAATTGTGACATTTTTGGAGTTCAGTTAAGTCATATCCAGAAACAGACGAATGAGTTCAAAGAAAGGAACGCCATTGTTTCTTTGTCTGGTAGCGTGGTAAAACTACCACAAAAAGGTGAAATATGCATATCAGGAATCGCCACATTCAGAAAAAACAGCCTCCCCACACAGTCAAGAAGAAGAGAGAGGGAGAGAGCATGGTTAATAAAATGATCAGTTTCAAAAAAGTGAACGGGGAATTTATAATATGTTTATATATTCATTTTGTTTATTTGTAATCTATCTAATATTATCTTTTATTTTAATGAATTTGTGTTAGAAAAGCGCCTGTGAATAACAAAATTATATGAAAGGCATCTGTTTATAAAGAATTAAGGAATTTTGCTCAGTCCTGATTATCTGAGAACCAGAGAACATCTGTCTCTCAGAAGTTGTAACCTTCTTATACTCTAAAGTATGTATGATTGTTTGATAAGTTTGATAAGTACTTGTAAAAAGCCTAAATTTCGGTTTTGTTTTGAGGATGTTGGTTCTATTAAAAAAATCGTAACACCATTTTCAAGTGGAAAAACGAAAAAAAAGGACTATAGTTATACATATTTTATATGCAGAAAATAAAATGCTGATTTTTCTCGTCATAATTGCAAGTTGTCAGTATATTGTTCTAATTCGTATTTTAAACGATTTTTTCAAGTGTAGTTTTAATTTTGGGTTTTGATGTGAATAGAATATTAACTTTATTAATCATTTTATTTATTTAAAAGATTTCAAAATTTTTAAATACCGTTTTAGACTGTTATTAAACGTGGTTCTTTTGATACACGGTATTTAGTAATTAAGTTAAAGTAAAGTCTTCAAGAATGCTAGTTTTCTACCATCTCATTCACATAGTTTCAGTGGAAGTACCTTAAAGAAGTACTAAAGCCATGTAGGAATTGTTGTGCTGAAGATTATAAAACTAAGATTTGAATCCAGTCTAAAATCTCAAGCATCTCATTGGCTGAAGTGGCGACCAGTCAAGATTTGAGACTGGTTTCCATCCTCAGTTTTTGTGTCGCCCTTTCGAAGAAATGGCGATACATAGGGATCGCTTTGTCCGTCTGTCCGTCCGTCCGTCCGTCACGAAAACGTAACGTTGGCTATAACTTTGCCATTTCTTAATATTTCTTCATGAAACTTTCAAATTTTATTGCTTATGACAACACGCTCATGATGATGCCAAATTCGTTAGGTCAAGGTCACATTTGATTCAGTTAGGCCCCTTTTTGTACTTAGATTTTGACACGAAAACTTAACGTTGGCTATAACTTTGCCATTTCTCAATATTTCTCCATGAAACTTTCAAATTATATTGCTTATGACAACACACTCATGATGATGCCAAAATCTTTAGACCAAGGTCACATTTCATGGAGTTAGGCCCCTTTTTGAACTTGGATTTTAACACAAAAACTTAATGTTGGCAATAACTTTGCCATTTCTCAATATCTCTTAATGAAACTTTCAAATTATATTGCTTATGACAACACGCTCATGATGATGCTGAATTCTTTCGGTCAACTTCGCATTTGATGGAGTTACGCCCCTTTTTGTACTTGGATTTTTATATGATAACATAACGTTGGCCATAACTGCGATTTCTCAATATTTCTTCATGAAACTTTCTAATTATATTGCTCAAGACAACACACTCGTGATGATGACAAGTTGTTTTGGTCAAGATGGAGTTATTCCCCTTTTTGTACTTGTATTTTTTTCCAACATTGTATCCGAGGAGGAACACATTTGTTCAACTGAACACCCATCTAGTATAATCTAAGGGCTTGGATATAATTATGATCGTGTATTTTCCCTTAGTAATGGCAAATTCATAAATTTTCTCATTTTCTCGTTCAACTAGGCCTTGTACTCAAAATCTTCCTTAATTGGTCTATGGGTTTAGCTGATTGAATTTGATAGGTGTTCTGCTTCTTGGAGTGTTGTCTTTAACCATTATGACTTGCCTAAGCTAGTAAATTAATTAAAACATTTAAAACTTAACTTCAATCAATGTCAGCTTTTATCGTACTTACAGCAAGCACACTTTCAAACGTATTCTTGATATAAATCTGAACTTGATGTTATGTATTTGGAAATAAAAGCATTACAAACATTTAATGAGTACTTATTAATTTAAAGTGATGTATACAAAGAAAGAAATTGATAACGTTCTTTCTCCTTGTGTATTCATATCAATGGTATAGTAGTCCATATTCAAAGCGTGGGTCCCCTAGGTGGTACGCACGCAACAGTTTCCATTGGTAAGTCTGTAACCATTTATTATCGGTCTCCTTTGTGTATTGCTATACCGGTATGTGTTTTATTTATAAATTTTCTTTTTACTTCAGGTTCATTAAAAACATCGACATATGGATAAGTCTACCGGATTCTTACGTGTTACGGGTAAGTCTGATTTTATTTTAACAATATTGTCTTACATATGTGCAATATACTTAAAACGACAAATTTATATGCTTGCAAACACACGCACACACGCACGCACATATCTTAGAAACTTAAATTTATTAAGTCAGGATACACTGTTGCAATTTAATTGGTCTATGCTTGTCCTGATCAGGAAGGTTTAAAACATTTTGCCTTTAATTGTGTAAATGTAGTTAATTTTATTTACCGCGGGGATTAATTTTTTAATGGTCTGCCTTCTTTCATTAAATCTTAACATTAATGTCGTCACATTTCGACAGCTTTATATTAGAAAAACAGAAAGAACATAAGTTTTAATATTATCAAATACAAAAATTATCAGAAAAACAAGAAACAAAAAATAATATATGCATATCAGGAATCGCCAGACTCACAAAACACAACCTCCCCACACAGCGAGAAGAAGAGAACAAGAGAATTTAACAAAAGACACAGATCGGTTAATTGCTTTGACGATCATAGCAAAAGATATTTGTCATTGTGTGTTTTTACCAGTTCTATGGTGCAACATCTTCTTACATGTCCCGCAAAGCTCTTTTGAACAAACTTACATATTTTAAATTGGCGAAATGACTGCCATCAATCTAATTGGCATTGTGTGGGCAATTGTTTGCAAGCACATATACGAAAAAGTGTAGTTCGTTGTAAATCAAAATCTGTAAGAACTTATTGGCCCTTTCTTGTATATTTTTCATTGTGAGCTTGTTGATTTCATTGATGGTCTCTTTTCCCGGAATGGTGCACAATATCAGTCTTCTTTGTATTTTGCTATATTTATGTGTGCATGTCAATGGAGGGTTAGAGTTAATTAGAGTTAATTAACTTAGGTAACCTTAAGGAAAATCTTGCATCTAGACATGAGTTAAGTGAGCGCAATCTATAAGCAGGTTTAAAGCTGTGAGCAAACCATTGCCGCATGTAACCGATCGTTCCACGGCGGTTAACCTTTATGATACAACTCTTTCCAATACAATGCTAGTGTCAACTAACAGCATTGTAAAATATTTGCAGTAACTAAAATACATTTAAAAAAAATTAAGTCTTGGTTTAACAAGAACTACATTTTTCATTTCAAATACATTTTAGTGTTGCAATGTCTACTTTTAATACACATAGTACATTTTGTTCATTGTTTAATACCCGAAAAGCTGTCTTTGTGCTAAGGATAAGGTTTTCGTCAAACTATTGCATGGTGGCTATAGGACTATGTTTCAAAGATTGTCAATAATCAGAAATGTGGAGATTCTAATATCGATTTATATTTCTTTTTATTCTAATTTCTGATCTTTTGGACAAACAAAAACATGTCTATGCGCCAAGTGTACCAAAGAGGCTAGATTTACAGTAAAGGAATGCAGTTTAAATTTCGATTGGTTTGATCAATTCAGACCTGTAAAATTTCCTGTTTTGTTTCGGGTTTGATGGCCTTTTCATACCTATTGTTACACGAAATTGCTTCAACTTTAGACACTTGATAGGTTTAATTTAGCCACATTGTTCGTGACAAGAATCCTGTATCCGGCAAGCGCCATTTTGCTCCACAATTCATTAAGCTTTGGCAAGAGAAAGTGTGACATTTTTAGGCGAATTTCAAACAATTTGTCCGTGAAGAACAACAACATAAATAGCATCAACTTTCATACAGCATCAAATTTGAAAAATGAACGTGCAAGCATTATTCAAAGATTAAACTCGAGAAAGCAGAAGCCAAGCCAAAGTGCACGTACGTCTTAAACAATAGTTTGAAGTTTGTCAACATAATGCATTTGTAATGATTAATGTATTTTTATAAAAGTTAAACTGAAACGTACACATAAATAGATTGAAATGTAACGGATATTTAAAAGTGTTTTTGAAATGGATAATTATTAACAAGAATGTTTAAGTACATCGATTTGCAATGCTATTAGCTTCTTATGTTTTTTATGTTTGTGTGCTTTTGCATGCAACATTGTTGAGCTGATGGGTGAGTTGGAGTTATTTCACCAAGACAACTTGTACTTGTGTGCTGATATGAGAACCTGTTGGGGCAAGTGTGAGGTTGGTGCAACCTAGAACCTGGTTTAAACGCCCAGTGGCAATTTGATTTGCCACTGACCGTTCCAAGGCGGTAACACCTCGGGCTCTTATTTTTGTAAATTGTGGTGTAAAACTGATCATTTCACTAACCATGCTCTCTCTCTCTCTCTCTCTCTCTCTCTCTCTCTCTCTCTCTCTCTCTCTCTCCCTTCTTCTCGACTGTGTGGGAAGGCTGTTTATACTTAATGTGGCATTCCTGATATGCATATTCACCTTGTTCTTATTTGTCTAACACAAGACTTATTCAAAGACTTCAAAAGAGTGAGATTTGCATAATTATCAGGAATTGCCACACCAGAAAACGAAACACAGCCTCTCCTTACAGCCAAAATGAAGAAAGGAAAATATTACCATCTTAGGCATTCGCGCTCATTGACTTTTATATAACATTATAAAATATGTCATTGAAACTACTGAATATTGAAAAAGGTCAAACATGAGTTTATGATTAATCATACGAAAGTAAGATGTTAATTTTTATATTTTTTTAATTATTTACGCATTTTTTTCACAACATTTAAAACACCATTTATTTTAAGCATTTCATTTTCATGTTTGTATTCTTTGTAAGACTGTTATATCCCAATTTAGATTCGTGAAAGATTATTAGTATCATCATTTTTTAGTTTTTGTGACTTTTCTTGAATTGTATAATATAAAAAAAACCGAAGTCAAACGTTTGATTTAGGTACTACGACACATGGCTCTTCGATAATGATCATGATTTGGAATTAACGCTTGAAGCATAACTTAGCACCATTTGTGTCCGAACTATTTCTACAGACCATCAGTTGGAATTTAATGACACTTTATGCAGAGTTTCACAAACAGGTGTAGATATGCATAATCTCAGACTATTTCGACTGAATGATTTTCTAAAACGTTTTTGGCATAGGAAACACTTTATATATGAAAATAGTTAAACCGTGAAAAACTTTATTTTAAAAATCTTCAATCTATAAATGGTAGTGCTACTTATCCATAATTAAATAGAAGTTCATTGCTGTCTAAGTTCGTTTATGTACTGATAACAAAACCAGTTGCATCATTCAGATAACAGCGGGCGGCCTTATGATCTCAACACACGGCATGATAACATGTTAGTGCTGTGTGTGGTTTTGAATTCGTTGTTATTTACATAATCGGCCACCAGAGTCCTCACGAATTAAATGTCTTCTACAGTAAACCAATATAACGGTAAGCAGTTTCGCTTCTTTTTATAATCCAAATATACACTTATTTAGTAATGGAACCACACTTTCTGTCTTATGGATAGCTGATCCATATACTCGTATATTAGAAAATTTCGGTTAAAAACCAATTGTATTACAGCAGTAAGGTAGGGTTTTTTTCATTCGTTTCAAAATCAGTTTCGTCATTAGGCTTAACCTATCAAAACATACTGTTTACTTAAGTTCTTATCTTGAATAAAAACGTATATAACCGACTTAACACGAAGATAAAATGTCAGTCTTAAATAAGCTGCACCGCATGCTTCCAATTAATTAACGATCAATTGGCACGTTTAGCGATATTAATACGATCTTATGTAAGATTTAAACAGGAAGTAAGCACTTTGATCTCCAATAGGTTTTGATTAAATTAAGGACGGAACGTTTGCTTTCTGATTTGTTTGATGTTTAATGTGTAATTTATATTACATGTAATAAGCATCCACGCTTCAAACGATGAAACATTACGAAACGGTATTCATGTATCATAATTACAATTCAATTCAGTTGTGTTAGTTAAAAATTTCGCGGAAGACGCTTGGCGTCGGTTAAACTTATCGTTATTAAACACTTAAAAAAATCTTTTACATCTCATTACGGCGTTATGCAGATACTCTAAAACACAGACGTTTTCTCAAATAAAACATGTATCAGCTTTTAGAAACAAGAAAATCTTGTTCATGACATCTGAAGTTCATTGCAAAAACAGTTTACAAAATTAGTGTAAATTACCATTGTTAAATTTGGTGATACAAGACAAGCTTTAACATTTGTAGTGGACGGGATATACATATATTTAAAAGTACTGGAAAGAATAATTTTGTTAAAATCAGCAAAATAATTTCATCTTTTGGTGTCCTAGAAATAACTAAATTGTACACAATTCCTAGAATATCGAATTTGTTTCTTACATTGCTTTGGTATTTTGTGTATCTATTCTCTTGGAGAGTTTTCTAGCTCTTCTTGTCTTGTGTGAATCATACCATACAATTAATATCCCTTTTAAACGAGGGGCATTTGAGAAGAAGTGTCAATATTACACACTTTTTCATGCGAATTAGCCAATCGCAAAATGCTTTTCTGAACATCTCTTTAGGTAAGCTGCTTATACACTTGTACAGTGCGCTGCATACTGCAATGCGCTTTTCAAACCGCCGTCCTCCTATGTTCCCCTTAATATATTGATTCAACCAAATGTCACAGGGTGAAAGGTCAGGACTATATGGAGGATGCGCTGAAGTTTCAATGTTGTTCTCCTGCAAATGTTCCGCTACAACAGCAGACCCCAAGGAGGCCGGTGCGTGGATGCTTCTCAGTGTAGTGGCGAACAACTTCAGACAGGACATTATTCTTGTGAAATGTTCCTGTGACTCTAGTATGTTCGGGTACAGGGACACGTGTCACTATACCGTCCGAGTAAAACAATAGGGCGTACATTACGCGTCGGACGGTCCTGCTCCTGCGGGCTTTTTTGGGTCTTTCGTCTTCACTTTACAGTCATGTTTCGTCACCTGTAACAATCTCTCGAAACCGCCTTTACGTGTCAGTCATTTTGGTGCAATTTCAACACACTGATGTTTTTACTCATCAGTCAGTAAATGTGGTATCCAGCGCACGCAAAACCTCCGTAACTTTTATTTTTCTTTTAACATAAAAAACACCGACGACGAATTTAAGCCTGATATTTCACTTATTTCTTTGATAGTGTACCGTGCATCTTCTTCCACTATACGCATTACAGTTGCGACGTCACGTTCTGACGCTGTAGACAACGGCCATCCAGGACGTGGTTCATCTTAGATGTGATTTTTCCATCCTTAAAAAGTGAAACCCATTTAGCAACTGTGCGATATGGAATGGGCTGTTCTCCAAATACAATTTATAAAACGCGTTGTATTTGTAAAGCGCTTATTCCTGATTTCCGCGAATTTGACACTAGGCTCTTTGTTCCTGCTTCAGATCTTTAGCAGTGCACTCTGTCATGGTGACAGCACTATTCATGACTCTACTGTGTTCATTTCAATAATGTGCATGAATATCACGAGGAAAATTACGCTGTTATGTAGAAAAAGGATTACTTTTTCAACAACATGTTTCCCGCGTGTGAGCGCGAAAAAATCTTGATATACACGTAATAGCTATATTGCCACTACTTCTCAAATGCCCCTCGTATTTTATTGTGCAAATTTAGTTAGTCACTTAAGAATTTGACTGCTAAACTTGTTGCCCTGTACAACTGCCAACTATTCTGTCCGAAGACTAGTGTAATTTGCAACCCTACGATATTTCGAGTTGTTTAAATATCAAATAATTTTTAATTTTTATTAAAACCAGAGTTTTTAAATCCACAGCAAATACGAATGCATTTGTTTGAATACTCACTATATAACTTCTTTGAATATATCAAACGACGTCAGCCGTGCATCTGCGTGCAACAATCGTTAAACAAGTATGAACAAAAAGTCAAAAAAGTAAAATTTTCATTTAGTTTGAAATTATTCTAAACCGATTTTCTAACTACACTGATAACATGGTATAACATGAGTATATCCTGCAAATTGAAAAACATAAGATTCATCATTTCCACTTATTTTTAATGAAGTTGCCATCAAAATCTCAACACGCCTTTGGAAATCACTGACATTTATTATTTATTCAAGGAAGGGGTAAAATCAAAAGTAACACAATCGTCGGTCGGGGGTATATTCTCCGTTAACAAAGATTTATGTTTTCTTAATTATGACCCCTCCTTCTTTGTATATTTCTTTGCATGTCGGTCGGTATGTACGTCCGTCGGTCCGTCATTCCATAATCAACCTTGTCCGATCACTAAGTAGACAAAGTTTTGACAAACAGGGTTAGAAGGTCTAATGCCAAGGTAACATTCAAGATTACTTTTCATTTGGCATTGGGGGGGGGGGGGGGGGGGGGCATAAATGTATAAAAAAAACATCGCTTGTTTGGATTCTAAATTTGTCTTAATCAATTCTATGCGATTCTGTACTAATGCAATTGCTTAGCTGATAGACATAAGATGTTTTAGCAGTTTTAGCCCATTTGAGTTTATCCTCTGTACAAAATCTACGATCGCTATTGTGACGAAGGCACACTGGGATTTTGATGGTAATTTGAGAAAAAAGTAAAACTGATGTATCTTATTAGGTTTCAAATTTGAAGAGCATACTCATAAATTGTATGATCAGTGTAGTTAAAACATAGGTTAAGTATATGAGCTATAAGAACATTTTCTCAGCAGCAGGATACTTTATCCGCGTGTTTAACTAACCTGAGGTTAAATCAAGAACAAGTAACTCTTACAAATAAAAATGTTCTTGTTCAGTTTATTTTTATGAATTTATACACTAGAATGACATGTTTCTAATGATATAAAAGGTATCCAAAATATTTCACACAACTTCCCTTATTTCATTTGGAATTTTAAGCCAGTGTTAGTTTTACCCTCGGATAAAATTTCGATCAGATCGATAAATCCTGCCTTAAGGAACATACGATGCAATCATGAAAAATTATATGCAACCATATCTGAACAGTTTCCTTTTGTACAAAATACTATCATATTTGTCCACCCTACATTAAATTTACTTTTGAAAGCGTATGTTTGCAAACGCCATTCATTTCAAACGATACCAACACATTAAATTCGCGTGCAATTCAGAAACCGTGTTCTGTTTCTCGATGTCCTTGTTCATGTCAGACTAAACCCCCATTATGGGTGAGAAATATGTTTCGTCATGCCTGATGTCGAGAAAAATGTCGAAAATCTGTGTATTACCGCATTTTGCTTGCAAAACAAAGACCAAAATTGATGTGTTTTTGTTATAACTTGATGTTTCCTCTTGTTCGTCATTTAACGATTTCTTATTTCTTAACCGAAAATGTCATGCAATTCCGTGAAATTTCAATAACTATCCCCGAGGACTGAACTGCTTGATGTTGATGTATTTCATTGATTAAGGCACTGCACTTTTTGTTCATTAATCTTCCAAGAAGTCTGGTAAGACAGTCATTAAATAATTAATGTTCAGACTGAGGTTTCACTTGAGAGAGAGAGAGAGAGAGAGAGAGAGAGAGAGAGAGAGAGAGAGAGAGAGAGAAGGATGAGAAGAAGAAGTGAGTTTATGTGAGTTTGCTTGGTTGCTTATTGTTGTCAAGAAAAAGTACATTTCATACTTAATCTAATATTTATTACCTATTGGTCCGACCAACAACCTGATTGGACTTGGTTTGTTGCTGCTGACATTTAGCTGTTCCCATTGTTGAAACCGTACTCTTTACACAATAGCCATTGTGAATTTCTGTAACAACAACTTTACTAATATCATACAATATTTCTATTCTATTTATGTTTTATAAAAATTTTCAGGTGTATACCTGATTTATTTACTTAAGGCAAAGTAAGGCATTCCCGTCTGAAGAAAACGGGTCAGCAAGAGTATATTCAAATGACCTAAATGACCGTTGACTTTTGTCTCAAATATCGCTTTGAAGATTGTCACTGTTGAACTAAATATGTTTATACATCTATAACTTTTTCAACAGTTGAAGAAATGCACAATTGCTATATTTAGAAAGAGTTTTCTTGTTTTGTTGTTTCTTCATCTTTATTAGGCCAGTCAACAAAATTAATGCTTCTATCTAGTCTTGCGTTACGTTATTTTTACCATCCGGAAAGTGGAGTTTATTTAAATTTTTCCTGATCCAAATTATAATTATTGAAAATAATTAAAAAGTTCAATTCAAAGCTTTAAACATGAACTTACCTTGTTTGTAATAACAAGGATTAATATTGTTTTAAACATCACCATTCTCAACTCTGCATCCGACGCACACCGATATAATATCCTTCTATCTTTGGTTAATTTATGCGTTGGGAGGTAATTCACCAAAGTAACTTGATCTTGTTTGCTCATATGAGATCATGTTGGGGAAAGTGAGAGGTTGGTGCACCCTAGAACCTGGATAAAACCCAAAGTGGCAAAGTGATTTTCCTTTAGCTGCTCCAAGGCGGGAAACCCTCAGTTTCTCTTTTACTTGAATTATTTGTGGTGTCTTATTTAATCTGATCTGTTTACAAACCCTTGCTCTCTTTTTCTCTCTACATTGTGGCTGTAGTGAAGCTGTGTTTTCTGTGTGTGACCGTTCCTGATATGCATAATTATTTAACTTTTTATTTAGCAGAAGTTACATGTGCAACCTATATAATCCATAGAATGCAGTTTATTTCGTTCTATTTGCTCATGTTACACAGTTTTTATTGATAATTGTATGTTATTTATTATCTGGATATTGTTCCTTAATGAAAACCTGTCGATTCCGTTAACATTCTAACCAAGCAAATTGTCAAAACATTTTATAACCCACGTGAATTTTAACCAGAAGCATATCAATTCCTACCCCTCGGTTAATGTTGATTGGACGCTTGCGTAAGTTATCATCAATTCTAAGTTGTTTTCGTTATGTCTGTTGATCTGGCAAATGTTTGATATAAGCTTCAGAAGAACTTTCCTCGCACATGGCAAGCTACTCGTGTAGCTTTTAATAAAAGAAGACAGAAATACAAAATATGTAAGGAAATATATTAAGGATGTTTAAGACGATTAAATACTGCATATAAATGTCGTGATGTATCAAACCATATTATGATCGCATTTGTCAAATAATTAGAAATCTCCACAAAAGTAGTAATGCTACTGAAATATTGCATGGGCATTTAGTATCATCATATTTAACTTACATTTATCACGCTCTATGAATTTGTCATGGGTTCGTGACAAGTAGCAGTGTCGTGAGTTGAATGCGGAAAATCGGAAGCGTCACTCTCCAAACCTTTCGTAAGACTGATAAATTGTGTATGCATTTAAGTCTCCTTTATTTTATTGGCGAATTGCCGCATAATAGAGAAAATGCAAACACTGCTTTCGTTACTAAAATCACCCATTAAGTTATAGGGAATGGAGGATTTGATGCATGTTAATAGCGATATCTACAAATATGTCATGTCATTGAGCTTCATATTTAGATATATCTTTCTCGAATGAAAAAAAAATTGATACTTAAGGTATCAATACTCGAAATTCTATTCATTTTCGTATGTCTTAAGTTTTCTAATGACTTTCCATTGTTATTATTATGATAACATAAATATGGAAACTGGGTGAATCAATTATTCATAGAGAAAAAAGAACGGCGTTACAATGTAACATTTAAAATACAAAATAAAAGAGGTCATTCAAATATCACGTATTATCCTAATAACATTATTGAATATCATTTTGTTCAGAACTAATTACAAGAAAAATTAAACAAACTGGGAAACATTATGTGTAAACAGTTTCTGTTCTTTATGGTAAATGTGTAGTCAATGAAATATGTCTATTAACATCTTTACTACCAAATGCCTAACGTTCTAAGAAAATTACAATCATAACTTCGAGTAAAGCCATAAAGGTGTACATAGTACGAGCGTTATGTTCCTTTTTTATGAATTCGTGTATATCTTATTTTTTCTCATCTTTGAAATCAAAGTACAAAGACTGAGGACCGAAGTTGAAACAGTTCAATATATTTCATACATATATAAATCATGTCTTTTTTAATGCATAATCGAGATTCTTTTCATTCCATCTCGTTTCTATCAGTAAAGTTTATTCAATACTCCACTTTTAAATACAGACATTCTATGATGTATTCGATTGTCTGTGCTTCTGCAAGGTTATGTCATGAATCATTCCCGATTTAGACTAACTCTCGATTAACCGTTTTCCAGAGAGAGTTAATTAAAACTAATTATGACATGGCGGTCTCTAGTTCTGTTAATGCTAGCGCCTTTTTTGTGGGAAAACAAAATGTAACTGTTTCTTGAGTGAGAAATTATTGTTAAACAGTGCATATTAAGTGCTGATGTTTTCACGTAATGGGCAAACTATACAACGCACTTCATGAATGCATGTTATGCTCGTCGGCAGTGAAAACAACAACAACAACAACAAATAATCTCCAATCTTGGGTCGATTTCTTTTGGAAATATTACAATCGGATGGGAATGTTATAATTAAATGATCAGCTGAGAGAGACGAAATCCACCTTCTGGGTAACATATCTTAAAAAGAAATTAGTCACACCTTCTTTTCCTCGGATATACACTATCTGAAATAAGATATTAAAAAGTTGATATTGACGCAAATAATAATATAGAGTTTATGAATGTTTATAGGGAATGTTTTCTTAAAAGAACCTAGAAGCTCGATTTGTTTCTTTTATTACTGTCATCGTGTTCTTGCTGATTTTACTTCAGGAGCTCTGGTCTCGGTAAGATCATTGAATACCCGCCCTTTGGCTTTTCAATGCTATAAGTTTCTTATGTTTTATATGTTTGAGTGCTTTTGCATGCAACATTGTTGAGCCGATTGGTGGGTTGGAGTTATTTCACCAAGACAACTTGTACTTGTTTTGTGATATGAGAACCTGTTGGGGCAAGAGTGAGGTTGGTGCACCCTAGAACCTGGTTTAAACCACCAGTGGTAATTTGATTTGCCACTCACCGTTCCAAGGCGGTAACCCCTTGGGTTCTCATTTTTGTTAAGTGTTTATGGTGTCTTTTTTGAAACTGATCATTTTATTAACCATGCTCTCTGGCTCTCTCTTCTTTTAGACTGTGTGAGGAGTCTGTTTTCTCTGAATATGGCAATTCCTGATATGCATATTTCAACTTTTGATAAATATTAGTATCTATTTCCTCTCACGAGTGGTTTGCTATGCATAGAGGTTAATTCATATTTACTAATAATACAAAAATATTCCCAAAATAATAGAATTGGTTGTCATAAACGAAAACAAAACAATGGACGGAACTAAACTTAGTAGAACTATAAGACTTAACGATAATTGAGCAGCCTTATGGGAGTGCATTTTGTCCTTGGTCGTGCAAGGTTCGAATATCTGAAATATTATCATTTACCAGTTAATGTTTATGAACTTTGTAGAACGATGATCTATCGGATCTTTAACCTTACCTATCATTAGATCGACTTGTACGTATTCCTGCCGCGCTATTCTCTAATTTTTATTTATATGGTTTCTAATAAGAATCCACGCAAAAGAATGAACAAAAAAGTATTATAGCGAGCTAATCAACCAAGGTTAGCAAATCAGTCTAGACTGCCATGGAAACTGTCGTTTGTACTGCACGGGAGAAAGTTGCACGACTAATTATTGGTTTGTCGGATTGTTTACGCTCCCCTAAAATATTTCCCATTATATTGAGAGTGAAGGATTGAAGAAGACACTCATATTTTTCATGTTTGATTTCTACCAAAATTCCATTTTGCGTTCTTTGTGACAGTTAAATTTTCCGTACATTTATCCAGTTTTACTATCAATTAAATTTAATAGAAATATATATTACATAGAAATATTTCTGTACGAAAATGTGCACAAGTTAGTTAACGTGAACAATACAATACATTTGACCCTCTAAAATAAATGTAACGTATGATTGATAAAGTTTGATCGTTGACTTTAATAGTAGTAATGCGTCTTGCTGGTAGACTAAGGCATTTTTGTGTTACGATTACCATAATTATTTTTTTCGAGACACCAAGTGGTTTTTGACAGAAGGTATCGGTACAAAGAATAAATAATTTACAATTTTGAAATTTCATCATTGATACACAAATGTCGTCAAATAATGATATTGCAGTTAGTAGACTAATGCTAAGACATGGTACATATTACTCAAATACTGTTTAAATATACTTTACTATTGAAAGTCAAGGTCTCAACTCCAATAATACTTACATACTCTTCTGGCTTTTCCAGAATGTCTATTCGTTCTTACAATTTGATTAATTAAGAACATGTCAATTAACGTGACAGTAATACCGTAAAATGATGGCGTGCCATATATCGTAACGTGTACCTATAATTTTCCAGTATGTGATAATTATGTGAGCTAATAAACCAAGTTAGAAGAACACTTAACATGTTCTAAGTAAAATTTAAGAATTATCCAGGGAGTGCATTCTTGTGCGTCTTTACCTTAGTGCAAAAATGTGAAAGTACCAGTGACATAAGAAGGAGATATCACTATGGTGACGACTTTCCTTCTTATTCGGCACTTTCTTCGTCTGTTCCTAAGTTCTTACTTCTTGTAGTTCTCTGATGACAGTCATTTTAAGTTTAAGTTGAGCCGTCTGTAATGACTTAACCGAGAAAATTGATGATGACAACTGCGACGATGATTATGATGATTTTATGTTTTGCTGTCAGCAACTTTTGTCATGATAGCACTAAAGAGGACTGACAAAACAAAGCGGTATAAATCTATAGTCAATCGAGTAACAATGCTTCTATCATATATTTATATAAGATTTATGTTTATTGTTTAACCATTTGGTATGGGTTTTTTTTGTTTCTATGGAAACCGTTCTGCCAGAAATAATGTTCAGATTCAGTTAATCAATCAAAACTTTGTTTTGAAAACCTCTGTGTCATGAATATCATAAATTCTTTAGTAAAGCGATAACTGCCGCCCTTTCTATCGTTTATCATAAATTTTACCGTAATGGCGTGTTATGAGAGGTTTTGTTTTGTAAATATCCAAACTCCACGGGCTTGTCTCCAGTACTGAGAGCGTTCATTCTTTGATGCTGAGCACTTCACTTTCATCTTAATATTTTTTATCAAACTTTAAGTGCATGTTGAGTTTTATGAAGAATTTCTTGTCAGCATATTTAAAGCACTTCATTAAACTGTCTTCGTTGGCTTGAACAAAAATACTGAAAATATCTGTAATCGCAATAAAAGAGAAATAAATCAGCATTTCGTCGAAAGTCCTCTTTGTGTTTTTATCATAGTTTTTTTTCTCGACTTAGTTTTGTTTTCTTTTTGCGCATTTAAACTTGGTTGGAGAAATGAGACTACTACTTGTTTTAATTAATTTGTTATCATTAACTATTTAACCAGCCTTAAACTACCAAATCTTTAGTAATTACTGTAGTTCTTTAACAAACACACGGACCTGAATTGTTGGAAAACTGCCTTGAAGCAATTATTGAAAAAAAAACACACACTAATAATAAATATTCCACTGGCGGCGTTTTTTATTCCCATGGGTTCAGTTCTATTTTCTCTAATGCCATCACCACCATCTCCCACCATTTCCCTCTCACCATTGAAATTATAAGTACAAAATATATTATCATTATATACATGTAAACATGAAATAGATGAAAAGCGAACTTTGAAGACCCTCGACCACGACAAATATGAAAATATTGCAGGCCCGGTTTGATTGAGCCTGTTCATGGGCGGTAATGGAAATGCTTATTACCGCCCACGCCGCCTAGCCCCGGGTTGAGCGCAACTCAATATTAAGAAATTAATAAATGCTGTATGTAATGAACATTGCTTGATTAATTATCCAATTGATAAATTATCTGACCTGATATTTGTTCTATTCCATGATGTTTATCACATTTGAACTTTTTGCGTTATATTCATCATGTATATTCTGTCAACAATGAGTATATATTGAACAAGATTTCTAACTAGACACCTCAAGGATCTCCATATTAAGTTATTCTCGACCGATCGATTTGTAATTTTCGCACACTACAAAATTAAAATATTGACTTTGGATTCCGTTGTGTAAGTCTGATATTAAATTGGTTTCATTTTCATCATTTCAAAAATCAACAACAATTTATTATTTTAGTATTGTTTATTGTATTTTCGTATTAAAACACGTCTTTATTATCTTTTTTACGTCATTAACCGCTTGACGTTGTGTGATAGCAATGTAGAGCCAACAGTTTTAACGCTCTTCAATGAACACAGCATTAAATTTGGAAAATTGCATTAAAAAGAAATAAAAATTCGATAATTTTTGGATTTTACGGCCCATATTCAGTCTCCTTTAATACATAATTAATCATTTTACTTCTTATATTGTTCATATTTGTCTTATTATAATTGTTAATTTCATGTTTCGTGACAAAACAGATTTATTTTTATTAAAACACGGTATCACACACAGAGCGCAATATATTTGTCTAGATATTAACGGTTAGCTTGCGTGGGTCTGTGGGAGTGACTTCGTCCTTTTTTACCGTTTCTTTCAGATCTGTATAGTATCATATTATATAAATGTGTATTACCTGACATGAAACGAGGGTTATTAACCCATGATAATGTGATATATCATTCTGAACTATATGCATACATTATACTTATTAATAAGGAAAGAAATTGCACGAATCGAAAACAAAGACAACATTTGCCAGAGAAAAAATAAATACCAAGTTTATAATCGTAACAAAATAATACAGAAAAAATATAATTTTAGTAAAATTATTTTTAATAGCATTTGTAGTGTGGTAAGAAGAGCTGATGCGCTAAGTTATAATAAATTAGGGAATGGGTAGGGTGTGAGCAGGGGCGCTCCTCGACTACACAATAAAATATTTTTTTCGACCTTCCGAACTCAAACCGACCAAAATATTTTTCAGGAAGATGGTTGGTGGTTTATTTAGTTCTCTGTTAATAGTTGTCTTTCTTGGTTTTAGATTTCCATATTGTAAACTCATACATGTATTAACAATATAGCCAAAAGACTTTAAAACAATAATCAATTGTTTTAATTCAAAATAAAAATCTTCATACATATACTGCATGTAGTACTTGTACAAAAACGCTACACGCTAGTTATTTTCATAGCCAAGTTCGATCTATACTTAAGACCACATGTTACCGAAGACCATCCGTTGAAAAAGGCCACATTCATTTTTCCCATTGACTGATTAAAAATCATATTTATCAATGAAGAAAGATCACCTGACTTGAACGACTACTTGGGATTTCTCATTAGTGGTCTCTAAAGACAGGTTTTACAATTTACATTATTACATGTAACAGTTAAGAAACATAATCACGTTTACAAATACTAGTGCAAAAGTATTATTTTTTACAGCAAGGCATAACCTTTATCCCCTTCTTCGGATCAATGACAGTGCGCATTGAAATACATTTATTAATCATCGGTGCATGAACTATCAAGTTTTGCAAACAGGATATGTCTACAAAAGAAATATTTAATTCAATATACTATTTCTGACTTTAATAATGATGCATTCTATTTTGATGTGCAATAAATTGGCACATGATAATTATGATCATTCAGTTTTGACAAACATACATAGCACTGGATGAAATGATCGTCCTATTAAACCATTTTGAAATACAAATTTTTGTACATAGCGATAAATATGCATGTTTTGTATACTTGTGATCAGTAAGTCTAAAGTTCATTACCAAAGAAGCTGAATATTTCTAGTGTAAGATATTTAAGTTTTGTTTTTGGGACTAAAGCAACTGCCTGATTGTATCAAAAGTAAGTGAGAACCAGCTTTCAGTTGATCATCGGCGTACATGTATGCTAGGAAAAAATTCACTCAATTCACTCGGAATATCTCTTGTGCACACATAACATTTCCGATGTTCGGGGTTTGCCGTAGAACGCCGAGTATTTCAGACTGCAGAAGTGAACAATGCAGCGGTAATTTTTATATTTTACTTTACTGGTATGCAATGAGCACATTTTCAAAGATTTATAAAGCGATTTATATTAATTAAGGCATCGTGGGAGTACTCTAGTGTTTATATATGTGTTATTTTCGGTGAATTTCAAAATCCCTTTTTATTCTTTGTATTATTGTAAGAAAAAGGCATAAAAGGAATTAATCATGAAGTTCATAAAAATTACGGCTCTTAATATCTACGAAATTAAATGATAAAACCTTTTTTATTATTTGCCCCTTATCACAAACTAAAGTAGACAAAAGTTGAAATGACAACCGTGAGTAGTGTTCAACTTTTTCCTTAGAGTGCACTAAATTTCGTCGAAAATGGCGAACTAATAAAATACTTAGATCTACTTGTTTTGAAGATTTGAATCGATTCGTTTTTTTTTCTTGTCGTATTACCTAAAGTTGACGTCACAAACCACGTGGTATGGCCACATTAATTGTATTTGTTTTGTTTTTAAGAAATGTTTAGTGTAATTTAAGTTGTCGCAATATATGGAAAGAGTTTCGATAGATGCTTACAAATAACCCGATTTAATCAACATCAGTTTTTAATCGATTCATGCCAAAACAGTAAACGGATTTGTTAGTTTACTTGCTGATACTGCAATGACAGAAAATTCCAAAATTCGAACAAGTAAGGTTTCCGGCATGACATACAGCGATCTGCATGCCTGGTGATAAACAGTTTATCGTTATTCTTACTTCTTTGTTTGCACGACTGTGGCAGGGGTTTAGGAGTTGATGAAGGTTTATAAATAATATTAATAGAACCTAGAAGCTCAATATGTTTCTTTATGCCCCTGTCAAAGTGTTCTTGCTGATACTGACTCAAGGGTTTCTGTTCAAAGTAAGGTAAGGTCATTGAGTACCAACGTTTTTGTCTGACAATGCAATCAGCTTCTTATGTTTTTATGTTTGTATGCTTTAGCATGCACCAATGTCGTTGATGGTGTGTTGGAGCTAATTCAACAAGACAACTTGTGCTTGTTTGTTCATATGATTATCTGTTGGGTTAACTGCAGCTGTTGATGCACCCTAGAACTATAATGCATAGAATTTGGTATTATTTTGCCACTGACCGTTCCTAGGCTGTAACCCATAGGGTTCTCTTTTTCGTTAATTATTTGTGGTGTCTCATTTGAAATAGATCTTCTTATAAACACATGCTTTCTTTACCTCTCTACTGTTTGGCTGTGTGAGAGTCTATGTCTTCAGATAGTGACCATTTCTGATATGCATATTTCACTAATTCTGAAAAATGTGGGGTGTAGGTACTTTGAAAAGTTGGAATAATTTCTTGTATTTACGAACTGTTTAAATTTTGACGATTTTTAAGGTCTCGCGTACTCTGGAGGATTTAATGTGATTTACCAATACATATTGTTCTTCTATTGTATGTATGCAGTCGTTTAGTGCAATATTGTTGACTCTATCAACCTGGCAAAGTTCAGACAGCAGATAATATTAATCACATAGATAGTTTATAAGTACTTCTATGAATTGAGGTATATTACAAAAAGGGCCAAATGAAGAAGTTGTTTACGTATTTCTTAATTGTATTTTAAATAGACAAAACGTACGGGATTGTCGTTAAAATAAGTCACTAAATAAAGCATATCATGTGACTTGACTAAATGTATCTTACAGGAAAAAAGCTATTTTTGCAACAATCAGTTAAGTGATGTATCAAAGGTTGATTTTGAAATCAAATGAACAGCGTGTAAATATTTATCTTGATTAAAAAATTAAAGTGCACTTGCTCACCTATATTCAAAGATGTTAAGAGTTTTACTATTGGTGTTTTAACCGAATGAGTTCTTCAAGATACTTTTTTCTTCCATACCCTTTCACTATCATGTAACAGCTGCCCTATACCAAGTAGTGGGTACCCTGTGGCAGTCCGCAAGATGGCGACCAGTAAAGCAACGAAAAGGTATGTGTTATTTTGTTTCCAATTTGTATACATATTGTAAGGTATAGACTGGTATACTTGGATCATATAATGAAAAGGATTGTTGATTGATTAAATGATTGCTTGCTTTATTGCCGATGTGTCCGTTTGACCCTGTAATTGATAAAAATAAATGGCCTTATTGGCTATTTCAAATTTGAAGCAAGAGCGACGACTGATTTCAAAATTGGAAACAAAATAGCACATACCTTTTCGTTGCTTAACTGGTCGCCATCTTGCGGACTGCCACAGGGTACCCACTATTTGGTACAGGGCAGCTGTTACACGACAGTGCCTTTATTGTTCAAAATATCTGTATATATATACAAAATCTAAATTATGTTTCCTTACCATGAAATGTTGATATAAACGCAAACCGTATTGTTTTCCTTTCCATTGCCTGGAAAAGATGTAAGAGGCGAAAAACCGACATGTCAGTTACTATATTGGTAATCGACCAGGCGAATTTAACACATTATATTCCCAATCAGCAAATATTGTTCTTTTATACAATAGCAAATTGAATACAATTGTTAAATCGTGATAATTGTGTAACTTTTCTGTTCAGATTAATTACACAACAATAAATCAACCGATGTCTACATGTGCCTTGTGAAATAATAACGTATATCCTAATGGCAGAGTGACGTTGGCAGCAAATCACTGGAAAGTTAGAAGCCTAGCAGAATAAAGTATCTTATCGGGAAGTTAGCAGCCTGCAAACTTCACGGATATATGCTGCCAGGCTGCGAACTTCACACTGCCAGACTTCTAGGCGACTAACTTTTCGCGCTGCCATGCTGCTAATTAGTATATAAATCCTCTACTTTATCTATTAAATCTACTAGGAGATTGTAAATTCCTTACCAACTGCACTGTATACTTCTATCAAATAAATCATGCATCGGCATACATTCGCGTTTTGAACAATAATTTTTGTATACCTGTAGTAAGCTAACGCAAAAACAATAAAAATCTTATTGCTGCATTCCATGTGTCAGCTTCTCTTCTTTTCATGCAGGTTTTTCCGTATCTTAGTGTCATTATAGTTTTGCTTTGCCCATAAATGAAATAACGACCTGTCTGTCACGAGTAATTTCAAGGAAGCATCTAATGAAACTTGATTAATTTTCCTGAAAGAATTTTCAAGTGAAACAAATAAAATAATCTGGAATACTGGACTGAAGGTTATAAAGCTGAGATTGGAAACCAGTCTCAAATCTCAAGCATCTGATTGAGATTTGAGACTGGTTTCCATGCTCAGTTTTATAACCTTGGGCACTGATGTGCCGAAAGAAAGCCACAGAGACCCGAAATAAAAAATGCATGAGCTGTTATCACCATGTTAAAAGACAAGATGCAATTGCAATACCTGAATCAAATTAAACTTGTATTCGATTTGACGATTTTACTTATACTATAAGAATAAGAAGTTACTTCTTTGATCACAAACAATTACTTTTGATTTCTCATATATTGTGTGATCTTGAATTCATTTCATCTCACTTGGTCCATCCAAGTGAAACAATATAAAAATTACCCGTTCGATAAAAAAAATCAAATATTTTCCCAAAGTCCCTTTGCACGTCTGATAGACTAAGTTTATAAGGAATATCTCTGCGACAATCAATAGTTTAAGATCAGCGTGGCTTGTAACATATATAGGTATGGCCCCACACTACTTGACAAGGTAATTTCGCGCAAGATACTGTATTTACAAAGCTAGGTGTGTACTGTATTTACTCCACTAGGTATGTCTTACATGAATTTTGTTACACATAATACGTTTTATATGTCTTCATTGAAGGTGTTAGTCAATAGTTAATAGTAAGTCAGTTTATAGTTAGTTAATAGATGTATTTTCGTATTTCAGATTCTGTATTGGTGTGAAGCGAAGTTTATAAGGTAAGCAAGATTATGATCAAACATTAACTGATTCAGAAGGTTAAGAATGCACACTAGCTATTTTCCTAGCAGTCACAATGTCGAGAAAATGAAAGTTTTGTTTTTGCCAATTATCTGTACATACATGTACACAAAATCCCTAAAGCTATAGCGGAAATATTTTTTCGTATATTTATATGAAGGTAAAATGGATTAATTAAGGATAGGATTACTGTTGGACAGCACGGTTTGTATGAGTTTTTTCTGCGTGCAAATCCTTCTAAAATTTACAGACATTTTAATCGACCTTTTACGCAAATAAGTTGCACAGTGATATCTAATATGTATTGTGAATTGCAATGTATTTCAATAAATGTGACGGAATCCATTAATCTTAAGTCATTAACCTTATAACATGCAAAATAGATAATGAAAAATATGGCATAAAGCAAAGGTATGTTTCGGTGCATTCGATTAGTTGCCTGTCTGATATATTAATAAATTTAATGTAATTAATTTGATTAAATCTTTTAAATCACAAACACAGTTTATTTTAAACGGATTCAAGAAGTGTAAATAACAAGCCCATGTACTTAAATAGGATTTGTGTAACAAGTTTTTTTCTATTTCATGACTAGATATCCGAAATTTTATCCAGTTTTACCCATTAATTAAAAAAGATACATACATATTAACTCGTTTACCCACGGGAAGTTTTGAAAAAGACGATGCCTAAAATTTGATAGCGGTCCAATGAAATTCCTTAAACGTTAAGTGAAGTAGTAGAATTCATAAAAATTACTTAGCCCCACATTATGTATTTTAATATTATCAAACAATAATTATTCTGGAAAGCTCTCATCTCTACTGTTGGTTTCAATGCAATCATTTTGATGTATTATTTCGAAACTCCACATTAATTCTCACCGAAAGACCAATGCATATAAAGAAATATAGTGTCCTGTGGCTGTATTTAAGTTTTGATGCTATTAAGTTATTTGAAAATACTGCTTTATTTACATGGAAGAAACACACACAAAAAGAAAAATACCGTTTGCGCGAGAACTCTGGAATCGCTGTCTAGAAAATGATAAACATATTGCGTAAACACTTACTTACAATATTTTGCGGTCATCTCTCTAAGTAACGTCAGAAATTGTAATAGGTACAGCAAAATGTTTTGACCTTCAAACCGAAAGTAGACAGGAAGGGAGTCTTTCTCGAATTAAAAAAACAAAATCTTTACATTAATTTGACCAGTTGTCACTACTTATCGTAGATCAGCATATACTTATTTCACTGAGTTGTTTTTTGTAGATTGTCTATAAAGTAAATGTCAAACGGTTGTTTTTTTTTGTTTTCGTATGTGCTTGGTAATTAGAACATGAATTTTGTTTCCGTATGTGCTTGGTAATTAGAACATGAATTTTGTTTTCGTATGTGCTTGGTTATTAGAACATGAATAAGACTGTCAAACCGAGCATGCAAACATTAGTCCATTCTTAAATAAATACCTTTCTTTATTATAATCAAGGTGGCAGTGAGTATTTTCTCCAAAATTCAATTTTAAAATTTAGCCAGTTTTGTCATTTGCAATGTTGGTCTCCCCTTTACCAGATACGAATATGCCAAGTAAAATATAGTTTTTCCTAAGAGTATTTTTAAGAGAAGCAAACATTTTAACACCAAATATGCTTCTGCTGTATAAAGCGGTAAAATCATATCTGACTCAAGTTGTATTAATCAATATTTACGAATGATATTTATGGTCTGCATGTATCATGTCTACATACAGTAGACATCTGTAACTGTTTTAGGTTTTTGTCGTTTATTTGAATATGGTAATATTTGAAACATGCTTTATCCCCGTTTTTGTCTGTCCTTTAAAGAACGTTGAGCACGATACTTATGTACTAAGTTAATAGTACTTCTAAAATTACTTTTGTAAAATTTATATTTCGGCCAGTTTAAAGATAGGTGGTTTCAATATCCCAGCCAATAAGGTTTTGGATATTGTCCAATCACCCCCAAGGATATACTTCCTGCTTTTTAAATTTTGCCTTTGGCGTTGTCTGTGATACGCAGGATTTATATTCTAAGATCCCCTATCAAAATCTATTTTGTTTAGTTCCGCCCATTGTTTACTCGTTTAGGGCAAACCCATTCTTTAATCTGGGGACCATACGCCGCTGAAAATACCGCATTGAAGGTTCCATGTTCACCGCCATATGCATACCATTGTTTGGGATGGATCAAAATTGTACTGTTTATTGGTGTAAATATTGAGTTGCGCTCAACCCGGGGCTAGGCGGCGTGGGCAGTAATTTGCATTTCCATTACTGTCCAAGAACAGGCTCAATCAAACCGAGCCTGCAATATTTTCATATTTGTCGTGTTCGATGGCTTTCAAAGTTCCCTTTTCATCTATTTGGTAAGATTGTTTTTTTTTCCTAAATAAATAAGCACACCGTTTTTGCCAGCTTAATACGCAAAACAACATTAAGCATGAGGTTTTTCTTTAAACTTAAAATATTTAGCCACACCTTATTATAATAGCTTTTTACCTTATTTGATTTGTTGTTTTGTTACACATTTTTCTAAGTATAAATTTGTTGTGAATTTGTTTTCAAGGATATTCACACGCCTAGTACTTGATTAACATATTAACGAAGTAAGAATATGATAATAGACGCACTTTCATGATCATAGACGTGAAACGATAGATAATTATTTTATCATCAACAGGTACACAAAAACAGTTTATTATTATATCTATCAGGGGGTAAAACAAATGATCTTAGATTACAATTATGATTGATATTTTGATATTTACCCAGAAACTAAATTGGTAGATAACTAAAATGATAATATTTCAAGATCAAAGTCATATATCCTATCTAACAACGGGTATATGTTGAAAATTACTTATGGAGAACAACGTTTACAAATGCAAAACATGTAGGTGCCTTCCTTGCAGGAAAAGACTGGTTGAACATTTAAATATTCGGCTTTCTCTTGCATGTAAATAAACTGTTTAGGTTTTTTTATTATCTTCAAATCCATCAAAGGAAGGGTATAAGTACATGTACTAAAATCTTAAAGGTGTAAGTCGTGAAACATTTTCATTTTCAAATAAATGCATGTAAAATGATATCATAAATAATTATTATTATGAGAAATATTAAATTGCGTCTCGTCTCGGGGTAGGAGTAGAATTAAACAATTACTTTAATTTTTTTAAAAGGCATACGAGTTTGTAACAATAATTTATATTAATTATGCAAAAAATAACTAATATATAACATACATGCATTATTACATGTCCACTGTGTGAAAAACGATGATTAAACAGTATTACGTGTAACGCCTAGCAGTTATTTCCGTCTGATCTTTGTTTATAAATAGTAGTAAAATTCACGGACAATGCGACTGGAAGATCATTGTTTTATCTCACAACCGTACTTGTTTGGGCTGGGTTACATACTTTATATTTCTAGATTAAATAAACCACAAGTAGAGGTCCAAACTTCAACATTTTATTACAGCGACTTTTCGGCCATAATCTTCAGGATTGTTAGTCATAAAACAATACAGAATAAAGAATTGATAAAAGGAAACGTTAAAGCCAACGATCATGACAAATAAAACATACTGTAGGCTGGGTTTCATTGCGCCTGTTCATAGGCCTTAATGGAAAATTATATTACTGCCCACGACGCCAAGCCCCCGTTTGAGAACAACTAATTATTTACACCTGAGCAAAGTACAAGACATAACAATGTTTAATTCCCGTTAATGACTTTGTTTAAGAATAATTGTTGCATGTTTCCTTTTCATATTTGTATAAGAACAATTGTGTATTTATATATGAAGTAAGTTTATTGCACATCCATTGATTATGTGTTCATTCCTTTCGTTCATACAGAAACCATTCTGCTAGAAATAACAATGGTTATCTGGTTTTGAAAATCTGTCAGAAATTTGTTTCGTAAAACCTTATGTCACAGACAACCATAAATTCTTTGGCTCTTGCTGTAATTCCAAATAGCATATTAAAAGCGTAAAGTGCCGTCTCTGTTCCCCGCTGGTGGAAAAATAATATATAACATATTCCTTTTCCTAAACATATCAATTTTTGCCGCATAGCTTACGTTCTTAATGAATATTCTTATTATTTTTGTTAAAAATTATTTTTCAAATTTCATACCAGATAAATGTTAACTTGCGACCTACCAACTTTAGGGTGAACTACTTGAGGTGGTCTTGCTAAAATACTTTAAGTAACTTTTTCGGTGTCAATTCTAAAACGGTGTTGTCCGAAATCACTTTTAATGTTCATTAAGCGTATTTAAATGTTTTTTGTGAGATAGAAGCTTTGTATAACTAGTGGTTTTTGAATTTTAATTGACAATTTTAAAACAACAAGAAATAGATGGAATGGGAACTTATTAAGCAACCCAAAACAACAAATATGAACATTTTGCTGTTTCTGTTTGATTGACAGACACTTATTTCAAATGTTATTCCACTGACCGTTCCAAGAAAAAAATCCCAGGAGTTCTCGTGTTCATTAATTATTTGTGGTGTTTAATTTGAAACAGATTTTCTTACAAAACCATGCTCTCTTTTCCTCTCAACTCATCGCTTGGTAGGGAGGCTGTGTTTTCTGAGTGTGGCGATTCCTGATATGTACATTTCACTTTTTTTGTCTTGAGCAGTAATACAAATGCACACGGCTACTTGTTCTGGATTCAGTGAAACAATCTGTACACGAGGTAAACGATGGAACTTTTAGTGTGGTAGTTATATATAGTTATTTGGTTTCTTGACAGGGAATGTGAGGATATATTGCCGGTTTGGGTGTCATATTACCCGAGCCGCAGGCGAGGGATAATATGACACCCAGACCGGCAATATATCCTCACATACCCTTTCAATGAACCAAATAATTGTTTTATTATACTGCAAAGACTTTTTCAGACAAAATTTATTAGAAAACATCGATTTTTCATTTATTTCGCTTATTTAATGCCGAACGGCTTGATTCCCTTCTGAGAACCTCAATAATTACATGTATGACGTCATTAATTTACCTGTATGACGTCACTTCTGTAGAAATTGAATGGACTATCGATTTGATACTTATTTACAAAATTTGAAAATAAAATGATCGTTTTCAACGTTAAAAAACATAACACAAATATTTTCTGTAACACTTTTAGAAATCCCTAAGCATACCGCTGTATAATTTACAAAATCGGCTTCAAATTATGCATTTTCACGGAAATTCAAAACAAAATGGCGGACGATAACAAAAGGTGGGAGGCCAGAGAGGGAAATTAAGGCACGTGCGTTCATATCTACGGCCGATCCGTAAATACGGATAAACATCAACGGAAAATTATCCAATCAAATTCAAGAGAAATTCTTTGCAGTATAATAAAGATAGTTACCAATTAATGCACAGACGAGTCAGTTTGAAACAGTACGGAATTTATAAGTTCTCAGCTTGGTTATAAAAACCAGCATATATGTCTGAAACAACTGAGCCCAAGATTATAAAACTAAGCACAGAAACCGGTCTCAAATCTCCAGCATCTGATTGGCTAAAATGCCAACCAGTCTCCATGCTCAGTTACCTTCAGTACTGGTCCCAGAAGTTATAAAATCAATTTATAGCACAATTAATCACCATGATTCCTTTTGGAACGGTAAAAAATACCAAAAGATATTGCAGTCTCTTTTTGATAAAGCCAGTTCGTGGAAAGTGACGGAAATGCATGATAATAGCAAAGTAAAAAAGTGAAATATGCATATCAGGGATGGCCACATCAAGCAGATACAGCCTTCCCACACAGCCAAACAGAAGAGAGGAAAAGAGAGCATGGTATTACAATAATCAATTTCAATATGGACGCCACAAAACGAAAGTGAGAACCCGAGGGGTTACCGCCTTGGAACGGTCAGTGGCAAAACAATTTTTTACACTAAAGGACAACTAATCAGATAATCAATGTAAATTTGTAGATCTCAAAAGATATGATTAATTTTAGACTAGGATTCTAGAGGGTTATACAGCTTTTCTGTACTTCGATGTTTTAACCTATGTATCGTTTAATAGGTAACAACTCCATTACTACAAAATCCTTAAGTATTTCCCGAATTGTGTTTGAAGTTTAACAACAGTATCTTAACATTATATTTCCTTTTTAATATTTTTCTTTTTAAATTATAACATCATTTATCTACTAGAAGATCCAATTTCATATTTGAAAGACTATTAAAACACGTTTATTTTGAATATCATTAGAATTCCGGGCGGAAAATCGCAGTTCAACATTGCCTTATCATCAGGTAATTGATATTTTATCACAGAACTGACTTGGAGTCTGATGAACGCTGCTATGTTATCATATGAGTAAGGATTTCACGAGATACGTTAATAAACTACAAATTAGATTCGGTTCATAAATATATGCAATGGTTCATTATCAGTTTCATGAATCGTGTTTCAATATGTGAAAACATTTCTTTATAAATGACAGGTTGTTGAATGCTTTTTTCTGCCTGTGGCTTTTCCTGATATGTGCGCTTAACATATTTTCAAGGTGATCGTAACTGGTGAAGGCTTTTTTCCTGCCTGTGGCTTTTCCCGATATGTGCGCTTAACATATTTTCAAGGTGATCGTAACAAATTTAGATATTACGTTAAGCTATTCGACAATTTTCTATACCGTTTCTGATACGGTTTGGAATCCGATTATGATTACTTCCAGAATATGGATTTTGTTTATCTTTCTCATCTTTTCAGTTAATAAGTTTAAGTCATAACTAAAACAAATGCAGTCAGGAAGTCCAGAAACAGGAGCAAATATTGTATAGAAAACTTAATTTTCTCTGGTTCATCTAACAGTCATTTGAATAAATTCATAACAGAAATTTCCATCACAAAACAATGAGTTCTTTTGTTCTAATAGATAAGCTAGTTTCTTTTGTGCAGCAAGCAATGAAAATAATTTGCTTTTTATTAAAGCATGTACTAGTGCAATAATCAAGGTAAACGTTTTCATCATATTCTTAAAGCGTGTATTTTTTAAGCAAATAAAATTACACACCAAGAATCAGTCATGTCGTGTTCGATGGCTGCTTTCAAAGTTCTCCTTTTCATCTATTTGCATACCTATTCTTTTACGAGAATACAATGAATTAATATCAGGTGGCTTAAATGCATTTGAACATTTCGAGAATCTGATGTTACAAGATGATGGCAAATTGTTATGGTGTTCAAATTAATGTTTTGCGTTGCGAGAAAAAATGTCGTCATCTAAAGTGTGTGTGTGTGTGTGTGAGAGAGAGAGAGAGAGAGAGAGAGAGAGAGAGAGAGAGAGAGAGAGAGAGAGAGAGAAGGAGACGATTGGTGGAAAAAGAGCAATTAGTTTTGAATATCGGACAAGTCAGACAAAAAAACTAAATTAATTTAGAATAAATGTTTGTACCCGATATGTAAGGTCAAAAGGTGAACTGAATTCATGAAAAAGACCGATATAAAAGAGCGATATTTTATAATAATAGGACTAGCGAGTCGGGTACATTGCTAACTCTTGTTTGTAAATTTGATTAATGAGAAATTTAGATACAAACTAAGAACCTGATCGTTTGTTTTCATTTATTAACAGTTCGTGGCTTTATTAACGGTAAATTTAAATGAAACTCATGTGCTTCCCTTAGAAAGATTTTCTCTTTAATTAGCGTGCAATTTCTTTAAAATAAAACATTAGTACTTCGACTATCTTTAAGGCGACTTAAAACTATTACACTACAAAAACCAGGTGGTTGTATCAAAGGGCCAGAGAAAAAGCGCGGAAATGAAATTCTGGCGGACGGACAGACGGACGGCGTGACGGGGTGACGGATGGACGGACGGACAACGCCAAAACAATATCCCCCTCCCGATTTCTTCGGCGGGGGATAATTATGATGCAAATTAAATTACAACCATTTTTTATTAATTTGCTGTTTGATAATTTTAAAGAAAGAGGTTATGTTCTGAAAAAAAGCACGATTCGCATTGATTTTTGTCATGTTATTCTATGAGATAGCGTGCTAAGCAGCCTATGTTATTGCTCAGTTCACTCCTGAGACTTGCTTTAACAGACATTATAATGCTAGTTAACCTTTATCTGATCAAATACTGCTGCACAATGATATTTAATAGGTTTTTTGCAGGTCTGCAAAATATCATTAATTTATTTCAAGAGATATGATGGAATCCATTCCTCCGAAGTCATTAACCTCCAAACCGCAACTATATATATATATATAGTATTAAATCAGGGTTCACCTCAGTACCTAACTCTGGTAATAAATTGAAGCATGGGTTTTCAATTATACGTCTGTTATCAATGGGATGTGTTCAGCAGGATATGATGTATCATTATAAAAACTAAACAACCTTAAGTTTTAAGCGCATATGAAATTTGAAAACGCAAACACCTTCCCTACTCCATCTGAACTTCGAATGTTTAAACGTTACGTTGACATTTCATCAGACAGACTATTACAAAGAAATCGGAATTTTGTTGAATGTGATTTCCATTTTGCATAATGTGATTTTATATTTGCAATTCTTCTTTTATTAATATGTTGCTTAAAAGTTTTATCTTCTGAAAAACAACGATTCTCCTAGTTATCTATTGTTTTTAACAATCGCAATGCGAAGAAAAAGAAAATGTTTCTTAGACAACTATACATGCCGGAGATTTCTTTCAAAATTATGCATACATGCATAAACAATATAGTTCATGCAGCGATTCAGAAAATTTAATAAAATGGCAGACAGTAAATTAGCTATATTGAAATCTTTGTGACACTTTTTCGTGAATTTCAGAGAGACTTGCTGTATGTACAGACGTGGTAAATCAAAACTGATTGGGAATTATACACCGACATTTGTTAACAAATCAAAAATGACTGAGAAGAAACCAGTTCGAATATTCGATAAATATTTCGATCTATTCTATATATGAAATCCTCTAAGTATTGACTTTCACACCAAAAACAGAGTAAATTTACATGCAAATGCTTAAACGTATCTTTAAATATGAAAACAAGTTAAACGTGTTATACCAAGTTGCAATGGCAAACCTCTTTTGTTATAATGGCGGCCATTTTCTAATATGTTATCATCGTCCAGATTAAAATTTAAGTCTGTCTCAAAAGAGATTTTCATATCGATATTTGTTGTAGTTTAGTCTATGTGAAGTCATAGTGGCATGGCTTATGACTAATGTATGCATTGTGATCAAAACAAGTATTTTCCACCTTCAATCTTTTACAAGTTTAAGTTTGCATGTACGCTTATATCGGTCATAATTTAAATGTAGAACGTTTCATCGCCATTACCCAGACTTTCAAAAAACAAATGCAGTTTAAATACTTTAGCGGCTGAGTATTTCTCAACTAGTGATCCTAAGAGATTCATTTGTAAAAAAGAAAGGCCAAGTCATGTTTTCCACGTTATTTTTATAGACAACCACAACGCCATTTTGAAAATGTCGTATAACCATCATGGGAAACTGATAACTAATGAAGATAGACACCAATGCTGTTTTAAAGAAATAACAATATTATATTTAAAACATGGTGAATAAATTTTTCAAAAATATCTTAAAAATGAGCATGTCATGATATCCATTGAAAAAGAAATAGCACTGGGTGATGTTAAAGGGGAACTTTATGATGCCTAAGATTGTGGTGTACTAGGAAAGAAGAAATAGCGATAGAGGTTTTGTAAAATAATAATTTCCCATGAGTGCTTCTATAAGTGCATGCATGTATCAAAACTAATGTATTTGTCACAAGGCTGAATCAACGTTGAAGATCCATGTGAAATAGTTTCTTGAAAAATGGTAATATTTTGTTATGGGATTTATTAGATACAATCTATTAGCGTTATGCGTCTTTTCTCACATATCAGAAAAGATGTCCCTTGATGCAGTTAATGTGATTATTACGACAAAAGAATGAATGACTGCATTAGTCAATGCGTAGGTGAGGTCAATATAGGTTACTGAAAAGAACGAAGATAAGACTATGCGACGATCTCGTAAATGTGGATCTCATCATCATAATCATCATCATCATAATCATCAACCGACAACAACAATAACAGCCATTTATTGCATTTCACTATAAACATGTTTTGGCAAGGAACAAGACAACAAAACAGTATTAACATCACGAGGATTTCAAGAACTAAAGACATTTTCGAATGACGATACAGTAAAAGTACGAAACCCAACAGATCAACGTTACGGTGTAAAATGATGGTAAAACCTTGTTAACTTGCCTTACATAAACATTCAAAGAAAAACACCTTTAGCGATGGAGACCCATAAACGCCTCAATATAAAATGCAATTATTACTGAACTTGCAAAGTGTAAACCGTTGGGATCTTCAGGATTAAATAAAAGAATGAAAGGAATGTTAAAAAACGTTAATTAACAATAGTTTAAGAAATAAAAGGGAAATGGGTTTGTTAGGAATGGCCACATCTAGAAAATAGAGCCTTAACATACAACTTAAGTTACAAAGGAAAATTATGCGTGAGAATTTACTATAATCAGTTTCAAAAAAGGAACAAAGTACAACAATTAACAAACATGTCAACGTTTACTGGCAAACTAGGTTCTACATGTAGTTTTCTCCAATCTGACACTTGCCTCTATAGGTTTAAAAGAATTATAAAAATACTTGTCACATATTAAAACCATCTATTTGCTGGTAATATTATTCTCGATTGTATTGTAATGCATTCTCCTTCCAATTCGAACATCCATATCCTACAGCAACAACGACTGTATTTTAGTGAATGTTGTTTAAAAAGAAATTCTGTTTTGTGTACAGTAAGACACGAGTAACACGACACGACGTTTTGTTACATAATTCTCTACGATTTTCATGAAGCTTGTACTAGTTTTATAGACAAACATAAACTGGGTCAATCAAACTGAACCTTCTATTCTGTTTATTGTCTTTGAAAGTTAAGGCTTATTCATATTCCCCAAGGATCAATCGAAAGCAATAAAAGGCCACATATAAGAAATTCGACCCTCTGTGGCAGTATTATTTAAAGAACACGCAACCAATAAGGCGGCAAAAGTGAAAGTAGTATGGTAGACGTTGGGTAAATGAATCCAGAAGGTCAGTTTTTGAGAAGTGTTTTTGAGAAGTGCAAACGGTATATTTTCGTAAATCCATTGGCCAGAGATAACCCCGTACCAACGCTGTAGCTAGATTATTCTTGTAACGAGCCTGTGGGCGGGAAACGAATACGTTGCATTCCTGGTGTTATTGTTATATGTTGATGTTTTCTGATGGAAATTCAGGTTCCAATGATATTCCTTGTCTGCTCAACGATGTTTTATTTTAAAAATATTATAGGTAATGTTAAAATATGACTGATCCTAACATAAGATGATATTTCTGAGCGGTGCTCTTTTAAATGCCTTATTATATACACTGTAGATGCCTACCAATCTCTTAGCTCATTTTACAAATATTATTTTCACTTAACCTTTTATGCTTAATTTCGTGTGGTGCTAATGTCCTGCATGCTTTCTCCTCATTTAACGAATAATTTGTTTGCTCAACTAACTCTGTCAGTCGCCAATCACGGAAATTATATAATAGGCAGACATGCGTGAAATCCCTGTTATTAAATTAAAGGATCGTGTTCAGTTTCTTAACTCAATTGGATAATTAGCTCTCGCTACTCGTGCTAGCGTGATCATTTTGTGAATACGTATCACAATGAAAATCTTACTTACATAAATATAAAAATGTCAGTTATTCAGTCTGGAACCAAGGTATACAAATCATGTTGCATATCTAATAATGGTTGAGTAGACAGCAACGTGTTACTCAAACATGATTTTTATAGCAGATATGGGCGTATTAAATAGTTTTCCTTTGATAAATACTCGTCAAGAAAACATAAAGCCGTAAAACTTGTAAAACCTTCTTTTCTCATAAACCCTGTTTAAAACATTTTAATTGGGAAAAAGTGAAATATGCATATCAGGGATGGCCACACTCAGAAAACACTGCCTCCACACGAAGCGAAAAGGAAGAGAGGAAAGGAGAGCGGCATGTTTGTTATACAATGTAGGTATGTCAAATTCAAATAAGACGCCCCAAACAATTAACGAAAAAGAGAACCCTTTGGGTTACCGCCTTGGAACGGTCACTAAATTAACTTGTCTGTCACGTGACTGTCAAGCTCTCAATAGCTGTCTATAAAGCTAGAATTCATATAATAACTGATTTTATAAATATTGTATTTCACATTCCGGTGTTGGTATTAAAGCGAGTGCATAAGAATATGGGCTTTTATAATTCTCATAGCTTATTAGATTATTGGAATAGTTATTGAAGATTTGTTAAAGACTGTCATCCTTCAATTCCAATAACACGAGTCATATGCATAAATTAAGTATATGAATATCTGCGACAACGACATCGAATCATTCAAAACCGTAAACTCGTCTCCTTGATATTGTTGAATGAACTTTAAAGATCGTTGTTGATTTATTATGTCCGATTACAGCATATTACACCGAAGCCATCTTCATGAACTAACGTTTTGTTTTTTGACTGACCAAAACTCGGTGTTTTCGCAAATGTGTTATGTTATGTAAATCTAAAACAATGCAGTTATCATTTATAAATACTGTAGTGCCTTTCAAAAATTCATTGATAAAAAGTCCTGAAAATCAGATCCGCCCATCTTTCAAAAAGTACACAGTTTTTTTCCACTTATTTTTCTCCGAATTGATGAAGCTTGTGATAAATATACATAAGACTCATTAATCAAAATGTGATCAATTTAGTCAGGTTACTTCATCCTCCTTACATCTTAAAAGATATGCAAGGAATTTCACACTTTCTCTTTACATTCCTCTCTTTTTCATTTAACCATAAATATGTTCAATGATTTGATTTCGTAACATCATGAATTAATGACGTTATGGTGGCATTTTGATGAATGAACTACTAAACTTATCTGATGTTGAAATATTGTGTTAAAAGCGACGGACCATGATTATTTTTTATAAAAGCTAAAAAACGTTTATTTGAACAGCGTCATTGGCATTTCAATGACGTACAATGTACAGGTGTGAGAAAAACATTTGCAATACACCAATTGTGACAGTTTAAATACAAGTACACAAACTCTTAATTTAATTATGTTGTTTTTTAATTCTTATACTTTTGTCGTTATGCACCGCTTGTCCTGTTTTTTCCTTTAACGCTGTTAGATCTGCGAACGTGCATCTATTATTATACATCGAATAAGCAAAGCATACATGTATGCCAAAATCCTATGCAGCAAAAGTGTATAATTTAGCTAATTAATGATCGATGTAAAAACGATTTTTAATCGATTAGTTCAAATGTTTAAGGTTATTACAGAATTGAAAGGCAGGGAGAACTACCGAATAAATCTTTCATAAGGTCTTAACTTTTACTGATAACTTATTCGAATTATTGTGATACTGCCTTGGTTACAACCAATATGCTGAGAGGCAGAGACAGGGGCGGGGTGACCGGCGGGCCGATAGTCAGTATTGATATTTTAAATCTACATAGTACATGTAATGTTGACCGACTAGTTTTCAGAATAGTTACTGATTAGCATAATTTCCGTTATGTAAATAAACAGCAACTTAGATACAACCATGACTTACCTCAAGTTACAGAACGTAACGTAATTAACTAGTGTGAGTATTGTAGAACAGTTGTCAAAGTTATCTTCGAAACAAATTGGGGTTTTAGTGACTAGATTTAAATAGCCTAAACATAGCATGACCCAAAGATTGCTGAACTTTCCGCTTACGTTCAAGGGAAACAGTTTTCTCCTGGAGACCCTATCGATACAGCGTATCGCCAAGGACTCGAACCGCAATATACCGGTTATACCGCCCACCAGTAGTCATTCACCTTCATAAAATCTGGGTAGCAGTCCCGAGTAGTCTTCAAAAAAACAACCGACACAAAAGTTTGGCGTAGGCCAAAGCAAACTCAAGTTATTGAGTGGACATCCGCCCGCCCGCCGAATCAAGATTATGATAAAAGGTTTTCGTTGAACACCTGTTTCAACGGTCTATAATAAGGTAATAATTAAGAGGAAGAGAGAACTGGAGTTTAAAAAGGATTATATTTGTAACAATAACATGGCACAATGAACAAAAAACACAACTTCAGTGTTGCCGGCTGCATATATGAACGGCCAGTGGTAAAGATAACATTTATAGATATACAATATACCACATACAAATTGGTCATACAAAGATGAAGAAATGAGTTCTACAGGGTAGCTGTGTTTATGGAAAAGTAGACCATACAAGGTTCCTTTTTCGACACTAATCCAACGGCTATACAAGGTACCCTCTTAAAATCCGAGGGGTGGTACAGGGTACCAAAAAACAATTTGTTTGAATCGCATTTTCTTAAAAACAAAATAATTGTTCAGTTTAATAGTATACCACAAGATAGGCAATTAGAGGCGCTTCAAATGGATATCACATATTACGAGAACAACAAAGTTGTCATAGAATAAAAAGCCGAAATCAGTCGTCGATCTCGCTTCAATTTTGAAATAGCCAATAAGGTCATTTATTTTTATCAATTACAGGGTCAAACAGACACACGGGCAATAAAACAAGCAATCATTTAATCAATCAACAATCCTTTTCATTATATGATCCAAGTATACAAGTCTTTACCTTACAATATGCATACAAATTGGAAACAAAATAGCCCTTTGTAATACAAAACAGAAACCTTATAGTTCTATTTTTTAGATTCAAATGAATACTGCAAAACAATTTCTCTATCATATTAATTATATGTGCTATCAGGCTTTACACTTAGATGCCTTGCACGATGTTAGGACTCTTGATTTATTTATACGTAATCACTCTGAAATAAGTAAGCAAAAAAAAGTGACAAAACTGCGTCTTCATCGAGCGGTATTTCATTATTTGATACACTTTAACTTATTACCATCAAGAACCATACCAACAAAATAATAAGATAAGATATTTACACTTCAACTTCATTCTATACGATGAAGTCTTATTCACCTAGCGAATCATAATTTGTAATGGTAAACAGTGTGACGTAATAGTTTAAAAGGCGTGGCTCCTGAAGAACCGTTCACAGTTTATTAGACGTCGCACAATGTTTTGACGTGTGACGTCGCCGAGTACGCACGTTTTGCCACGAGTTGTTGCGATAAAGCGTGCCGTCATTCACTTTGTCGCGAACGTAGCTGTTCTAACAGCCATAAGAAAAAGCCGTTATATGACGAATTCTTCTAATAATTTCTTCATGAATGAGAGTATTTATGTGTTAAATATAAGGATTAAATCGATATTTGATGGTTTTCATTTGGGTATGAAAAACAGTTGGATTGTTTAAAGTACGCGTAAAGCGCATGTGGCTTCACTCACTTTAAACAACCCAACTGTTTTCTATACCCAAATGAAAACCATCAAATATCGATTCAATCCTTAAATAACACTTGGAAAAAAGACAATCTGTCCGTTGAAGAAATTGCGTTTGAATATCAGATATATACAGTCGTACAGTTCTTCGATACCCAGCAGTATCTAAATATTGATTATACAGCAAATTAATTTAAAGATAAAGTGACAAATGACTCCAAACTTTTGTAAATTTTGTACTTAAATGACACATTATGTTATTCTAAAACGAAATAAAATCGTTTTTTGATCGAACGACACAGTTTACATCAGATACCATCGAAATAATATTGAAGAATTTAGGCTACAAAATTTCGGTCGGAAAAATGTAAGGGGAACAACTCCGTTTGGCTGATGACGTCATTGGATCGCAGGCCGCCATCTTACAATAGACTTTAGTGCAGAAACGCGTAAACATCTTACAAATAACTGTTAAAAATGGAGGAATACGAAGAATTTGATGAAAGTCTGTACGTTGAAAGGGTTGTAGGCGTCCAGCCCTTTCAGTTCGAGCCAGAATTCAGACAATTTACGACAAAAGGACGCTCTAAAAGCGAGAATAGTTTGACGGATATTAGCGACGAGGAAGAAGCAGTTGATCAAGAATTTGGGACAAACAATCGTTTAGGAAACACTGACTGGTACGAATTGTCGAATTTCTTGTTATAACATATTGCCAGAATATGTTGTCATCAACATGGGGTGTACATTTCACAAGTTTTACTAATTTCGTTCGGCGATAGATTCGGTAAATAACGATTCCCCCCTCATAATTCCTTCTATTCCTACAACTATTTTCCACGTGTGATTTTTCGATATAATTGTATATATCCATAAATCTGGTATGTAAAGTATATAGCTATACACATTCCATGATTTACATTTCCAGTGTTGTATGTTTTAGGTGTACATGAGGGAGATGCGTGGTCATGGACAAGGAAATGGAGAGTATTTGTTGCCAGGAAATACAAGGCTTCCAGCATCGGATGTGAAAATTAAACGCATTCCTATAATACCAATAATGTATTAAACCTGAATAAGAAACGGGATTTCATTTTAGAGAAGGTTCGAAACGAGAGAATATGCTTTCCAGGAATTCAAACAAATGCGAAAAAATGATGCACGCTGTCATATATTTGACTTTCTTATAGAGACTAAAATCCTAAATATGTAATTCTCATTTCATTTCTTGTTACATTTTTCATCGTAGTTCTTAACAAGGGTACAGACTGTATGTCAGTCCCACCCTCTCGAATCCGAAGGTGGCTAAAAAAATACTTTTTTTTCAAAATAAGAAAGCGATTTATACACTTTTACAAATCTGTTTTGTTTTTTAGAGACTTTAAATGGACAGTAAGATAAGGCATATAAAGTTAAATATGCATATCAAGAATAGTCAGTTTCAACACATATAGCCTCTTCACAAAACCAACTTAGAAAAAAAGATATCATAGGTTTATAATCTGAGCAACCAAAATTTACCACAAAAACTACAATTTTCTAATTTTCCTGTTAAGATTTACACTAACTGAGTAAAAGTTATGGAAGACGGCTTGGTAACTAAATGTACTAATTTACTAAATAAAAATAACGGATATAATTTAAAGATTGATCTGCACACACTTTCATTAATTAACTCTTACAGTGCAAGATATCGGCCAGACGTGATATACTCGTCCTGAGTGTCCTGAATGAGCGGCATATATCACAAGTCGTTTGATCAATTTTGTCACCGGATGCGCTAATTAAATCAGTGGATTAGGGACATAGGCCAGTATACCATGTAACAAACTTGGCGCGTGACCGTCCTATGCATCGAGCAGTTAGCAGCATAGATCACACGCTTGTCAAAGGACGGTGAAAATTAGCTTGTGCTTTAATTGATAATCAACTTCAGACAGTATTTTAGAGCAAATATTTTTGATAAGATATTTGTAAAAATTAAAAAAATTATTGTAAAAAGTGCACTTATTCCTGAAGCATTTGCGGGCAAACATTCAGGTCTAACACATTGGCGGTAATATATATATATAAATAATATAACGTTAAATAACTGATACAAAGATAACTGTTTTAAGTGTAGATTCTCTTCAAATATTGATATATTCTATATAAAGACGAAATAGAACAGTAAACATGGTGATTCAACGCAAAGTTGGGCATGAGAAACTTGTAACATGAATTGACTATTCTCAATTGTGTTATTATAATTGCTTTCTTGTGGAACCTGGTGACAAAATGATAATCTTTTAACAGGTTAATAATTCTTGAGAGTTGTCAAATGATAAAATAAATGTTACTATTCAACCAACCTTGTTGAGTCCTTTTTTCCCAAGGACGGGTCTTGTCACGTCGTAGTTCTTTGTTGGTGACGTATTCACATTTCCTTTGTATTTGAAAATCGTCGGCACCGCGTCTGTTTTCAAACGTTTACGAAAATTCACCCCCATTGATTGTTCAATAACAGTATTAACAACTAAAGACTGCCGATCAAAATGATGCTCACAAATCCGGGAACCTTTAGTGGGACTCCACGTCTTTGCGTATAGTCCTTTCCTTTTACACCTATCAACCCATACTTTATGTCTTTTAATGTCTTTTTCTTTATCGGGAAATCGAAAGAAACTAATATCCTTTTGATTCTGATTGTTTTTGCAATCAATAACAGCACAAACACCCATTTTTATTATAATTAATCACCATATCATTATTGCGCTCATCTAATAATTATACAATTAGCCCTATTAATTATAAGCGTGAAAGATCCAATGACGTCATCGATATTAAGCTCCGCCCACTCCGAAATTTTACCGATTTTGACAGCGCTTAAATTGTAGCTGTTAATTTTAATTTATGGCGTTGTTAGTGTGTGATTTCGATAAATGTGTATAAGATACAGATGATTACTTATATTGGAACATATTTTAATGGAAACTAGGCACGTGTCAGTTTAGCTTTAAGAGAAAGCTTCCTACGACAGAAAAAATTACAAACCAGTATAGCGGCCGTATATTTCTTTATATTAAAAATACAACAATTCGTACAGGAAATATTATTTTAACTTTCCGTACCCATACGGCCGAATGATCAAAGTTATCTGTCAGAGAATTTTTGTTAAGTTGATAAGTTTTATGCCAACTCTTTTTTCTGAAGTCAAAATACTATACACATTTTAATCGATTCAATGACTTTCATTTCTTTAGAAAAAATGTTTAAGACTTTTTAGAACATTTAAAAGACCTTCATCACACATATTTCATAAACTGTGTATCCATGGGGTAGCATTACAGTTCACAAATATAATCGCCAGCTTTGTTTTTCTAATGCAGGCATTTTCACATTTGTATTTCTATTTCCAGATTGGATAGCTGTTGCCAGATTCAATACGTAACACAATAACGTGATCTCGTTTCGCACGAGTGTTGAATAAGAAAACCATTTGGCAATGACGAAAACTATCATGATCATGGTGAATTAAAGCTCACATCTGGACTACATTGACACTTAACAGCGCAGAGCAACGAGGGATTTAACCTCTGAAATCACGTTGTAATATATCTAAATAGGAATGAGTATTAAACAGTCGCCAATATTATTTTAATCAAACTTAAAAAAATATATCTTTCACGGACGATGTCGATTTGTAAGAACTAAGGAAATTATACGTACAAGAAAGTAACAGTGTGAGTGTTCTGATGTACTACTGAACTAATGACGAGAAATTTAATAATCCGAAATTCCACTCGGATAATTGTATTGTTGAAAACTACACTATAATTACCCTAGGTTCATGTTATAAGATTAATCTTACATAAACTTGTCAATAACGAAAACCAGACAGAACTCGGTTTCAGATGTCTATAGTTCTAACAGCGAAAATGACGATTTTATTTGACATTCGTAATAAACATTAGATTACAACACACGGAAGGATTAACAGCTGTTTTGAAAGATGTGTAAAGCATGGCTGGAGATGGACAAATTGCTTGTTTTCTTAGTGTAATGATATAGTGCTATTCGCCCATTAAGCGTATCGAGTTCTTATAACGTCTTATAGCTGTAAAAACATTTACATGATAGCCCAAGGAAGCAATACCTCTAATTTAGTTTTCGCCTCCATTTGGCAGATTGCTAATATAAGGACAGAAACCACTCTACCAGCTTATAATTTACTGAGCAACGAGAGCAACGAAAGTTATGACCAAACGATTCCGATGTTTCCCAACACAACAGAATCTGTAGAAATTGCGGCTGACCATAAGCATCCAGTAATTGGAGTAGTGTTGGCAATGTTTTCATTTATAACTGTGCTAGGCAACTTGCTCGTGATAGCAGCTGTTGTTAAAGAACTATATTTACGGACAGTTACAAACTACCTTATAGTTTCCTTGGCCATTGCTGACGTGATGGTTGGGGGCATTGTTATGCCATTCAGCATTAGTTTTGAGCTCAACAATCAAGTGTGGTATTATGGCACGGCTTGGTGCGATTTGTGGCATTCCTTTGACGTTCTTGGAAGTACGGCGTCTATTTTAAATCTATGCATAATCTCCTTAGATAGATATTGGGCGATCACAGACCCGATAGCTTACCCTACCCGAATGTCTCCTTGCCGAGTTTCTATTCTGATCGCGTTTGTGTGGCTTTGTTCAGCTGGGATATCTTTTCCGGCTATCGCTTGGTGGAAAGCGGTCACTCCTCCTGGATTACCAAGCACGTCATGCGTGTTTACTGAGGACACAGCGTACTTGATATTTTCTTCTATGGTGTCATTTTATTTTCCAGCCATTGTTATGATATTTGTTTATATTCAGATATATAAAGCAGCACGAAATCAAAAGAAAAGTATTGAATCTGGGACCAAAGTGTTGACTTCTAACCGATTGTTTGGACCGTCGGGCGTAATGACATTGCGAATTCACAGAGGAGGAATGGCTAAATGCCGTTCGCCAAATACAACACCGGAATTAGCGTCATATAGAAAGCACAGTGATAGTGATGAAGAGGATACATCCTTGACGTCACATATGACGTCAAATCCTCAAACACCTGTTCATAGTGTAAACCATGAAACACATAATGGTGAAAATGGTCAGCAACCGCTTGAAAACCAACATCAACACCACCAAAACCAACGGCCAATGAAATTTATTACAAAAAGATTACGACATATGGCTCTGAGTAAAAAGTTATCAAAATTCGCAAAGGAGCAAAAAGCTGCAAAAACATTGGGAATAGTTGTGGGAGTTTTCATTATTTGTTGGTTGCCATTCTTTGTTACAAATTTTCTTCTAGGAATTTGTGGTGATTCATGTGTGAGGAAACCGGATATTATAATGCCAATATTTACATGGTTCGGGTACATAAATTCTGGAGTTAACCCAATCATTTATGCCCTGTCTATGCGGGATTTTAGACGAGCCTTTGGAAGAACAATATTCTGTTGTTGCCCGAAATATCGATTTTATCAAAACAGACGTCGCCAAAAGACATATAGGAACAGCAATGTAACTACTTCTAGTTTTATTGGTTCTGCTAATGTATAAAGCTTATATGAGCCTCGTTTTCGGAAATTGCGTCATCGGTGATATTTTTAGCATTTTCGTTTTTTATAATGTACGAAAGAACACAAGTATATTAATTATTTTTTGCTAAACATGAAAAAATTATGTTACAAAGTTGACTGCGCCATTTATTTGTAACATTGAGATGCATAATCAATGTCGCCTGTTAACAGTTTTTTCGTCATTTCAAGAAATGACATCAACCTCCCAGAAATATATTTTCGCATGCGAGACTCATATTATTATTGATAAAATCATTTAAATGCTTATTGCCCGTTTTTTTTCATGCACTTACTAACAAATAATACTATTTTTTGACTTAATACACAAATTAATTGTTTGAATGCAGAAATTCATTTTTGCCAATAAATTTTACATGTAATGAGAACAGAGTTGAAAATTAATTATAAAACTGTCAAACGAATACGAGATTTTTGTATCTTTGTAGGAAGAAAGAGCAGTCACCAAGTGCTTGGAATTACAAGACTGCAGACGAAACAGAGCGTTATTTCTTATCCATTCTACAAAAGGTCATACGCAATGTAACTTGAACAAACTTAGAATTAAACTGTAAATCTTACAGTTCATTAAATTCGCTTAAAACGAACTGGACTGACTTATCATTTCTAAGTTTGATCGTTGAATAAACATATATAAGTCCGCAAGTTATTAAATGCATACAAAGTGAATACGTTGACATTGACAAAATCAATGACAGTATGCGTTTTTGTTTATTTTTCATGATAAACTGAGAAAGCTCCTAACGAACTAGTTTTCCAAACAATGAATTCCATACAGATTTGAAAATAAAAATAAATTAGACTGTCAATATTTTACTTCATGTCATCGAATGTGCTAGAATAAAGAGCCGAATGTGCTAAAATACAGATCGCGCAAAATGAAAATAAGTGTTTGTTAACCATTTTTGAAAAAAAAACACGATATAATATAGGGACCTCTTTGTCCGTCAGTTCTTCTTTCATAAAATTGAAATGTTTACTATAACATTTACATTTCGTAATGTGTTGATGAATTACTAGAATTATAACGCTTATGATAACTGGGTCGTGATGATACAAAAATCTAATGGTCAAGTCACATATGACAGAAATATCTTTGAACTTCGATTTTGTCTCGTAAACTTTACTTTAACTTGCATTTACCTATATGTCTTCTTCCGAATTGTTTTTCTTATAGATAGAGTTATGGCCCTATTTGTACTTAAATGTAATCTCGAGAACTTCACGTTGGCTATAGCATTGCCATTTCTGAATATTTCTTTGTCATAATTTGTTATTTCAATATTAAATGACAATAAAATATTAAAAACAGACACAATTATCAAAGCGAGGTACTTAGATTTGGCACTAAACCTTATCACAGGCTGTAAAACTTTACCATGTCCTTATATTTCCTCATCAAATTGCAAACTGTCACGTATAACGACATATTCATAACGTGCCAAAAGCTGTCGGTTTAAGTAACATTTGACAGAGATGTGTTGGCCTTTGTAAAGAAAAGTTAACGTTGACTGTAGCTTTGCTTTTTCTTATATAAATTTCATCAGATATTTATTACCACAATGGTTGTGATTAAGCAAAATGTATTGATGATCAAGGTCAAATTTTAAATAGTTATGTGAAGCATGCTGTCTTTTATGAAAGACCCTTGCTAAACCGGTTATCCACGAGTTCATTTATATTGCAAAACCCATCTAACACTTGCAACAGTTGAATTTTTAACCTATAAAAATTAGTGGACTGCATGATCATAAGGAACCAGTAATGAAACAAAATCACTAAATCAAATTACGCGAGACATTATACGGCCGACACTCAGCAATAAATGGTTGTTATGTTCATAAATTAAAACAGAACCTTAAAATTGTTCTGATGATACTAAAGTCGGTTCGACTGACTCAAGAGGGGCATTTTGGCACTGTCATAACACTTAGCTCCATACCACTGGCTTTAACAGTTTTCTAACCTGGTGCCTATAAACATGTTCAAACAGATCAAGACTGCCTTTTTCTTATGTGTCGTGTTTAATTTCTTTCTAACTTCTCATTTGTTTTCTTTTTGAACAAACTCAAAAGGTGAAACATTGATAGACTCAACAATAATTACTTTTTTCTGGGGGAGGGATTGATAGGGGATGGATGACTATTAGACACGACACAAACTCATAACGGAAAACACAAGTACTCTACAGAATCATCTAATTTGTATGACGAGGTCAGAAGAGCGAATTCGTGTTTATAACATGACAAGTTAAAATAGACATTACAAACAATTACGGAAAAATAAATAGCGTCGGAGAGTTCAGCGGTACAATATATTTGCTACAGATGTGCGACTGATACAAAAACAACTAAATAAAATCAAATAACAGAAACTCACAATTTCATTGAACGACAGAAAACTTACAGCAGTATAATTAAAACGTAATATTCGGGCAATGTCTAAGGTTCATCATTTTAATTCTGAACTGGAGTGTAACTTTTGATAAAAAATAAACAGTGGAATATAGAGTGAATAACAAATAAGATAACACAGTCTTCTCTCTTAGTGTAAAAAGAAAAAAAAACATTTAAAGGTAAAGGTAAACTAAATTACCGAAATTACTAACTTATTGAGAGATCCAGACCAATCGACGAGAACGTTGGCATTGATAATACCGATCGCAAACTCTCAAAATGCATTCAATCAATACCTCGAACGGATGGTGGCGAAGGTGTTCATACGGATTTTAGAAAAAAGCAACATATGCATATCAGGAATCGCCACACTCAAAAAACACAGCCTCCCCACGCAGCGAAAAAGAAGAGAGGAAGAGAGAGAGAGCGCATGTTTTATATATGTATGTCAATTCAAATAGGACGCCACAAACAATTAATAAACAAGAGAACCTTTGGGGATACCGCCTTGGAACGGTCAGTGGCAAAACAAATTGCCACTGGGGGTTTAAACCAGGTTCTAGGGTGCACCAACCTCACACTTGCCTAGAAGGATTTAACCATATTTATGTCATTTCAAAATAGCTTAAACTTTCCTGAAACATAAAATCTAGTTCAGTGTCATGGTTAATTTCCTTACAACGGTTGTTAGGCAATGCAGCACAAGAGCAGGCAGGCATATAGTGAGGTCGTTTTGGCAAAAAGACTTACATGCTCTCTCTTTTTCTACTTTTTGGCTGTGTGGGGAGGCTGTGTTTTCTGAATGTGGCAGTTCCTGATAAGCATTTGTCACTTAAATTTACAAATTGATAATCATTGTTTGGTGTGTAATGTCTTTTGTACAAAGTGAGTTGATGTGTTTTGTACCAAAATATCCAGTAAATACACGTGGTTTCCGGTTTCAGAAGTTGTTTTCAGACACGTTTAAGTTTTATTTAAAATTATAATAGTATGGGAGCATTTTTCAACTGAAGGTAAAAGTGGTGTGTTCAGGAATCTTGTGTGCCTCAATCACTCCAAACAAATTATCTCATGAATGAATAGAACAGAAAGACATAATGACAATATGAAGTTACATACTTTTGTTTATGGTTTTGTGTGCCATTGCTGTTAGGTCGATTTAGTTTCGGAAAATCGCTACTTTATAACACAATCAAGACTATGGGTATACTAAATACAAATGTCATGTAGACTGTGTCGCCACTTAGCACAATACATGCTGTTTAGTTGGCTTAAATATAGGTACAGAAATACACCCAACAAAATATTTAGTAAATAATGTCACGATTCAACCTGTTGAGCATTATGAACATAAAAGGCGGGAATTGTGTGTGCAAGAATCATCTTTGCATCAATCAATGAAAACAACATCATACAAAAAGAAGAGAAAATCGAGACATTTAAGATATTAACCTTGGTTAGTTTTCGTTCGCTTTTGCTAAAAATTAAAATGGATACACTAGCTGATACACACAAATAATAAAAAATCATACCACCAATTTAACTTGAAACAATTTTCTGATATTCTAGATGAACTTAGTCAGTCCAAAATATCTTTTAAAACACAAATTCAAAAAGTAAACGTTATTTGAGCCGGTGGGTGGGTTGGAGTTATTTCACCAAGACATCTTGTACTTGTTTTGTGATACGAGAACCTGTTGGGGCAAGTGTGAGGTTGGTGCACCCTAGAAACTGGTTTAACCCCCAGTGGCAAATTTTTGCCACTGACCGTTCCAAGACGGTAACCCCTCTGGTTCTCATTTTCGTTAATTGTTTGAGGCGTCCATATTGAAATCGATTATTGTAACACCATGCTCTCTTTTCCTCTCTACTGTTTGGCTGTGTGGGGAGGCTGTGTCTGTTCGCTGTGGCCATCCCTGAAATGCATATTTCATTTTTTATAGTCATTTACTTAAAATGCGGATTCCTACACCATATACCCGAGAATTGGAATCGACGATTTAACAAACATATCTGCTGGAATTCGTGGTAATTTAAAGCGCATAGTGCTACCGCTGATAATAATAGGTGAAATATGCATACAAGAAATGGCTATACAAACCAGCTGAGCCTCTCCACACTGCCAAAAAGTAGAGAGGAATGTGAGCATGCTTTATGAAATGATCAATTTCATATTAGACAGAACAAACAATTATCGAAAAGGTGAAGTCGAGGGGCTACCGAATTGGAACGGTCAGAGGCAAAACAATTCGCCACTGTAGGTTTAAACCAGGTTCTAGGACGAACAAATCTCGTTTTTGCCCCAACAGGTTCTCATATGAACAAACACGAACAATTCGGTGAATGAGGTAGTCTTACCCACCTATCAACCAACTATGCAATGTTTCATGCATACAGTACTTTAGTATTTTATTCCGTACGGACCGTTCCCATTTTCGTTTGTTTGTGGTGTTTTATTTACAACTGATCACTGTGTATACACATGATCCCTTTTCTACTCTACATTGAGTTTGTTTTGAGGTGCTGTTGTTTTAGTGTGGCTATTCCTGGTAAGCATATTTAATTATTTTCAGGTAAAATTTAACAGCAAGTATTTTGCAACACTTTTTTACATAGTACATTTTGTCCTATTTAATTGCACAAATTCATTTGTGAAAATACTATCAAGCCAAGCCTTTACGTTGCTTCTTTGTTGTCAATTTGCAAGAAACAACTGTCAGTTAGTTTTATCTTTTTACCAATAGAAAGCAAACCATATCATTCGGTAGACTTGCATTTTAATTCGCTTTCAATAGCACACGCGTCTATATACTTACATGTGGATCTTACATGTTCTAACCATGGCGATGGCATGTGCTAACAACATAAAAATTCATGTAAGCAGAACATCCCTGACAAATTAAAAATATTACAGACATGTATTATGATGTAATTTCTATGTACATGTAATACTTCGTTTTACAAATATATATCATTCAGTTCAAATATATTAATTCATGTTATATCAAGATCTAATTTGTCCATTTATACATTTGTCGTTTTTATCTTGTTTAGCTTCATAGCAACAAATTTTACCTTTTTTGCTAAAATTGATGAAGTTTCATTTCAACCAATCCCATGGACTTTTTAAACTTCATCTGTTGACAAATTAATTTAGAATTGAAAACGTTAGAGAAAAGGACAGTTTACCAATTCCGTCTTTTTGTAAACTTCAATTAATTTCACCCGCTCAATCACATGGAAACATACCATCAATTACCCTGTCTACTGTGCCATTCATTGTAAAGGAAACACAACTTGGCATTCCAATGCCAGAACGTGACATTAAACTCGAGTACATTCAATTAGTTTCAAAAAGTGATAACATATTACATAATAAACATGATAAATATAGTTCTCTATAATGACATTGTTACATGTATTATGCTCTTAAGAATTTAATTGCATATATAAACAATTATTATCACCAATCCAAGATTTAAACTTCTTTTTGGATAAACGTAAAATGATTGTCGCCGTAGAAAGTATATTTTGAGTAAAAGATAGAAGAAAAGTACGCGACGCAATATTTTAAGCAGCATTCATTGCGTGCAGGTACTGCTATGCAGTAAATAATTGCAGTTGCAATATATTTAAAGCTAAAGTTATTTTATCGTTACTAATGCTGTTAAATTAACTAACAACTGTTTCTAAAATTTTCTGATTAGTTCAAAAGTTCTGTGAACTTTGCTTCGTTTCAGTCATTTTTATTTATTGGTACAAATAATATAAACCACACCTGAGGAACTAAAATATTCCACCCCGGGTTGTTAAATCGATTGTTCTTCATGCAATGATCAAACATTTCAACTGATTAAGCTAGACATCTATCAAACACTTTCAAATTTAGTGGGCATGTGTCTACTTAGTCAATAGATCCCAAATGGTTTCAGTAGTAATATGTCATGACAGGTTTTTGAGAACTGTCGTAATTGCTTCTTGAAATATCAGAATAGTTACCTAGTTACCTAGGGGTGATTGTTGTTAATAACATTGTAGGATTTTATTCCTAATCACTATAAATTACATATGATTCCCCAGCATTAAGCAAATTTTATGTTAAATATCTCAAAAGAATGCACATTGAAGGAACGTTATTTGCAAAAAAGTAGTGAAATAAGCACATCAGGAATGGCCACATTCAGTAAACACAGCCTTCCCACAGAGTCAAAACACTTGCTCCAAAAGGTTCTTAAATGCATAAACAAGGTTGTCTCGGTGAAATAACTCCAACTCACACATTTGCTTGCAAAAGCAGACCAACATATAATACATAAGAAGCTTATGGAATTGTAAAGCAAACGGGTGGGTATTCAATGACCTTACCGAGGCCAGAACCAGGAGTCAAATCAACAAGAACACGATGAAAGGGATAAAAAACAAAAGATCGAGCTTCTAGTGTATTTTAAAAGATTTATATAAACCGTCATAAACTCTTTATTCCAAGCCAGTGTCGTGCAACCAAAGAGGTAAGCATAAATATCAACTGTGTTTAATCACCGAGCATGCAGAGCGCTATAGAATATAAGTAGTGGTGTAAACCTTTCTTTTTGAATTTACAAATGATTTTTTTTCAAATAACGTGGATGTACACCAACTGCAATGAAAACGCAACCAATATAAATATTAATGGTCCACTGAATTTTTAAACTTTCTCTCTTACAGTAACCCCGTACAAACGAACGAAATTGTCGTTTGGCGTGTAGACATGCAAGAATAACCTTAAAACAAGTCCATTTGTTGACATTTACATACGGCTACACAAATCCATCTTCAGTTTTCAAGTTTTACTCTAAACAAATGTGATAACACCAAGGCTTCATACAACCAGCGGCATGCAGTTTAAGGCATGATCCTGGTAGGGATGTCTCGACGTGAAATCGCTCGGCAGATGCATTGGTCACCGTCGACAATTACTCACTTGGCCCCACGGAATGTTATTGATTTTAAAACACATCTACCTTTGCGAATTTATTAAACTTTTACTTATATCCAAAACAGTGTTGCGTTTTCAATGGAAGTCAGCATATTAATATAATTGCATAATTTTGTTTTCTGAATTTTCTGAATTAAATCTTCATTAAATACTGTCCGTGAAATACCTTGTTGCAATAGTAATTTTAAACTGCACTGTAAATTTGAATTACGCCTCGGTATCCACGCAAATACTTACAAAACGTTTTCCCTTAACTTGTTAATTCGTCTTTAATTCTTCTGTTGTGTATAGTTTAATTTCATTGAAACCTTGATTTACATTATTAACTTAATTCCGACAAAAACCCTTGCACATATATACATATTATGGTATGCATCACTTTTAACCTACATTCGACAATAAGCCTGGTTTGAAAATCGGATGTCTAAGCTATATTGCTCGTGTAAAACAGTGCTTTTCTTGGTTACTCGCATTCAATCTCAACTAACAGTCTTTCTGTCTATCTTTTTGTCACCAAATTAGATATATCTTCACATGAAGCTATCAAACAATCAGTTTATTCCCCTCACTAGACAGATTAATACATTTTGGATTTGATTATAGTCAGAAAAATAAAAGAAACTTAGGAGAATTGGCCCTTGCATCTTTTTGAATGTCTAGCCCTTTAGTTAATGATAATCTAAAGTGCAAATATTATCGATCTATCACAGTATTACATAATAGCAGCACTGGAAATGTTTGGAAGACAACGATACAAGTACAGGAATAAAACACGAATTTCAAGTCGAAGAAAGACAACATAAATTGTTATCTGATTTGTAAGAAGATGTAGAATTGCTCACAAAACGCTTGACAAGTAACAAGCGCATTCAGAAAGGTAAAGATTCAAAGCCATCTGTGGTGCGCTTTCTTAAATAGCAAACTCATGGGAACATTTATCTCCATGATAATGCAAGGCAACACGCGCAAGACTTTCTCAGAACTTCTTCAACAACGCCAACATTCAAGGTTTGCTATGGTCGGCATGTTCACTGGATTTCGAACCAATTTCGAACACTTATGGGACCATCTCCATCGGCAAATCAGAAATGTGTGCCTCCACTCAACATCAAGGATATCAAACAGTGCACCTTGACGAATGGCAAAGCATTGTCCCCAACGTCATGAGATGTTTTGAGACGACATACCCTAGACGTGTTCTTATCTGTATTGACGTTTTAAGCGATATACCCGTTAATACCTAGACTTGAGACATGCAATTTGACATTTCCCCTTTGTTTTCTTATGACTTTTATAATAAAATGTTTATTTCAGATCCCAGCCATCATAACATTCTTATGATTGACATAATGGAATTGGGATTTTTGTACCCATGATGATGAAAGGTCTCTTAAATGAAATATGCCAATCTGAAAGTTCTACATGTCTATAACTGCTTTTTTACTGTACAGCCTTGCAAACGTGTTATCATTTCAGTGGATCACTAGTTTACAATACCTACCTGACTGTAGAAAGACTGGTCAGGAGTAGAATATCAGAGAAAATATCCGCAGCCTCTAACGAACAAATTGAGACGATTAAGTTCCGCTTTCACGATTTCATTATATCATAAGATAAGTAATACAGCCAACTCGTTGTTATATTGTCAAGCTCAGTCGTAAAACATAAGAAGAAAAACTCCTAACATTTATCTCGTAATGCCACAGAGAATAAAACAGACAATCAGTTCCATAATTTCCGCGTCATTACTTTATAAAATTTATGTTTTAGTCATTCTGTCGGAATAATCTAATAATTTACCATCGTCTCTCTGACTAGATTTTTATGTACTTGTATTTAAGGAATGCATTTTCCTAAAGAAAAGCCTCAAGAAAAAGACATTACAATGAATAAATAAGTATAATTATGTTGTTGTTTATTTTCTTGGCGGGGTTTAACATTGTCCGCTCTTTAAAAATGATGTATGTGAGAAGAAACATGTTTTTAATAAAAATGTAAGTTAATTAAAAACCGAGCATAACGGTAAACAGTTGCGCTGTCGATTTGAATATTGTATTCTATATGATTATGCTCCGTTTTACACACTGAGCAGTAAATGAATTTTTGTATTTATAGAATTTTAAAAAATTACACAAAAAGGGAAAGGTGAAATATGCATATCAGGAATCGCCACATTCAGAAAAAACAGCCTCCCCACACAGTCAAGAAGAAGAGAGGGAGAGAGCATGGTAAATAAAATGATCAGTTTCAAAAGAGACACCACTAACACTTAACAAAAATGAGAACCAGAGGGGTTACCGCCTTGGAACGGTCAGTGGCAAATCAAATTGCCAATTGAATTCTTTTTATCAAATGACGAAAGTTAAAACGAGGTCGAGGTGGTAATAAAGCAATGTTTCTTTCATAAAATGATATACGGGTGTCTATTATTTTGAATATGTGTTTTTTCCAGTTAGAAAGTGCATTAGGCTCAGCAAGTTCTCTTTTGAACCATTTATTGCAAAATAGGTTTAAAGACTCAGCAATTTCTGCACGACATGCATTAAAATCAATTTTGAAGGAATTCTATATTTGGGACCTTAGAAATTAAATTACGAATTCTAGAGTCCCATCATAGCTCATAATGTTGAAGTATTGTACAGCCCTGTAACAAAAGATTTCATGGCCGTGGCAGTAACGCATCTGCTTTTTGATATAGCATAAGGCTTTTGTGTTTGAATCCCATTTTTTTTCTTAAATGTCATTTTTTCAATACATTCATGTACATACCGACGAAAAAATGCCATTAAACGGTGCAAACTTTAAGTAAGCTTTCAATTAAGATTTCAAATAATCTTGTCTAAAAGTCGTGCAAACGGGGTTACAATGCTCCATAGCGTTTGACTTTAGCTGCAAACATACCCAGGATTTGTAAGGTATGTACATGTACCCGGGACTTATAGGGTACTTAGTCTTCACTTAAACTTGAAAGGCTGAACGTTTCTGACTGAATTATGACAAACACGAATGTTAGGTGACATTTATCAAATTTAGACATCAATAGATGTTACTGGCAAAAATGAATTATTTCAAAATAATCAATATATCAGTCTTTAACATCATCATATTCAAATTCTAAATAAACACCAAAAAGGCATTATTATTATTAAAGCATTTATCTATAATACTTTATAAATAACTTATAATTTACAAAAAAAGAATTAAAACTAATTTCTTGCAAACAGCAAACTTATTACTGGTGCTTAGCAAATTTTTAGTGCTAAATATTAATTAATATTGAACACGACTTTTATGAACACACTACACGCTCGGCTTGAATAGTTCTGTTTATCGGTGGAATTCAAACTTTGAGCCTCCACAATCTATGATGCGCGTCGTTCTAATGTGTTTCTTAGTTTTTTCTTCAGTCAATTTGAGTACGAACACGACAAATATGAAAATACTGCAGGCTCGGTTTGATTGAGCCTGTTCATGGGCAGTAATGGGAATGCATAATACTGCCCACGCCAACTAGCCCCGGGTTGAGCGCAACTCAGTAATTACACCAATAAATAGTACAATTTCGATCCCAAACGATGGTATGCATATGGCGGTGCACATGGCACCTTCAATGAGGTATTTTCAGATTAATACCATTCCATGTTCAGCGGTGTATGGTCCCCAGATAAAAAATGGGTTTGCCCTAAAAGAAAAAGCAATGGGCGGAACTAAACAGAATAGAATTTTGACAGGGGATCTTGGAATATAAATCCTGCATATCACAGACGGCGCCAAAGGCAAAATTTAAAAAGCAGGAAGTATATCCTTAGGGGTAATTGGGCAATATCCAAATCTATATTGGCTGGGATATCGAAACCACCTATCTATAAACTGGTTGAAATATTTAAACAAAAGTAATTTTAGAAGTACTATAAACAAAGTACATAAGTATCGTGCTCAACGACCTTCAAAGTACGTAACTGATAACCGCACTGATTGAATGTATCCACAATTTATTTCGTTGCTTAATAAATGCATTTGTTTATTTCTGCAAAATATTCTATGATGATGTACATTCTCTTTAATATTAAACAACAGCGATACTAGTTCTTCTAATTTAGATAAAAACTATTAAACTTTAAAACGGCGAAACAAAAGCCTGTTCTTGCTTTACTCTCCAGCAACCAAACCAAACCTTCTGACGAGAAAAATGTAGTGGTGAGAGGTGAGAATAATCTGATCAATAAGAACTGATTTAAAGTGTTTAAATGTGCTATAAGAGATTTATTGTAATGAAGAAAAATCATTTGGTTTATTAAATTGACAGATCTTACGATTTATATGACACTTGTCCGTACATTGATATGATTTATTAACAATGTTTACAACGATCAAATGGTCCATACATTGGAAGTCTTAATTGGAACTATCGAACAGACTACTGCCTAATACAACGTATTGATTAACCCAAAGCCACACCGATCTGGCGGCAGCGCCTAGCCTACCAGGCAAGGTACGACACAGTATATACCATCCGTTTCCCCTACGAGGATAGTTCAGGTTTGCCTTTATACCGTCACCTACACAATTTTAGGCAAGGTAGGACACAGTATATACCATCCGTTTCCCCTAAGAGGATACTTCAGGTTTGCCTTTATACCGTCACCTACACAATTTTAGGCAAGGTAGGACACAGTATATACCATCCGTTTCCCCTGTGAGGATAGTTCAGGTTTGCTTTTATACCGTCACCTACACAATTTTAGGCAAGGAAGGACACACTATATACCATCTGTTTCCCCTACGAGGATAGTTCAGGTTTGCCTTTATACCGTCACCTACACAATTTAAGGCAAGGTAGGACACATCCGTTTCCCCTACGAGGATAGTTCAGGTTTGCCTTTATACCGTCACCTACACAATTTTAGGCAAGGTAGGACACAGTATATACCATCCGTTTCCCTACGAGGATAGTTCAGGTTTGCCTTTATAGTCAGTACTGTTATCAGTAAAATAACCCGTTACCGATGTCATGCAGTGATCGTTACGTATATCAGGGCTATCCGATCTACCTTTTTTGGGGTTGTCCCGGTAAGCTCAGTTGGTTACGTCGCGGGAATTGCAGGGCTAGGCGCTGTCGCCTTGACGGTGCGGGGTCGCTCCCAGCTAGAGGCACTATCATTTTATACCGTCACCAACATAATTTTAGGCAAGGTAGGACACAGTATATACCATCCGTTTCCCCTACGAGGATAGTTCAGGTTTGCCTTTATACCGTCACCTACACAATTTTAGGCAAGGTAGGACACAGTATATACCATACGTTTCCCCAACGAGGATAGTTCAGGTTTGCCTTTATACCGTCACCTACACAACTGACATTCTACATGGATTTAAATAATTAACATCAAGGGAGGCATTTACATTTACATGTGTAAGTGATAACTACACTGTAATGACGTACAAGGGGTCTTTTTACACATAATTACAAGAAAGACAAAAATAAACATATTCTTAGTTAAGGCTAAAACCGTTTTGTCAATAACCGTTACGTTCATTTTATGTTGATCAAAAGGCATCACCTTTGCATTTGATTCTTATAAGCGTAACTCTGTTCACTTCCATTAAAACAATTAAAAATCATAAAGTCATTTTGCATTACAAGTTCTTAGTAATACTTAATTTCTTATTCAATAGATAATTAAACCATATTATATATTTGTATAAATTGAATCATAGGAAGAACGCTTGGTACATGTAATGACCGGCATATGTCGCAATTTTTTCCATTTTACAAGCATACTTAATGACACAGTATTACATCCGGTCATTGAACACTATTCTTTCATCAAATTTTAAAGAAGAACTAACAGGTATGATACTGCTTGACGAGACATATTGTTAAGTTAATGTGAATTTAATTACTGTCTTTTCTATGCATTATTAGTCTACTCCTTGGAGATTGTCATTTGTTAAATGATGTCTCCAGCCACTTTATCAAATGACATTTGGATTGATGCAATGCGATTTGTACGAAACAACTCAAAACTGGACTGAAGGTTAAAAAACTGAGATTAGAAACCAGTCTTAAATCTCAAGCATATGATTGGCTGAAATGGCGACTAGTCGCCTTTTCAGCCAATCAGATGCTTGAGATTTGCCACCTGAATTAATTCCTAAAAACAGAAACACACCAACTTTGAGACATTGTGCACTATTTTGATGTGATTGACTGCTTATCTTACATATGTAATTAGTTCCTACGACTACTCTTGTTTATACCTATGGATAATTTTTCTTTAAATTTGCTGTATAGGACAGTGCTCTGGTGTTTAATTCTACATCGGCATGTTTTTTTTTACTCTAAATTATACTGGGATGTTACAATTTAATGTAGAATTTTACATGCAACTTTCATTGTACACACGTTTTCTGTCACCTGAATAAAAAAGTAGTTAGGAGGCTCCTTTTATTATTTCTCTTTTCACATAGAACTGCCGACGTAAATCGTTAATGACTGTTATTACAAATATGCTGAGCCATTATATTTACAAAAGAAAAAAACAATTTAATTACTTTACACGAATGTAATAATGTTCAGTTTTTCGGCTACCAAGGATAAATGTAGTCACAAATACAGTCACAAATTTTGTAAAGCTTAGGGCTAATTGGAAGTCTTGGGACGTCCCTAACGTTTCGATCTAAATGTAGCCTGAGAAAGTAATTATAATTCAGTCAACTGGAATGAAAAAGTGAAAGTTGTAATGTAAAAAAAGATATTGGATCTTTCTAGTACTATGTATCTCGACTTAATATGTTGAAGAATATATTCATCTGAAAATGATGATACCGATTTACAGTGGAATTAAACACGTGATTCGTGTAAAGACGAACGATTCTAAATCTAACAATGATAAATATCATAACATCACGTAACCATAGCTCCAAATATGTAAAGAAATTACATGACATAATTTGACATAAAATACATATAGGGTAAATTTTCACAAGATTTAAATCTTCAAATGGAAAATGGCGAAATATTAAGCAACCATATAAATCATACATAACAATAAATTATCTAGTCGAAAGTTGTATAACAAAGTAACACACGAAGATGTTCAACACGAATATGATTGACATAATTAAATCATGGAAATAAAGTTAATGTTCTGAGATTTTTGTTCTGTATCTTATTGCTACCTACTTGGTCGTATATTCTAATTGATTTTCTGAACTCGACAGTTGCTGATATGAGTAACAAAATTGGTAAGGTTGAACTGTTAAAGTTCATTGGCTTGCAATAGAGCCTGGTTAAACGAATTAACTCATTTTAGAGAAAACATATTATTTCCATCTGCATTCAGAAACTGTGATTTTTTTCTTTCGTTGTCATATTAATCAAGTACTGTTATTTCCGTTGGGAAATCAAAGATTGTCATGATTTCATTTAAGGTACATGATAAAATGATAAAACCGATCTCATGAAATTAAAAAATAAGATGCAGTTTCCTGTTGACAAGAGATCAGTTTGGTTGTTTTGATTGTCGGTTATTCGAATTCAAGTCTCCTGATTAGTTGATGATGTTTTTGCAAAAAATACATTATGCAACTTGCGGAGAATTTTTGCAACACCATAAACTGAAAGCAACGTCGTGACTAAGGCTTTCTCATCTTCTGTTGCTCTGTTTCGATTGATTGTTGCTTCTATTTATCGCTATTGTTATTATAAATATATTTCTATAAGTACTTTTATTAACGTATTTTCTTCCTGTGTGGATATATTTTTTTCTGCTACATGTACTTGTAGCTGATAAAATCGGAGAACTTTACAGGAGCGCTAGATTGGAGACAAATTTCAGCATCGGTGTTTTTAATATTGGTTCAACGTTTGTACTTTAATTCTTGTTGACGCATACCAATCAATATTGTTTCAGCAATCCGACTTAATGAAACAGAGCTTTATTAAATAAATTGCCAAATCATGATGGCATAAGTAGTACATACGTTACCTTTTCATTAATTGTTTGTGGGGTCTTTTTCAATTGATTTCAAATTGATCTACTTATAAATTCTTTTTCCATCTGCTGTTTTTGGCTGTCTAGAGAGACTGTGTGTTCTGAGTGTTTCTATTTTTCTATTCCTGTTAGTCATGTTTTTTCATTTGTTGTCAATACCCAAACATCCTTATACATTTTAAAGTTTGAATAACATCATGATGCAAATTACAAGGACATCCTCTTTATATTTGAAATATGTTGTCTATCACAGTGAAATGAGCTATATGCGATAAAATGCTAACGAATACCAAAATGGATAGTGTATCAAATATTTTGCTATCGTGTTACTGAATAAAACAAAATGAGTTTGGCAATGAACTTTTTGATTTCGAGGCAGAGATGTATACATTAACAAAGTCCTAACCAACAAAAATTTTCTCACCCAGTGTTTAATGAAGAATTATTTTACGAATTAAAGAAACGAAAGGCGATATCAATATCTTGACATAATTAGTAAAAGCCATCAGTTAATTCCAATTGTATCTTACAGTGTTCTGCACTCATTTAAGGCTGATCGCGTTGCTTACCCCTATGACTTCGAGACGTTAGATGGTGATTATGAGTTTATTACTATTCTTCGGATAAAGTAGAAGCTTGATTAAATTTTGTTTAATTTCTGCCATTAATCCCTTGCAAATTTACACCAGGTGCTCATGTCACATTAACGTCATCGAGTACCATCAAATTTCGCTTGAACTGCTCTTTACTGCTTATGTTCATATGTTTGTGTGCTTTTGCTTGCAGTTTTGTTGAGTAGATAGATAGTAGATAATTTACCCAAAACAACATGTAAGTGTTTTTTCGTATGACAAACTGTAGGAGAAAGTGTGAAGATGATTTACCCTTAACCTGGTTTTTACCTCCTTTACCCTGCAGTAGCTAAAAGATTGTACCACCGTTCAAACGCGTAACACCTTGGGTTCTTATTGCTTATATTGTCTTTTTGCCATCATAATTATATAAAGACATGCTCTCTTTTCTCAAAGTTTTGACTGTGTGGGGGCTGTCGGGCGCGGATCAAGAGGTATCATTGCTGAGATGGGGTAAATGTGCACAAATTTGACATCCCCATTCAAAAACAGAGGGCGGAATAAAAGGGTGTAACCACACTACTTTCCCCGATCGTGTCAATTCTCTTTCGGCTTTTAACCTGCAATAAAACAGAATATTTACATGGGAGGGTGCCCACCTACATATGCCCCGTGCTCTACAAAGTTTAGCTCTGTCTAAGATACATGTAGTACACGTCACATACTACAACAAAATCTGCACTATTAGGAACCATTTAAATTGTAATGTTGTCATGAATTTTATTTCACTTAAAATTACAAGACCATGAGATAAATTTACAGAAGCCGCTCATGACTAGTTCCTCGATAGATACTCAACAGTATGAATCCCGTACAGTTTTTAATTTTACAACTGTAAAATGAAAACACGCTCACATGACATCGGCTAATAAGTTCCTTGAATTTGTTTGTTATTATGAGAACCCTTTGAGGAAAGTTTGAAGTTGATACACCCTAGAACCTGGTTTAAACCTCCACTGACAAATTGTTTTTCCACTAACCGTTCCAATGCGGTAACCTATGGGGTTCTCATTTTCGTAAATTGTTTGTGATGTCTTTTACGAAATCTATGATAATAACCATGCTATCTTGTCCTATATTTTTGGCTGTTTGGGGGAGGCTGTGTCTTCTGGATGTGGACATCCCTGATTTAAAAATTGACTTTATTCCTAAGCCAACAGTTTCTTTCTTTACCTTACAAAAAGTTGATCCAGGGCTGAAGGTTATAAAACTGAGCATGGAAACCAGTCTCAAATCTCAAGCATGCTTGAGATTTGAGACTGGTTTCCAATCTCAGCTTTATAACCTTCAACCCGAATCTTTTCACCCTATATTGCTTGGATTTAACATATGAAATCTCTAATGGGATTGCCTAAACACATGACATTGTTTGGATATTTTACCCAAGCACATATTTACTGTTTACAGATATTTTAAAAGCTCTAGTTTAACGTTTTCACCATTATATTTTTCCCTCATATATGTTTGGCATGCGTGCTACATTTTAGATCGAACGAAAACTTAAACTTGTATGAACAAAAAGATTAAAATCTAAATTGATAAAGCGAAAACATGTCTTTTAATATCGTGTTGACCAAAAACATCATAGGCATGTAAAAACGCAGTCTAATCAAACATATACATATATATAGTCTTGGGCAAGTATTGCTGCTAGCACACATTGTTGTAAATACGGAAGATTACTATCGCCAAATCCAAAGCGCATTGATATCCACGCTTGAACACAATATTTTATTATTAATTAAAATTATTAACCACTCAGTTTGTGTAAACAGGTAATCATTGTATTTACTTTGATTTTTCCCTTTTAATAAACTCAATAATATGTAACAATACACATTCTAGCTTCTTTGAATTGTCTGAAAATACTGACTACTGAATACCACAAAACTGAATCTTATTTATTTGAGAACAGACATGCATTATATATAAGATTATAATTCAAGTGTTGTAAGTTCGAGCCATTAATTGTCTCAAAACCCCACTTTCGACTTTTCAACAAATAATGAAAAATGAGTAACACCGAAAATAGCGTATTCTTATTTACCTGAGAATAACCATGCATTATAAATACGATTATAATTATAGTGTATTTTGCGCTATCCTGAAGGAGAAAACTCAGAAAATTTCCGCCACCTCTGGGGTCTGATTATTAATGTATCAAATTCTGTGCATAAAGTCCGACTATGACAGCGCTTTAAGCAAGCTTTTTAAGTGAAACTGCAGGCTTCGTATCCCAATTGTCCATTGTTAGTACTAAAGAACCGACGTGTCTTCTTCCCTCCACGAAAGTTTCACATCCACAACCTGTTTAAAAGCCACTACGTATTTATATCAGAATTATTACAATCATGATACATTTTAATTCATAAATTCACCGTAGCCCTTTCAATGATGCTCATTGTCACAAGAACATTTAACAACATAAACAGCTCTAAGTTAGCTCTCTTAATTTATGTCCGTCTTCTTATGAATCGAATTTTTAATTTTAAACGAACGCATTCTATCGTTAGATAGTAGTGCATTTTTATGGACGTGATGGCAGCATTATTGCATTTTGCTGTATACTTTCAGGTCATATTAAAAGCATGTGTATTCTCTCTGAAACGCTTTTGAACTGAGATCAAAATAAATATTTTAATTTTAATTTTACAAGTTGTCTTTTAATTAAAACATAATCTAAACATTCTAAGTTGTACACATACCAATTATTCTTGAAAGGAATCTAAATCTGACGTAGGCTGAGTAAAACGAGGTGTACCGCGAATTCACTGATAATCTTGGTTTTCTGTAGATTGGAGTTTTTGTTGGTTCATTACTTTGTTGTTTTCTTTATATTGACGTTTTGTCGGTTTTCTGTACTTTTGGGGTTTATTTGTTTGTTTGTTTTCACTTCGCGTTTTTCAGTTATTAGTTTACTTTTTACTTAGTTTTAGTAATTCACCAAAAGCTGTACCTCCATGAATATCAATGAATTAAATTAAATTTTGCATGTACATATATGTACACAGCACAAACATATGCGCGCCGACAAAAGTTTCAATATGTAAACGTAGACCAGAACATCTTTCAAAACAGGTCTAGTATCACTGATGTAAATGGAACCGGCTTTTTGTACAAATCTTTTTTACATTTTTTAATTAATTTACATTTGCCAAGCTTATATTGTTTTTATTTCGAATCGTTATCAAATCAAGAAAAAACAGAAATCTTTAGTATCACAATCTGTTTCAGAGCCATATAATGTTTATACTTGATATATGCGTAATAAACCTGCAATTCATAACATCATTGAAGATATTTCTTCTTCAAATTGCAAACCAAATGCCATTCTTAAAAACTTTTTTTCAGAGACAAAAGCTTACTAATTTAGTATTTTATAGGAATTTCTGATTTAAAGTGAAATATGCGCTTTCGCTTTCTAATAAATTATTTATCTATATTAAAATCATACTCTTAAATAACATATACTATTACAATTATATGAAATAATAATGAATTTTCAAGATATTAGGATAATAAAGTAAATTAAACTCGCAAGAACTACTGTCAGTAAATGTTATAGTGAAGATCGATGAAAAGGAAATGAAAGTCATCTTGCCTTTGCAGAGTAACACACAATCTAGTTTCAGATTTGTAGCTATCGTTCATTGTTACTTAAATGTTTCAGATGAATCACAATATTAAGAAATATTGAACTCATATTAAGCAGGTGTTACAAGAAATCTTTTTATGATATTTTATGGAAAACTAACGTGAAAAAATTCCTTGATAGTGTCATTATAAAAAAACCTGACATTTATCAGGTGGTATTAATAATAATGAGGTAGTTTACAAAAGAAAAGATTGTCCTTGTATATTTCTACAGAACCAGACTAAATGCAGCATCGACAACTATCAAGTTTACTGACGTGAGAAAGCAGGTGATTTTGAATCTTTTGTCCTGAAAAGTAGTGAGAAATAAACTGATCAATACGAAATGATTTAAATGTTCTTTAAGTGATTTATTGTAATGAAGAAATATCATTTGTTATACTTTGTGTCAGATCTTTCGATTTATATGACGTTGTTTGCTCTATTGACGTGATTTATTAGCATGTTTGATCGAGAATAAATGGTCAATACGTTTGAAGGCAATACTATTGGTAAATGTCCTCTGGTTAAGCAGTAGAAGCTGGTGCAATGTTACTACAGGTAAACTAAAAGGGAGGCTCTGCCGAGTTACCGCCTTTGTGCATATTTCACGAGGGCTGGATCACGCGATCTTAACCCAACATAAGTGAATGATACTTTTTCTTGCATACCGTATTTATTTTGCGCATTTTGGGGTATTTTGCTGTAAATTTTTCTTTGCACTACTTTTTTAAATGTAGCGGAGTGATATACGAGACAATCCATCGTTCATTCATAAATGCGTAAGACGTCGTGACGTCATATAAGGCGCGTGACTCATTCTACATGGAGGGTGTAGAATCAAAATTTTCCTACACGGGTGAAAACACCGGATGACCTGATCTGGTATGCAAGAATGTAGCGATTCCTGATATGCATATTTTACTTTTGTATATCCAAAGTAGTTTTGTCTGGGCTGCGTGGCGGCCGTTAAACGTCTCCCCGTACTTTTAATCAATACAGCTATCGTTTCATCCCTCAGGGATAGTATTTTACAGTCGTTTTGCACCCCTTCCCACTCACCCAAACACTCTTATGTGTCTTATTTGAATTTGACATACTTATTAAGACATGCTCATTTTTCCTCTCTTCTTTGTTGTTGTGTAGGGAGGCTGTGTTTCGTGATTGTTGCGATTCCTGAAATGAATTTTTCACTTTTTTATGAATATACTTTTTAAATATTAAAAACTCAATATATATGTGCCTGTAGAATTCAAAAAAAGGATGTTCCAACCTAAAAATCACAGTTCATATCTGTTTAAATGGTATTTTTTTGGTAAAATGTGTGTTACTTCAACAAAATTTTTTGACTTTAAGCTTTGTAGCAATTATGATATGAAACGAAAGATATCGATTTCTTGCCTCCAACAGTACTGGTTATGAAAACGTTGAGATTTTTGTGTGTTTTGCCATCATTTATATTTTTCGGATACATTTCCTTGCTTATATGGTTGACATGTTGAAGCTTATTTAAACATAACCGGAATTTCAGAATATAAATTATTTCCGCTTGGTTTTATGAAATGAGATCAGTCTTTACATTTGTCATATTTATCCAGCTTGATTATTGCTCTTGGGAAATCAGCAGTTTCAGGATCTTTGAAATTACGATCTAAAGAAATAAACTTATAAGATAATGTTTCATTTGCTAAGAGATCAGTGCCTCCACTTTCTTGCCTTGTTAAATTACTTTACTTAGATATATATTTTACATCGATTGAGAAACATTAATTCTTACTTATATTAATTAAAGCTCATTGACTGCTTTCTGGGTTCCAAACCAATATTCCCGCCGACTGTGGATTGGGGAAACAGCAGAAGAATCTCATTCCTGATGGGATTCGAACCCACAATATCTTGATCTGGAGTCCTTCGCTCTACGCCTAGACCACTGTTCTTCAACAGTTTACTTAAACAAACCTTATCTTTTCTGTTAATTTATACTAAATATACCTCTTTAAGAAGTGATTTTTTGCTAAAGACTTGGCCAGACTTACGTAAATTTGAAAACCTGATGTCATCAAGAATTATAGAAACTTAAATTGGTTTAAGTAAATATTTAAAGAAAGCATATGAAACAAGAAATGGTTTGAAATATCTAAATTGTATTTACCATTATATCTTATGCATGTTTGTATGGAATTTAAAATTAAGTTAGTAATTATAATTTCATTATGGGTTTTTTGTGTATGTTTATTTATGGACACATTTTGTACTTATGTTAACTTAGTATCAGATTGAAGATAAGTATTTGTTGATTCTTGTCAATCTGTATGCGTAAAATATATTTTTTAATATTTGCTGTTCATTGTTAGACAAAGGCATTTGGTTGCTGATTTGCTAATAAAAGTTGGTTGTTTTTGTTGTTGTTGTTATTGTTACTTTTTATAGTTCCAAATCTGTATAGCGTTTCCAGCGATTAAAGTCTTGCCCGGGGCATTATCATATAATCGGCCCTCGCCTATTATCATGCCCCGATCCCGCTTAGCCGTGTATTATCTCTAAAATATTTATTTATATTGAAAATCTTGTTAAAGTTATCAAGTCTCAAGTTTTATTTAATCTAAAGTTCTGTAAACCCGGGTTTCAAGCTGTTTACATGTGTATATACTGTTCTGTATCTTTACAAAGCTTTGTGTCAACTAATATGAAATAAATGTGATCACTTATTATGTCACTGAGAAATGTTGCTTCATCGCGGCCCAAGTCATAAAATGTATAGATAAAACATAATTACCAGGTTATACAAATGCGACAGCAAGTCCATCCATGCAAGAAACAGACACAGTACATACTTTCCTTATCCAACCAAAAGTTATATTCACGTTCAAGTATGTTCTATATACAGTCGCCTACTTTGATTGACATTTTGAACGGCTTGAAATTAGCATGTTACCTTTAAGGGAGGTAAATGAAACTGATAGTGATAACTATTCTGAAACTGATTTCACAGAATCTAATGTCAAAATCTAGCTACTTGTTGTCAGTCACTCATTGTCATAAATGTCTAATATCGAGAAAATCGATTTATACCAAGGCAATAATCCTGTTTAAATCTGGTCTGCACAAGTATGGCACGACGAGTATTGTTAAGTTTTAGATGCCAAGCAATGGAACCTTCGAAATAAAATGAATGACTGTTATGTACATGTAACAATATAGATTTTTGTTTTTCTCTTTTAAGGAACAAATATGTTTTGTTTCATAAAATTATTTGGGGTAGGGTTGAATGAAGATCTTTATAATATTAACGAAATATACATGTACACAAATAATGTAGATCTACATGTATATAAAACGATCTTGTTTAGATTTAATAAATATAACATTACTTACTTATTTGGCCGAATCAAATAAATATATATTTTTACATGTTATACAACATAGTTTTCACAGCAACAAATAAATATATTAAAAAAGCCAATATTTTAAAGTTATTTTTATTTTATTGTTTTTGTTAAAAAAACTACTAATTGCTCAGGTTGTAGAAACAAGAAAAAACTAAAACCAAAAAACTTCTAAACATTTTAAGGCATATCTCTAGCTTCGACGGTGGCAGGGGTTTAAGAGTTTATGAAGGTTTATGGGGAAATCTTTTCTTAAAAGAACCTAGAAGCTCGATTCGTTTCTTTTTTCCATGTCATCGTGTTCTTGCTGATTTTACTCCAGGAGCTCTGGTCTCGGTAAGATCATTGAGTACCTACCCTTTGGCTTTGCAATGCTATTAGCTTCTTATGTTTTATATGTTTGTGTGCTTTTGCATGCAACATTGTTGAGCAGATGGGTGGGTTGGAGTTATTTCACCAAGACAACTTGTACTTGTTTTCTGATACGAGAACCTTTTGGGGTAAGTGTGAGGTTGGTGCACCCTAGAACCTGGTTTAAACCCCCAGTGGCAATTTGTTTTGCCACTGACCGTTCCAAGGCGGTATCCCGAAAGGTTCTCTTCTTCGTTAATTGTTTGTGGCGTCCTATTTGAATTGACATACTTATATAAAACATTCTCTCTATCTTCCTCTCTTCTTTTTCGCTGCGTGGGGAGGCTGTGCTTTTTGAGTGTGGCGATTCCTGATATGCATATATTACCTTTTTCGTATTGTATTAGGAAAAGTGTTTGGGGAACAATTTAGCAATCCTATGCTATAAGCTTTTATGTGTTGTATCTGAGTACGCTTTTGTGTGCAACATTATCGAGTTGACGGGTGGGTTGGCGTTTTTTTTTAATATGGTTTAATCCAAATTCGTTGGATTGGCGTTTTTTTCCACCAAAAAACCTTGTACTTGTTTGTTCATATGAAAATCTGTTGGGGCAAATGTGAGGTTGGTTTTGACAACATGGTTTAAACCCCCAGTGGCAAATTGTTTTGCCACTGACCGTTCCACTGACTCTTCTGAGGAACGAACCCTTACCGTCAAGGCGACAGCGCATAGCCATGCAAGTTCGATAATGCTACCGGGGACAACCTCCGAAAATAGGTTGATCGAATAACCCTGATAAACGTCATCATCACCGCATGACATCGATTACAGATTATTTTACTGCTAACACTACTAACTACATGTACGGGGAGACTTTCTACGGCCGCAACACAGCACAAATAGCGTTACTGTGAATTCAAATGATATTGCCTATATTGGGGAGCGAACCCGTACCGTCACTGTGACAGCACCTAGCCATGCAATTCCGATAACGCTACCGATTGAGCTAGCGGGGTCAACACCCCTCCCCCCCCCCCAAAAAAAAATAGTACTTCCTTTTTGTAGGGGATACTTTTAACGGCCGCCATGTGCAGTGCACAAATGGCGCTACTGTGAATTTCAAATGATATTGCCTCTTCTGGGAAGCGAACCCGTACCGACACGCCAGTTAATCCTCGAGTTCTCATAATGTAATTAGTGTCTGTTTTGGAATTGGTGATTATAAATACCATGCTTCCTCTCTTTCTCTATTGTTCTTGGATGTGCTTGGAATCTTCTGGATGTGGCAATCCTGATACGAATAGTAAACTTTTTTGTATTTGTAAATATATTGATGTAGAGTCGGCTACGTATGCATTTTTGATATATGCAGACAAAGATATGTGTACATCGTTTATGGCGTAGGTCATATTCTTTGAATACAAAAAAGCCAAAATCCTTTCGTTGAAAGAAAGGTTGTATCCTGTCGCTTACAGGGAGAACTGCGCAGACATCTTGGCTAGCTCTTGTAATCCAATCCTAAGTCGGTGAGAATTTTTGAATTCTCTCAGATATCAAGATTTACATTTTATTCTCAGGGCTGATATTACATTTCATAGTTCTTCTCGATGACAATTTATTTCAAAACTTTTTCTTTCCAGTCGTTGAGAAAAACATGCAACTTTCAATAAAGCTTCGCATATCTGAAACTGTTTTCTGTTGCTTTATTAGAAAGATGTTGTTTATCTCGATGCAATTCGATGCAAATGAATACAAAACGTTCCGGAAAGAACATATCATACAATCGTTTAATCGAATGAAAACATGTAAAATGAGTATTTTATGCAAGTTTAAACGATTTGAATGTTTCTCTTTAGTGATAGATTCAAGTTCAAAGACAGTTACGCAACAAATCACTCAAACTAAGTCTAAAGAAAGACTTTTAAAGCTGCCAATTAAGAGATCGGGTGAATGTTTCAAAGTTCCAGATGTGTTTAATATTCACTTTATCACTACTTAACGCCTATTAATGACTGAAAAGGGGGCGAATTACGTCGAAATTTAGGCCTATGCCCAAGGTTATAAAACTGAGCATGGAAACCAGTCTCAAATCTCAAGCATCTGATTGGCTGAAATGGCGACTGGTCGCCATTTCAGCCAATCAGATGCTTGAGATTTTAGACTGGTTTCCAATCTCAGCTTTATAACCTTGGGACCTAACCATTTTATTTTAGCATATTTTGAGAGTAAAACTTATTACATTAAGTACATATAGGCAGAATTTTTGTCCTTGGTGTGAATTTTGATAAGTTTGTAAACTTGCCCTATTTCTGATGCATAGTCATTTTGTCATTAACGTCACTGTATCGCGTGTTTAAAATATACTGAAAAAAAAAGCAACATATGCATATCAGGAATCGCCACACTCAAAAAACACAGCCTCCCCACGCAGCGAAAAAGAAGAGAGGAAGATAGAGAGAGCGCATGTTTTATATATGTATGTCAATTCAAATAGGACGCCACAAACAATTAATAAACAAGAGAACCTTTGGGGATACCGCCTTGGAACGGTCAGTGGCAAAACAAATTGCCACTGGGGGTTTAAACCAGGTTCTAGGGTGCACCAACCTCACACTTGCCCCAACAGGTTCTCGTATCACAAAACAAGTACAAATTGTCTTTGAACAAATCCTTCCAATAAACCAGATGTAACTGAATGATATTGTGTAGATATTCATTTTATAATTGTTTGTTAAACAAGAACAAGAGCTGGTATAAAGAAGCAGAATTCATTTGATAATTTCATCTGTATCCATGATATCTTCAAACATGTTTAAGGCAATACAGATATTATTCTAATTTCATAGTTCTTTTTGTTTTCAATTATAGACCCTCCCCCGGGTCAAATACTAAGTTTGGTATTCATACATTATCTCGTTTAAATTCATTGGTTGTTTATCTTTTGAAATGTTTCGGTCGAGCATTTCAAAGGTTGTTGTGCTTCAAAACATTAAAAAAGCAACAATTGTTAGTAACACGGGGAATGGTTTAGAGGAAATAAATAAAATTTAAAATTATGAAAATCTTGTACTTTTTTCTTTCAAAGGAACATACATAAAATTGCACATCATTTATAAAGTAAAAGTGCAGTGTACAAAAACAAAACATTAGAGTTAAGGTCCTTGCACACTGCACTTTCACCCAATAAGATATGTTTACACCACAAGTTCGAAGTCGGTACGACTGAACCTTGGAAGTAACTACACTTAACCAGTGTTCTAAGTACTCCAATCATATTGTTAAATTTCTCACTATGGATTAGGGATATACCATTCTCTTCAAACTTTGAAACATAATTAGATACTACTGTAAATACATTTTCACTTCTTTTTTTATGAAATATTCATTGAATTCACTTCATGTGTTTTAAAGCCATTGACATTAAGTCCAGGTAGGGGTTAAACAAAAGCCACAGCCTCGCCGGTAGCAGGTTTATTCTCCGTTAAAGAAAAATCATGTTTCTTTTTTAAATAAGGATAGTTAAGTAAATTTGATCAATTTTATGCAATTCTAGTATAATGCGATTGCTTAGGTAATACACAGAAAACTTTCATCGTTTACTGTTGTTCAGCAGTTTAAAATTATATTTAACATTTATTTAAATCGTATATTTATCTGGTACAACAGTAAAAAGTAAGTTAAATATAAAAGTTAAAATGTTTGTGACTTAGACCGAATATTCAAGTTTACTCTAAATACATGTATTGTCTGACTGCAATTTGACATTGAGACTTATCTTAGAGCAAACATATGGTAATTTTTTTGGGGTATTTAAATATGTTATTTTAAATAAAGACCATTGAAGTTATCTAAATTAACCGCCGCAAAATGAGTCGCTGTTTATACAAAGGAAAGGAATTAATATAAATAGTAGCAAATGTGATCAATATGGCACCAGTTTATGTAAATGCAAACCGCCCTTGTCGGTTTTTATATAATGATATTTTTGAATTATTCTCACTTGTTTATTGGTCTGCATAACATAACTGGAAGTTATGCGTTGTTTATGTGGCAACCATTTGAACTGCCTTGATCGGGATGGGTTGTCATCGTCACTAGAAATCTGATTTGTTACAAATATGCGAGAAATATGCATCGGTCGTGTTGCCTGCTGTTTTTAATCTCTGTCAAAGTTCTACTTTATTTAGTTTTGCCTAATGATTTTTGATACAACTCACCGATTTATTTATCTGGCGGTCATACTGAACTGTTCATTGAAGGGATTTAGTCTGTAAATACCATTTTGAAAGTTCCAAGAATGAAAAATCATGCTATAAATAGAATATAGTTTTATTCTAGTAAACTGTTTTATCACAAACATCTCATGCATGATTTGGCAGTTATCTTTCTTAATTTCTACAAAACGAAACAACAACGGTCAAAGTTCAGGGTGAAGATGTATTACAGTAGTAAAACTGCCAACAACCATTCAGTAGAAAAGCTCTTGAGATTAGTAAGTTCATTTTGGAAAACAAAGCAATTTATGAGATAATGAAAGTTTCGGGTTAAAGGTCATTAGACAAATTGTAGTGCTTTGGTTGTCCGTATAACATGTTTGAACAAGACACGATAAGTATGATGATTACTTGTTTCGTCGTTCATTCATGTAAATAAATATTGCAGACTGGGTTTAATTCAGCCTGCAATGGACAGTAATGGAAATGCCTACATGTAATACTGCTCATTATGGTTAATATGTACGTTTGCATACACTTACCAATACTTTCTTAATTTGAACTTTATCATTCGCCATACAAGTGCTTGCACTCAACTTCACACCCCTTCAAAATAATGTAAAAACTAAGTTCGAAGTGGATACTTCCGAAGTTCAATCAAAAGTAAGAAATGATATTAAGTTAAATTGTTTGTTTCGATTAATTAGTGTAAATAATTCCAAGTACTCGTGTGATAGTAATAATCAACAGTTTAAAGGTCATGACGAGGACGTGTTTTCACGAGCTGAGTGTAAAAATTTCAAGAAATTACTTTTTAGGCAATAACTGGACTTCAAAGTGGACATATATTAATTTCTAAAATGTTGTAGAACTTAAACATCTATTTCACGGAGGTAAATTTACTCTAGAAAGTGAAAACAATGCATTTTTCATAAAAACGGTGATGGGTGTTCACGAAACCGGTTCAGCCACTTCGCGCTAGAGGTCAACAAATCAGTGTGTTTAGACTTTGTAATTATAAACACGCCAACATAACGTTCAAAACATTCAAAAACAGAAGTGATACGGGAAATAAAAAGTGAATATTGTAAATTTGGACTAGGACTAGCAAGAAGTAAGTTATTTACAAATTTACAAATTTTACACTATGGTGGGAAATTCAGAGAGTTCCGAGCTACACAAAGAAAACCTGAAATCGAGAAATCGAAGTCAAGGGAAAAAGAACAAAGAAAATGAAAAAGACAAAGATCAAACTAATAATGAGTGTTCCTCGGCAAAACCTCGGGAAAAAGCGAGAAACCAGTCAAAGACAGGGCGAGTAAACAAGCCAAAATTGACTCAATGCTGACTAACATGGCAAAGGACAGCGAGCCGTCTATGTCAGACCTTATAGAAATTATAAACACTGTCAGCGAGAAAATGAACAATCTTGTGTCTAAAGACTACATTGACAAATGCATGGAAAATGTCGCTTCCCAGAGTTTTGTCAGCGACAAGTTCACTGTTTTGAAACAGGAACTTAGTGATAATATTAAGAAAGATTTCGACAAAGTGTACGAACAACTTAAAACGATTAAACAAAAGCTGTTGCAATCTTCTAATGAAATAAATGACCTGAAAAATGAAAATGAAGCAGTGCAACTGGTAATTGATAACATCAAAGATGATATGGCTCAAGTGAAAGATGACAACAAACGTCTAGAAGAAAAGATAGAATGTAAAGACGAACAGATTAAACAACACCAAGTGCTCTTGAACGAACATGAACAATACTCCCGGCGAAATAACATTCGGATATACGGTCTTGAGGACACAAATAAGGAGGAAACGGCACTGGAAACCGCGGCCCTAGTGGTAAAACTTGCCAGGGAAAAAATAAATTTAAATATATCGATGAGTGACATTGATATCGCTCACAGGATGGGCAAATACCTTGCAGACGGAACCCGACCAGTGATTTGTAAATTCTTACGACGTACCACCAAGAAGGAAATAATCTCTGTGCGTAAAAACTTGAAAGGAACGGCCATCGTGATACGCGAGGACTTAACAATTAAAAATGCTAAACTGTTAGAAAAAGTATCATCAAAGCAAGAGGTAAAAAACGCATGGTCTGATGAGGGCAAGATCATCGCACTACTGTTGAATGGAAAAAAACTTCGTATTGACTTATACACTGACATATCCGTGTCACTTATTCCAGAACGTGAACTTAAAACACTGCTTGCGGCACTGGAGAAATCGAAAACTACGACAACAAGTGCTACAAAGTGAATATACATTGCATACTCATTGAAATATGTAAAACTAAATAATAAAATCTTTAATTTACAATTTTTCCTTAGAAAAATAATAATTATAAGGGATTTAACTCTTCCGCCCCCTTATCCGCTTGACTGCATTTGGCGCTCACCGCTTTCATTGTAAGTTTTTCGTCGCAGTGAGCGGTTGTCTAAATTGATTTTCAGTCAGACACAACAACACGTGCTTTTGTTTATTTACATATGCAAATGTGACACACCTACGTTTATCTCAAATTTTGATTGGTTAATGTTGCTCTATTGAACGTCGCTTGCATCAATTACTAAATAGATTAGAACACAAGTTATCATTGGCAAATAATCTACATATTGGAGTCCAATGACCAATCTCTTTTAAGATAACATTTTTAATGTAAGCCAAATTCATTTTGCCAAAGATGTAAGCGACTATGACAACAGAAAGTAGGTTTTGATGTGTCGGCTGAAAATAAAATTCATTGTTTCGCACTGTTTTGTAATGTCAGCGTGTATATTAACTGTTAAAACATGACAGTCGTAACTGTGTAAGTGACCCCAAGTGTAAGAACATCGGGGCATATTGTTTACGAGTGTTTTTTGATGTTATATAAGAACAAGTCTCGAACACATCACTACAGTCTACATGCAAGGTACAACGCTTACTATGTCATAAAATAAATTATTCAGACCATGTATTACTGAATATGCATGTTATGTGAAACTAGTGCGCAAAACTATAAATTTTTATTTCTCAGTATACCGAGTAAAATATTCAACCAATACACTTATTCTGCTATTTACAATTTAAGTATCCTAATTATTGTTTCAAAAATAATCCTGTGTGAAAACAATAACATGCATATTCTACAGAATTGCCAATTTTTGCATTGAACACTGTTTACATGCTATATGGATCCAGTGTGGAAAGCAGTTGCATTCGTTACGTACCCAGTAAACATATACAAGATTAATTAGCTCAATAACCTCTGTGAAATGTTTAGCCGAAATGTTCATTTTTATTTCTGTCTACATTCTTTTTCCTTTTTTACTTAAGAGACTGGGAGGCCCAATAACACAACCATGTCTGTTATTCGCTGTCTGTAGAGTTACACATTCGACATCACGACTTGTAAACTATGACTGAAAATTTAATTATCGCATCAATGAATGTTCAGGGCTTGGGGACGGTCAAAAACGTAAAGATGTCTTCAACTACCTAAGAACGAAAAATTTCAATATTTATTTCCTTCAAGACACTCATTTCAAAAACAAAGATATCAAATATATAAGAAGTCAATGGGGCTTTGAATGCTTTTTTAGCAATCACAATAGTCAGTCTAGGGGAGTGGCAATATTTGTCAACAACAACTTTGATTTTAAATTTAAGAGCTTGAAAAAGGACATTAATGGTAACCTTTTAATTTTACATTGCAGTATTTATGACAAAGATTATTCATTATTTTGTTTATACGGACCAAATCAAGATAAGCCAGAATTTTACGATTTTATTAACGAAAAACTATCGCAGTTAAACAATGAATGTATAATCGGTGGAGATTTTAACTTGGTTTTGGATCCGGAAAAAGACTACTTTAACTACGTCAATATTAATAACCCTTCTGCAAGAGAAAGTGTTCAACAAATGATGTTACAAAATGATCTGATTGACTGTTGGAGAGAACAAAATATTGAAAATAAACAATATACATGGTTCAGGAAAAATCCTATTAAAAAGGCCAGGTTAGATTTCTTTCTAGTCACTAGTACATTATTTACAAATCTTGATAATGCTTCTATTTTACCTGGTTATAGAACTGATCATTCTATCGTATCTTTAAAATTAGGCAAGTTTAAAAAAGGCATTTCATATTGGAAGTTCAACAACTCACTCTTAAAAGACTTGGCATATGTGGCTCAAACCAAACGGCTTATAAAAAATGTAAGAAGTCAATATACTGCTGAAAATCAAACTTTCAATGTACCAAATGAAACTATCTCTGATAATGATATAAAATTTACAATAAATGATAAATTGTTTTTTGAAACACTAATGACGGAAATTAGGGGTAACACAATTTCATATGCTACATTCAAAAAAAGACAAGAAGATAAAAAAGAACAAGAATTAATATCCGAAATAGAATCTTTAGAAAAATTGGCTCTCAGTGATACTGAACTACAAGATAAAAAGAAGAAAGAACTTTTAGATATACGGTTGAAAAAACTAGAGGGATCTTTTATAAGATCAAGAGCAAAATGGATATCAGAAGGGGAAAAACCAACCAAATATTTTTGTAATTTAGAGAACAGAAACTTTATATCTAATCATATGGTTAACTTATATTCCAAATCAGGTCAGATTTTAAGAACACAAAATGATATCCTTAAAGAAGCTGCTGAGCACTATAAATCACTTTACTCACTTAAAAATGTCGATGTTGTTAATTTGTCTGCTTTACTACAGAATATACAAGTTAAGACACTTTCAGAACATACTAAACTCTCGCTGGAGGGAAAATTGTCTTATGCAGAAATGCTTGCTAGTTTAAAAAAGATGTCCAATGATTCTTCTCCTGGAAATAGTGGTTTTTCTCCAGCATTCTACAAAGTATTTTGGGTTGATTTAGGGCATTTCCTTACACGTTCTATTAATTATGCTTTCGAAACAGGAGAATTATCTATAACCGACAAACAAGGTGTCATAACCTGTATTCCAAAAGGTGATAAAGATAAACTATATTTAAAAAACTGGCGTCCCATATCTCTATTGAATGTTTCTTATAAAATCGCCTCAGCTAGTATTGCAAATAGAATTAAAACCGTTTTACCAGATATAATAAGTGAAGATCAAAGTGGATTTTTATCAGGGCGCTTTATAGGAGATAATGTCCGACTTGTATATGATATTATGTTCTACACAGAACAACACAATATTCCAGGTATGCTGTTATTGATAGATTTTGCCACTGCCTTTGACTCAATTTCGTGGTCATTTATGCACAAAGTTCTAGATTTCTTTAATTTTGGAGAAGATATTAAAAAATGGATATATTTATTTTATAAAAATATAGAGTCTTGTGTCCTTATAAATGGACATTTATCCGATTGGTTCCCAATACAACGCGGTTGCCGTCAAGGGCACCCCTTGTCCCCTTATATTTTTATTCTTTGCGCAGAGATTCTCGCATTATTAATTAAGATGAATAAGAACATTTCAGGTATAAGAGTTAACGATACAGAATTTGTTATATCGCAGTACGCAGACGACACTACATTACTTCTAGATGGTACTGAAAAGTCACTTATTAATGCTTTAAAAGTTTTAAAATTTTATGCTCAAATTTCAGGGCTTCAAGTAAATGTGGATAAAACAACTGCAGTATTGATAGGGTCGTTAAAGGGAAATAATAATTTAATAAACCCAGAACTTGGTTTAAAATGGGAAACAACAAACTTTAAGCTTTTAGGCATTTCCTTCTCAGTTAACTTAGATGAAATTGTAGCTCTAAACTTCACAAACAAAATTAAAGACATAAGAAGTCTTCTGACGGCATGGTCAAAACGAATTTTAACCCCAATTGGAAAAAACATAGTCTTAAAATCTCTGGCACTTGCAAAACTAAATCATCTTTTCATATCTTTGCCAAACCCTTCATTAGACATAATTAAAAATATTCAAGATTTGTTTTTCAAATTCCTGTGGAGCGGAGCCCCTGACAAAGTGAAACGAACAGTAATCACCAAACCCTATGACCAAGGAGGTTTAAGAGTCCCAGACATAGAAAAATTCATAAATGCTCTAAAGATAACTTGGTTAAGAAGATACATCAAAATCAACACAAAATACTTTATACTGGTAAAAGAAATTTGCCCATTTATTGAAAATTTTAGTAAATTTGGATGTGAATATATCATCAGAAACAAAGTTTCCATTCACAATATTTTCTGGAAGGATGTTTGGAACAGTTTCATATCTTTGTCAATGACTAGAGAACCCCAATCTTGGTGTGAATTTTTATCTTTGCCAATTTGGCATAATCATAAATTTAAAATAGGGGGGAAAAGCTTCTGTTTCCCAAAATTTATTGATAAAGGGATAATATTTGTAAATGACTTGTTATCCAACTATGGTAGATTCTACACCTATGCAGAATTTCAGGCACAATATCAAGTAAACACTAATTTTTTTGTGTACCAAAATATTATCCAGTCCATAAAAGATTATCTGAGACAATTTAACTTTTCCAACGATCTGTTAAAAAGAACAAAACCCAATGTTTCCCATGATTTCAAAAATTATTCTTGCTAACGAAAAAGGATGTAGAACAATATATGAAACAATGAATATAAGTAAAACTCTACCGAATTCCTCAAATAAATGGGAAGTTGATTTGAACACAAATACATTTAACTGGAAAACAATATATGGTCTTCCATTACTATCACTAAGTATCAGTCTTTCAAGGTTGCCATCAAAGGCCATTTTCTGAGCAGTATAGCTTTTTAAACATTTTATTATTAATTTTTGTGTCTGTCTTAATTATTTGCTTATTCTTATTTAGGCACAGGTTTCTTAATGAATTACGATTATGGCATCTTCCAAACTCTGTCTTTAGTAAATATACCATAGTAGGAGATTGGTACATGTACATTAATTATGTTAACTTAAACATGGTCAAGATTGTCTTTCATTTAATATTGTGATACTAATGTGACATTTCGTCTTTCAGCAAGCAATCTGTGATAAAAGATAACATTGTGTTTGTCAAATTATGTTCTGTACTGTGATATTTTTTGGTAAAGGTTACTTAAATTTGACATAAACTGTAATTGCCTCTCTAGGTCATGCCACCCACAACAAGGACCGCAATGGAAACAAGGGCTTGCTCTTTATTGCGTTATCCTTGGTGTTAGGAAGCATGTCATGGTTCTCTATTTATTTTTAAAATTTAAGTAATCTATAATATCTTAACTCTTTGAAATTTATCAGTTCATCTGTGTATATGTCTTTTATCTCATGAACCATTATATGTTATCTATGCCGAAATAAATTATTATTATTATTATTATTATTTAGAATCAGTAAGGATCCAACCTTACAATGGTTTCAGTATAGGATTAATCATAGATTACTTGGTACCAATAACTTGTTACATAAAATGGGAATAAGAAATAATAACCTGTGTTCTTTCTGTAGTCTGCACCCAGAGACTCTTGTTCACCTGTTCTGGGACTGTGAAATTGTCAAAGACTTTTTCAGTAGAGTAAAAGTATGGTTAACTACAAAGTTTCCATCTGTACATTTTGAGTTTACAAAAACAAACATAATTTTGGGAAATGCTCTTCATTCAATTGCGATAAACAATATTTTCATTATTGCTAAACAATATATTTACAAATGCAAAATGAGTAAAACAAGACCAAGTATTGAGGGATTTAAAAAACAGATGTCTACATATTACACTGTTCTGAAGTTAAATGCCCGAAAATCAGCATCTTTAGACAAATTTACAAATACTTGGAATAAATTTGCTGCCTTATCTGCAAACAGTGAACAGTAGTACAAGTGCTTTAACTTATGAAATCCTTTACTGACATAAGTTTTATTTAGCCTTTCCAGTCTCCCCCATCTTTTAACCTCAGTATTTCTCACCTGCCTGTGAGGACCGCTACATACAGATTTCCTTGCACCTTAACATACTTTTTTTCTGTTTTAATTTCTGTTGTTTTTTTTTCTCAAATTTCTCAAAAACAAAGGAATCTCTTGAAAGCTTATAGTTATAACACACGTTTATAAAAGAAAGGTTGAACAGACATTTTGTGATCCATATATAAACATTTATATGTATAAATTGAATCTATTGATAGCCTTTAAAGTTATAGAGCATCATTATAATATTATTGTTGAACAGACTCAGTGTTCTTTATATAAACAATTACATGAATTAATTGAATCTCTGGACAGCTTATAAAGTTAAAAAGCATCTTTGTAACAATTCATGAGAAACAGACACTCTGAGTTTTTGGTATAAACAACCACATGTATTGATTGAATCTGTTGAAAGCTTATTAGTTATAGACCACTTTTATAATAATTCATATTAAACATACATGTTTGTGTGCTTTATCTAAGTAATTACATTGTATTATATGCTTTCTTGGATGAATAAAAATAGATATATAAAAAAAACAAAAAACAACAACAACAAAAAAACAGTTTAAAGGTCAAAATCACGATGATTTTCAATAATGAAATTGTTTCCTATTAATGACTACACGATGGAATAACCTACAGTAACCTAAGTTTCAATAATGTTATGCAGAAGACTGTTTTTAATTTCGAGGTCAATATAACAGTGATCAACATTTAATTAAAAATTGTTTTCGATCAGTATCCCTACAACGGTTCGTCATCCGGTAGTAAACTTGGTAAATTGCCAGAGGTCATTGGAAGAGTTCGAAGTCGGTGTCAACAGTTCTGATTGTAAGCAACTGAAAAACAGCTTCCTCCACACTTTAATGATGAGTGTTGCAATGGATTGGAGGAAGGAAGGAAAGGAAGAAATGAACGAATTCAAAGATTCAATGTACGATATAATCATGGTTATTATTCTTTACAACGTAACTAAAATAACTAATTGGTATATCGTGAAGTACGACGTAAAACAACAACAACAACAACAAACAATTCGTGCAAACAATTATCACATTTAAACAATTTGTTGTTGTTTATATTTTTTTAATTTTATGTATGATTATGGACTATTTGCTTGATGTACCTGACAACTGCTATTTGTAGTCATATATTATTTAAAGATTCCGAGCATGTATCTTGTAAGCAATCGTTGCATATTTGTTCAGATACAATCAGTTCAGAGAGGTTTACAAGTCCACATGACTGACTTTTGTGGTAGCGAACATTACCATTGAAATTAAATATACACCCAATTAGCTCGGCAGCACTATCTTTCAAACTCACATGAATTTAACTGTCTGTTGAGTAGCGTCTTGATCTACTCAATTTTTGCCATCGTGTTTCGGGGAAATACGGGATTTAAAGAGCTTTCGTTTACGTTGATGGTTAGAAAATTAGTTGTAAAAGAATTATAGAAATTCCATTTGCAATTCCCTCTTCAATGGAACACGGATTTCAACTTAAATATTATTGCATTTAGAAGAGCTCAAATTTCACCTAGGTACAAAACAATAGTAGAACACTAAAACATGATGTTAAGCGGATTTGCTTTTTATGTTCTATGTTCCTTTTAAAACAAAACAAGCAATTTCCAGCAATTTTTTAGCTGCTTGACCTTCAATCAGTGCTGTTATCAATTACGTCCTTTGAAGGTCGTTGAGCACGATACTTAGGCCAGAGTTAAAACAATTATTAGATTCTCATCCGGATTTTGGGAAAAAAGGGGCGGGTGGACACTTTTTAATTTATATTTTTTTTATTAACGAAATACCTGGGAACAGAAGTAAAAACTAACTTAAAATTTTGAGAAAATGGCAAAGTTCTATAGTTACCAAAACCTTTGTAGTAGAATATTCGTCCATCTTTTCAATTTCTTCCAAAAAAATCATGATAACAACCTAACATTTTTGTTAATTGTTAGTGGTGTCTCTTTTGAAACTGATCATTTTATTAACCATGCTCTCTCCCTCTCTTCTTCTTGACTGTGTGGGGAGGTTGTTTTTTCTGAATGTGGCGATTCCTGATATGCATATTTCACCTTGAAAGTTGAAAAGTCTTTAAGAGTGACTGTAAGCTTTGAAATGATGAATATTTTATTTTATTATTGTCAGCCATGCTTTTTCTCCATTTCAAAAATGGTCTTAAACCTGTTCTGTCCGGAACAGAATATGTTTCGATTTTTTTACCAATAATTTTTTTTTGGGGGGGGGGGGGGCGGATGGTTTTGGACTGGGGCGGGCGGGGATGAGAATCTAAAATATTTTTTTCTATTGTCTTATGTACTTTGCTAATAGTACTTCTAAAATTACCTTTGTTTTAATATTTCGGCCAGTTTTGAGATGGTGGTTTCAATTTCCCAGCCTATATTGATTCGGATATTGTTCAATCACCCACAAGGATATACTTCCTGCTTTTTAAAATTTGCCTTTGGCGTTGTCTGTGATTTGCAGGATTTATATTCTAAGATCCCCTGTGAAAATTCTAGTCTGTTTAGTTCCGCCCATTGTTTTTCCGTTTAGGGCAAACCCATTCTTTTATCTGGGGACCATATGCCGCTGAACATGGATTGGTATTAATCTGAAAATACCGCTTTGAAGGTTCCATGTCCGCCGCCATATGCACACCATCGTTTGGGATGGTCAAAATTGTACTGTTTATTGGTGTAAATATTGAGTTGCGCTTAACCCGGGGCTAGGCGGCGTGTGCAGTAAATGCATTTCAATTACTGTCCATGAACAGGTTCAATCAAACCGAGCCTGCAATATTTTCATATTTGTCGTGTTCAATGGCTTTCAAAGTTTCCGTTTCATCTATTTCATTATCACAGTACCGTTGTTTGTGTCGTGTGGCGGCTGTAAATAGTCTTCCCGTACATTCAATCCGTGCTGTTATCAAATATGTCCTTTGAAGGTCGTTGAGCAGGATACTTACGTTCTTTGCTAATAGTACTTCTAAAATTACATTTGTTTTGATATTTCGGCAAGTTTTGGGATGGGTTGTTTCAATTTCCCAGCCTATTTTGATTCGGAAATTGTTCAATCACCCACATGGATATACTTCCTGCTTTTTGAATTTTGCCTTTGGCGTTGTCTGTGATATACAGGATTCATTTTTTAAGATCCCCTGTTAAAATTCTAGTCTGTTTAGTTCCGCCCATTGTTTTCTCGTTTAGGGCAAATCCATTCTTTTATCTGGGGACCATATGCCGCTGAACATGGAATGGTATTAATCTGAAAATACCGCATTGAAGGTTTCATGTCCACCGCCATATGCACACCATCGTGTAGGATGGTCAAAATTGTACTGTTTATTGGTGTAAATATTGAGTTGCGCTTAACCCGGGGCTAGGCGGCGTGTGCAGTAAATGCATTTCAATTACTGTCCATGAACAGGTTCAATCAAACCGAGCCTGCAATATTTTCATATTTGTCGTGTTCAATGGCTTTCAAAGTTTCCGTTTCATCTATTTCATTATCACAGTACCGTTGTTTGTGTCGTTTGGCGGCTGTAAATAGTCTTCCCGTACATTCAATCCGTGCTGTTATCAAATACGTCCTTTGAAGGTCGTTGAGCAGGATACTTACGTTCTTTGCTAATAGTACTTCTAAAATTACATTTGTTTTGATATTTCGGCAAGTTTTGAGATGGGTTGTTTCAATTTCCCAGCCTATTTTGATTCGGAAATTGTTCAATCACCCACATGGATATACTTCCTGCTTTTTGAATTTTGCCTTTGGCGTTGTCTGTGATATACAGGATTCATTTTTTAAGATCCCCTGTTAAAATTCTAGTCTGTTTAGTTCCGCCAATTGTTTTCTCGTTTAGGGCAAATCCATTCTTTTATCTGGGGACCATATGCCGCTGAACATGGAATGGTATTAATCTGAAAATACCGCATTGAAGGTTTCATGTCCACCGCCATATGCACACCATCGTGTAGGATGGTCAAAATTGTACTGTTTATTGGTGTAAATATTGAGTTGCGCTCAACCCATGGCTAGGCGGCGTGTGCAGTAATATACATTTCCATTACTGTCCATGAACAGGCTCAATCAAACCGAGCAATCAAACCGAGCCTGCAATAGTTTCATTATGTGTCGTGTTCGCTGGCTTTCAAAGTTCCATTTTCATCTTTTTCAAATGCATAAAATGCATTTTTAGCAAAATTCAGGATAACTCTGGTTCGAAAGTTAACTATTACAAGATAAAAGCTTAAATTGAAGACTGTTGTTGCAAATGATCACAAATAAAGAGTTAAGTCAATGTGTTTCTAATAAAAAAAAATACCGACAAAAAGTGACCAATTACAACTTTCGGTGATTGTATTGTTAAGAACACGTTAATCAATGATTATAGTGGAATGTCATTTTTTCAAATGGTCATGCTGGTAGCGTCAAGCAAAACATCTGTGGTATCAAAACATTCCTAATTGACACAAGTGACAAGTGCATATTGGGATACTTGTTTGACATTTTGCAATTTCATTACCATTTCAAAGCGTTAATTGCGTCACCTGTGGTGACTAAATGTGTAGCAAGTTGTCTTTTATCGGCACCTTTCCAATTCGTTAACATCTAATATCAAGCAAATCTTGAACAAAAATGGATTTTACTTGAAACTTTATTTTTTTATCCGAGTACTCGAGTAGTAGATTTTGTACTCGATACTCAGACGATCGAGCGAGTACTCGGTTACTCGATTACTCGTTGCCATCCATAGTTTAAATAAAATTTACATTTTTGTGCAAAAAATCATTAACGAAACAAAAACTAAAACAATTAACGAAAATGAAATTTTTTGAAGATACCTTCAAGTTGTTGGAGTGTTGTTCAGTGTCAAAAACAATATTTGCCAGTTTGGTGTCTCACAGTTGCCATGCCAGGTTTCATTAAACAAACATGTACACTTTTGTGAAACCCACTATTTTACACGACTATACGAGCATGCAATTGTATTATACAAACTAATAAAATGAAAAAAAGTAATTCATATGTCTCAGCAAAGAACAATATGTCGATTCTAAATAACTTGTGTGAGAGCAGAGAAGACAGAAATATATGCGAAACATATTATAAAATAATTTCCCAAGCGGGGAATCGAACCCCAGCCGCCGTGGTGAAAACGCAGAATCCAAACCATTACATAAAAACGATATTACAAAATTTATTTATAAATACAGCAGACAGACGGACGGACATTTTATAATATCATAAAGAATAATTGTTAAAGGTTTATTAGGATGAAAATACATCTGAGTCTATATATGCCAAACGGACATCGTTTGGCTGACAGAAATACTGGAAATTTTTACGATTGTACACAGAATAAACAATTTGGCATTCATGTTCAGGCGACATTTATTGAAAAAGTGCATGCGGATATTTAACTGAATAAACTTAATTGTTCAGTTATTTGCTAAGGATTAGTGAGGTTTTGTGAAATGAACGGTCGATAGTTATTTTTGCAAAAAAAATTTGTTTGGAAATTTAATTTAAATACAGGCTTTCTTTTCACTTTACTGTCAGTGCCCCTTTTTACCAATATGCATACGCACAAAAACATGTTAAACGTTTCCAATACATCATTGCAGTCAAATACACTTCACTATTGTACTGTTTGTGCGATTAATATGTCATAAGTACTTTTTTATTAAATGCAGCTAAATACCGTGGGTTTTACTTTAAATTAGCTTGTATTTTCTATTTCCCCGAGGGCAACACAGCTTCCTGTTCTGGTAAAAATCCTATCCATTAAAGGAATCTAACGATCGCATTGATTCTAAAGAAACAACAAGAGTTTCCCAAAGGACTTTTGCTCCGATGTGATATCTCACTATTTTCCTCTTTCATTACAAAATTCCTTTACTTAATTTGCACATTAGTGTCATTTTACGCATTGATTATGTAATTTGATATCTTAGGCTTGCAGAATGTGTCAAGATACATAACAACTCACTACCCAATTTTTTAAGGATCATTAGTTGTTCCGATGCTAACGACAGGCTATTCAACTGCGCTCTGCATCTTTTACGATGGGGAAGGGGGTGAATGGTTTTATTAAGTTTGAAATGAAATTATTTCGCTCAGGCAGGTTAATTTCGTTTCTGCAGCTGTAATCTTGCCAATTTAACTCACATTTGCTAGTTTTTTTTGTACGCAGTATGGTCGAGTGGTTTCATATGCATTTTGTGCAATGTACATGCTTGTTCTCAAAACCTGGCGCGGCATGTTGGAGGTTGATGAACTTTAGAATCTTATTTGAATCTGTTAATATCAATAGCCAACGTGTTTTGTCATGTTGTTGTTTTCATTTAAAGATCGTATTATTAATGTGGGTTTCAGGCTGGGCCTTTTCCTGATTTGCTTATTTAGCGGTTTTCTCAAACTAAGACTGGATGCGTTAAATGACCATTTGTGAATTACAACTAAGTAATCATTTCGAACAATCATGTTAATGCCTGTACGGGAGTTTGAATATAAATAAACTATTCAGATCATTTTCTGAATTGGTCTCCGAGTATAGCCATTTATTTTATGCTTTCCAGTGAATTATAGAAATTTCTCGGTGAATTAAAAGTGGTATTTCACTGTTTTCAAACAGTGGAATATCATTTTATTTTCACTGGTTTTTCACGTTGGTACCCAAACGTACATAAAATTTTGAATGAGAACGTTTAGAAAACGGGTTCAAGTTTGGTATATGACGTCATGACGTAACGTTATAAACAACAGTTTTTGGCGCCATTTAGTGCAAGTTTTCTGTCAAATTCACGCAAATTGTAAACTAAAAGCATACAATAAAAAGAAAATTTGTTTTTACCAGTGAAAGATAGAAATATATTTCACTCGTGAACACCGGAATTATGTATATTCACTCGTGGCTTCGCCACTCGTGAAAATACGAATTCCGGAGCTCACTCGGTGAAATATATTTCTATCTTACACTGGTAAAAACAATTATTATACTGCAAAGAAATTTGCTTGAATTTGATTGGATAATGTGCCGTTGATGTATATCCGTATTTACGGATCGGCCGTAGATATTAACGCACGTGCCTTAATTTCCCTCTCTGGCCTCCTACCTTTTGTTGTCGTCCGCCATTTCGTTTTGAATTTCCGTAAAAATGCATAATTTGAAGCCGATCTTGTAAATTATAAAGCGGTATGCTTAGGGATTACTAAAATTGTTACAGAAAATATTTGTGTTTTGTTTTAACGTAGAAAACAATGAGATTATTCCTATAATTTTGTAAATAAATATCAAATCGATAGTCCATTCAATTTCTATAGAAGTGACGTCATGCAGGTAAATTAATGACGTCAGACATGTAATTATTGAGGTTCTCAGAGGGGAATTAAGCCGTTCGGCATTAAATAAGCGAAATAAATGAAAATCGATGTTTTCTAACCATTTTTGTCTGAAAAAGTCTTTGCAGTATAATAAAACAATTATTTGGTTTCTTGAAAGGGTAAGTGAGGATATTTTGCCGGTCTGGGTGTCATATTATCCCTCGCCTGCGGCTCGGGTAATATGACACCCAGACCGGCAATATATCCTCACATTCCCTGTCAAGAAACCAAATAACTATATAATATCCTCTATGTCTTTGCATCGGTGTTTTGACGATTTCATTTCGGTCTGTTTACATTCTTCAATTTCAAATTATTTCAAAACAGTAATGAAAAAAAAAACATACATCAAAGAATCAGCAGAAATACATTTTATGAGAATTGAAGAAATATATCTCAATTCTATTCTGCTTTCACGACAGAAATAAATTAAAAAATTTCATTGCGAGTCTTTTTCCCCTAAAATAAAGAAAACGCCCTAAAAGGTATTAAATATTAAGTGAAAGAAATTATACGTTCTTGATGGCACCTTTTCCTCATATTTACCTCGATGCTTAAACTTTTCTTCAACAAACCGGTTTTAAAACACAATTATAATACATAAAATCCATCCAGCGCATCGCAATTATCAAATGTGAGTAATTACAACACTTCAGGATTTTGAATTCGACGTTAAGGCCCGGTCACACAGAACTCCGCGTCTAAATCACGTACAAAAAGTCATGAAAATGTAGTGGACGTGGTCGTAAGTGGTAATTTTTGGTCAATTTTGGCTTGGCCGTGCTTTGAACGTGGTCTGGCTGTCAGCGGCTGTTCCACTGCTGAAACACTGCCTAAGCACGGCTTACCACTTCCAGCCACGTGTAAGGTTAAAAATAGGTTCGCGCGTGTTGTTCGCACCCAGATGTTCCGTACCACCCTCCTCCTCCTCCTCCTCCTTCTTCTTCTTCTCTCAGCAAGGATATGTTGGGCCTGTATCAGTTGGTTCTGTTGGTGCTGAAGCATAAAGATGAGGGCATCACGACGTTGAGGGTTCATTTTCACCCCTTGACATCTAGACTGCAAGTGCTGAGGTCTCAGAAAATTGCGGTATTTATATGCCGCAAATCAGAAGTGATACAGAAGTGATTAGGCAGTGAACAATCGTATTTAGCACTTGTTCCAGACGTCGTTTAAACGGGCTTAGGTAGTGCTATGTACGCTGAAAAATCCACTTGTCAGTGATAAGCCGCAAAACACACGCTATTTCCCATGATACCAACGCGTAACACCCGTCCGATGACCGTGCTCTGCCAGTGACAGACCGCTAAACTTTCGCGTCTCACTGCGTCTCCCCAAGTTTTAATCACTGCCGGAACACGGATTATCACGTGTGTTTCACGTGTGTTGCACGTCTTTACCACGTGTGTCGCCCGTGGTTGTCCGCGGGCTAAAATTTTGAGCAGTTCAAAACTTTTTGCCGCGTCCGACGCCGTTTCGAATTCTCCCCGCGTCCTGCCACGTCCATAAATCGACTTTAGCTCGTCTTAAACTCGACACCAAGGCGAACAACATTGTCTGCTTCACGGGAGACCACTTTTTGACGGTTTTTTGCCGTGATTAAGCCGTAAATCGCTGTGTGACCGGGCCTTAAACCTTATGTACCTCTTTACACGCTATAAGCGAGCTAACGATTTCACACATTAGTTTCTGTATTTATTGGATTATATCCCTTAATGGTAGATGGTAGTCAGATTTCTGACTTAATCAAAATTTGACAAATCCTTGAAATAACTATTTTAAATTTAGTTTTTATGATTTAAATGCTCTTATGATTTGAATTCAATTTTGTTGACTAAACAATAAAATTATTTAAGTCTTATTATGATTTGTGACTAGCATTCATACACGACTTCCGGTGTCAACCCTATATAATTTAGATATAACTAGTAATTCAAGCTGCTGTATTAAAAGGCTTAGTTTCGCCAGCTGACCACTTCAGGCAAGCATTCATTTTCTATGAGAAACTTAAGCATCCCCTAATATCCACGGCAATCAAACTTTTGACATCTTGATGATTTTCAAGGTACTGTATGAAACACACTTATAATTTTATCTTGTAGGATTATTTTTTTTACCAGCAACAAAGCTATTTTTAATTTCGAAAATCTCACTAAAGTCAGATCTAACAAAACGTTAGATCTAATGACGGCCCGAAGGCACCGTACATAAGTCATAGCGGTTTTCCCCGATTACTATTTTCAGAAATTTTCATCACAGGAAGCATGGTTTATAACGCTCGCAAAATGATCTGATGATGTCATTACATTAGAAATGAATGCAATACTACATAAGCACATATATCTCGAGTAAAATATGTCTTACGCAAGCTGTCAACACTTTCCATGGTTAACTATTTTTACTTTCACTTTTGCGATTTTGTAGGCGACAACCTGATTGGTTCAAAAGGGTTAGTGATCAAAGCACGTATTAGTTTCTCGTCGTCAGATCCTGATAGCGTAGCGGTTTTCAGGAAATGATTTTAATCAGATTGTAATTTCTATAAAGAAACATTTAGAATGAACCAACATCCATTTAGAACGTATTGTTTGGTACCGTATGAATTTAATCTTATTAACCGTACAGCAAAAGATATACTGTAAAATATATTTTCTGTCCAGATTATGTTACATAACAAAAAATCCGGTAAGAAATTTTATACAAATGCCACGCCACAAAGAAAGTTTAGTACATTTGACGCCATATGTTGTTTACTTTATTAAAGTCTAATGTTTTAAAATTTGTGTAGACTCAAGCGCAGTTCAAACCATTTCTTGTCTATGGTTTTATTTTAGCAAACAACAACAACAACCAGCTTTTATTAGCAAATCGACATAACACATGTCTTTGGCTAATGCACAGTGAAGCAATTTTACAAACATAATTCATGCGCAACACACATATATAAACTAATAGATAGATGGTATCGCTTTGCAAGTAATTATGGTCAAGAATGAGAATACAATATAATATTAATTTATGTTCCTTATATCATATGCTTTTTTCAAAAAATTACAAATTCCTAAAATGGTTTTCTTATTTTTTGATGACATTAAATTTTTGAATTTTCTAAGGTCGGGCCATGCAAATTTTGGGAGGTAAGGCCACTTCTTTTTAATTTTCTGGTTTACGAGACCGGCGACCGTATTTTTATTAAAATTGAAAAAAAAATAAAAATCGGTTTTGCCGTTTTTATTTTTGCCGATTGGTCGAGAAAGTGCGAGTACGAAAAATAAAATTGAGACCGAATTTCGCGCCATTAACGACATCGGCAATTTCCGTCGTCACAGACATCAGCGAATGTGAATCTAACGAATCTCATTGGCTGGTTCGTATGTTGACGAATCGGGGCGAGAATCCAGCATAGCTGCGACAGGGAGTGGAAATTATTTTCAGTTGTCTTTGACAAAATCGGAGCCTGGTGGAACGTGTACAAAAAAATTCGTCAGAAGTGTCGAAGGAGAAGACGTTGGAGGTCTACTCTCGAGGAACATCACTTTCGAAAATGTTATGGTTGGTACAGTAGACTCCACGAAATCGGGTATCGGCTATAAGAATATATCGGCAAATGGGGTACGATTTTCGAACACAAAACCATTTCCTATATAAGCAATGTAAATTTTATCGGCCATACGGGTATCGGATAAGAAAATATATTGCCAAATCGAATAGAAAATTTGCATTTTTTGGCCAAAACTGATTGAAATCGAATATTTTCATCGCCTGTTTACAGGAAATGACACCGGATGTTCCGTTTATCGTCCGTATCAAAGCCTATGACACCCTTATTATTTGTCTATTGTCAGCTGATAAATCCAATTAAATATTTTGACAGCGATGAACAGGGACAGTGAAGCCTCCGGGTAAACAAACTGTAACCTGTCACCTCTTTTAAACAGCATATTCAATCAGGCATTAAAAATCTGTTACAAATACACAGCAGCCTAGGACTATCCGTTATCGAGACGTTATTGGTACATGTACTTACAATAATTCACGTTTAAATTCCATTGTCTCTTTAATTATCGCATAAATTAATCCGCACAATTCAGAAACAAACAAAAAGTAATTTCTCAATTATGTTTAAAAACACTCATAGAATTTTGTACATTTCTTTGATCCGCCTTCCATGTTAATTTCATACGGAGACTGAATTTGATTTGATAGTCAGTATGGAGGTAAACATTGATACCAACCATCAATAAAATGCAACTTTAAAGGAAATTGTCGGCTCGTATCAAGACTGTGTTTTTTTTGTCGGCTCTGCTTTGAAATCGTTTGATCTACAAAACTGTGTACGTGACATTTCACATTTTTAGCTGGGTTAAATTGGTTGATGATGCAATAATAATGAAATATGATACTTGAGATAAAATGGGGATGCAATTTATTATGGAATATGTTCGCATTGGTTAGTGTTTTAATACTTATTTCACATTCACGTTGTAAATGTTGCGGTAGCATAATATAATTTGAAACTTCGATTTTGTAGCAGAACATGACAGAAGGGTCTGTTAATCAATAAATAAACATATAAAATAATGCATATTTATCCAGAACACGATCTATCTGACCTCCCTTGTCAACAAATATATGCAGATTTCATGATGATTACGATTACCGGCCAATCGGGTACTCCGGGCAATAGAATATTTTTAGCTGACAATTTGTGTATTCGATTTGCTGGAGTCTATTGTAATAGGTTGTTGACATCTTGTTAACATCATGTAAATTCGCGACATGAAATTATTGATTCTGAGACCCACCGATATAGTCTGATAAATTGTAATGTATAAACGGTGTTTAAGCAGCTGGAAATCAAATGTTTGTTAACATGTCAAGGCACTTGTTTGGCCATTTTTGGGGCCGAATATGGGCCCCATTCCCCTCTCAAAATAGTATGTTTTTTCCCCTATCTCAGGAAAATATTCCCCTTGAAAATCTAAAACAAAGAATTGAATGGGACTCCCGAAAATGCATGTAACTAAAATTGTTTTATTTGTAAGTCTAGTCACAAAAATATACTAGCTATTAAAAACAGAGGTAGAACAGAATGTTATGAGTAAGTGTGACACTTCAAAGTCAAACATACGTATATGACTTCAAATTCCCCTTTTTGTCTTAAAAAGACGCAAAATTCCCCTTTATGAGGGTATGGGTACCTGTCACCAAAAGTTGTCTAGTGCTCTGCATGTATATGTGGTCTGATATTAAAATTTATTTTTATTTTTATTTCGACCTGCCGGTGAACATTTTTTTGAAAAATTTTCGTAAACCAGAAAATAAAAAAGAAGTGGCCTAAGTATCTCGAATAGGTTTATATTTGTCACAGATCATTAAAAATGGTATTCTGACTCTACGTTATTTTTACTACAATTTTGACAGATTCTACCTTTCTCTTGGTGTACCAATATATCGTCCAGTTTCAGGAGCAAGCGAATAGGATGAAAGACGAAAGCATGTTAAGCAACTCAAATAAGGGCTGGATAAAACATTATGTTTGGGCTAGCTTTTGTACCAAACAACGCGCCGCAATGTAAACACGCGTTTTGATGTCGCTCAACTAGGCGACAGAAAGTGCTCAATTTCTGGAGGTACAGAATAAAAGAAACGTTCGTGTTCTTTAATACTGAAATTATTAAATAAGTCGTCTAAATGGAAAAGATTGGAATACTTGCATTGCGGTAGATCTATTTTTCAAATTGTTGTCATACATGTAGGTTTTCCTGTTAATCAGCATTAGCACCATTAAATGATTTAGGCAGTAGATGAACTGATTTACTAGCATATGTTCAACCACTAAGTTGATTAAGTTGATTGATGTGCATTTGCAAATAAATCGGTCGCGCGACTGCAATTTAATGATCATCGCTTTATTCATGATTTATTCATCATTCGAACTTCTTTAAAATGTAAGATTTCGCTTATATTATTGCAAGTTTAAATTATTTTAATGTATGATAATTGCACCGATTAACCATCTTAATACATCACTCAACCAGGCACGTATAATACCGCGGTATGTCATTCGCGTTTAAGTCTTTTTCCCGCCAATAAAACCGGAACTAATGCGATTCTCTTCGCTCATGTCGGTATTAGACGATAAAAGACTTATCGCGATAAGTTAAAGTGGGTCTTACATGCACGTCAAAGTAATTTTTACTTGATCCACTTTTGCCAACACTAACAGTAATTAATATGTAAGAGCTTGTGCAAGTCAGTATAACTACGAGGATGGTTAAATTACTAAACTAGAATTAGAAAAGCAGGGTGGTCTTAAGAAAAATTGGGATTTATAATTATTGAAACATTTAATCACGGGTTAAATGTCTAGGTGTCTAGGTTTAGATGCAACCTCGAACAGCACGAAATGTGTATAATAATATACTATAATTATGCTACATAATAGGCCGAGAGTACAATTTGTGAACCAGGTTCAAGTAAATGTAATTTTTCTTGAAAAGAATGTTTTCAAAATCATAAGCTGACAATTTGGTTAGAAAAAAGAAAGTTTAATGATTGTCTAGACTGAACAAAAAATAATGATAAAAATAACCAATAAAGTAAACTTTTTAAAATATTTATTTTATGTTTTGTTACACTTTTTCAATGCGGTCACTGCTGCAGTTAGTTTCTCTCAAACAAAGACAAATTTCTTAAATGTTTAGAAGCACTCTGTACAAACCAGTTTACGAAGGCACGGGGGATTTTAATGATATTTTCATAAAAAAATAATAATGCATCTTATTTTGTTTCAAATTTTAAGAGTTAACTCCAATTCCTCGTGGAAAATTTAAAATTTTAATTTTAAATTGATCGTTGTAGGTAGAACATTTTTAGCGTATATCAAAAATTATGTAAGGCGATATGATTGATAAATAAAAAGAAGAAGCAAAACTCATGTGACAACAATTAATGCAGTCTTACCGTCCCTCGAAAAAATGCCTACATTGCATATGATTTTGCAATGTGAACATTTGATATAACCTTTGTGACAGAATCGAATTAAATACAGTTTAGTCAAATGATTTGCCATAATAAACATTTTTACACCTTTAAGACGTGAAATATTTTCTTCACAAATTAATGTCAAAATATTTCAGATATTTTGTTTTCTAATGGTGTCGAATGATCTTTATAAAATGAATAAAAAGCCAATGTAGTCTAATTAAATTTCATAAAAGTTGTGCAAATGCTTAAAATTAATAGTCTAAATCGTTTATATAAACGATTAAACTTTTTCCTATTTTCTGTTGACACATTTGAACCGATCAACTCTCCCGGTCCACTGACTCGCATTAGGATAAAACCGTGTCTTCTTATCTTCTTATGTCAATTTCTGCCACCTTAAAAAAGAAGAAATATTTGATTTGCAGATTTACTAACACACATTTTAGGATACTACGTGGTGCTTTCGGATAAAATAAAAATATAAAACAATGAAATGCCATCTTTATTTAATATTAGTCGCCTTTGTGGTCGTGCGGGTATACTGCCAACAGACCTCATATTCGGACAACGACTTCGAAACGTTAACAAATCATAAACTGGAAAGAATCGAAGAAAGCATAACCACTTTTATCTACGATACGATTGCAAAATTAAAGTCACTCAAAAAAGAAATAAGGTATTTAAATACAGAGACGGCAAATCTTCGGAATTCTCTACAAGATCACGAAAGTCAGCTTCAGACCTTTAAATGGGCGACTGAAAACTTGAGACAGAATCAGCTGTCCAGGGAGGAACGGGATCATATTACTGAATTACAGTGGACAATATTTGACCTGAAGCAATCGTTCCGTGACCTGGAAGAGGACGCTTGTTTTAGGAATACCGACTGTGGTGTATGGACTGAGTGGAGTAGATGTTCTGTTGAATGTGGTGGTGGTACCAGAATTCGATCACGTGACTGTATAACGAGTGGGAAATTCCAGTCCATGTGCAAACCGGTTGATGTGCAAGAAGAAGTGTGCACGGGTAGTGCTTGCAAAGTGAAACCCTTATTACCGCAATTCGATTGTCAGGCAAGTTATGTTTCATTTCATGATCTTTGTTTAAAATTTTCTAATAGTAAATCCAACCGTCTTTCATCATCTATGCGGTGCGAAGAGGAAGGAGGCTACATGGTAGAAATTGACTCTGAATACAAACAAAAACTGGTAAAGGATTTCATCGATATTGTCGCACCCGGAATAATGGTAGGAAGGGAAACTATCGCCAACAGCGAAACTGAATACTGGAACAAAAACGAAATTGACCAAAAGACCCATGTCGCTGTTGACGGAATACGTAATCATCAGCAAATTGTGTTTAGGAACTGGCGCGGCGAGGTGATGACATACTTCAACTGGGCTGTTGGGGAGCCGAGAAACGATAAGAGCAATGGAATGTATTGCGTAACACTGAATGTTCTTACGGGTGAATGGTATATGAAGTGTTGCGACCTTCCTTTCTTTTATGTATGTGAATCGGCGAAAAGGACTGGTAACAGTTAAGGAAGAAGAATTTCAGAAATAACATTTTCTTTTAAATGACATTCACTCAAAAAATATTACATGTTATACTAGTATAAAGACATATTTATGAAGAAATATAGTATAGGAACTGATTTATTATGTCGGTCATAAGTAGTAAGAGGTCATTCACTCACCTATGTTATGGTTTGTTATTAAAACGCTTTTAAGGAAGGGTTCAATTTTTAAATTCGTTTTGAATATTCGCCTAAGACAAATATTTGACGTCATAGTTAATCGACGCTTACTCATAAAAGGTGATTTCAGACAAGCGTAAGTCTGCACTAGCTTGACACTAAAAGTTACTTGCCATTATAGACAGGTTGTCTTGCTGAATGTTTTTCTACTTATTAGATACTTTGATCCTAATAACTTTTGCCCATAATCACAACATTTTAACACGCAAGTTTAAACAATCACATCACAATACAACAGGCGTGGTTATAATTGTTTGCATAACTTCAAACGTGTCAATGATCGGTGACATAAATACAGTGCATCCGTTACTAACATGTCGCACTCACTTCCATGAATAAAATGATAAAATTAATGACAGTTTCGTAACATTCCCAAAAGTGTAACATTCAAACTATGTTAGTGTGAAAAAAGATTAATATTTTTTTTATCAACATACTGTCTTGGTGCTTAATAGGACCGTGAATTAAGTTCTCGATTGCGGACGGTACCAGATGAGTGCAAATTCATAATATTCGGCTGGACGACCGTCTTTTATTTCAAGCCCCCAAATAAATTATAACGTATAAAGTGGTCGAATATATTTTTGTAACTGACAAGCACTCGCCTGAAATGCACATTCTGTGATTCGAATGATCAAAACTGTAATAATATATGTTACATAATGCATGTTCGCGACTAATTTATTTTCCTAAATTGAAAACAAATTTCACTTACGTTCCTCATGAAGCAGAACAACATTGTCAAATGAAGAAAAAAAATCGATAATTTTTTTTTAAGTAATTAACATCAGTTTTGATTTTAAAAGCATTCTCTAATGTCTCATGCTGACATATACAACGGTTAACATGGCCACTATTATTGTCCAATAAGAAATCGGTTGGATAGATTTTCACCCTATTAAATTTAATTGTGATTAAACAGAACGTTCCCTTATAGTCCAAAAAGGTCAACGCAAAAAAATTTACGTGTATTAATATCCAAGTATTTGTCAGAAGATTAGTAATAAAGAAAAAAAGAGAACTTTTTAAAAAACAATCAAACACAAGAAATATGAATATTGCAGACAAGATTTGATTTATTGGCAGTAATGGAACTGTGCTTTCAACCCACAATGTCATTGTGTCCTTTTGCTCGGTTGAATTCACGTTTGTGACTGGTATCGAAATTTGACTAAAAAGTGCTTTTCTTTTAAAAACAAATTGAACAGTATTGTTAAAATAGTAAAAGTGGTTATCTAACTTATTTTATCGCTTTAGTTATTTGGTAGCAAAACACGTACGTTTTCCGCTAGCGTAGTCGATAGCAAAGTACGTTTTACGCTAGCGTAGTCGATAGGAAAGTACGTTTTACGCGAGCGTAGTCAATAGCAAAGTACGTTTTACGCAAGCGTAGTCAATAGCAAAGTACGTTTTACGCGAGCGTAGTCGATAGCAAAGTACGTTTTACGCGAGCGTAGTCAATAGCAAAGTACGTTTTACGCGAGCGTAGTCAATAGCAAAGTACGTTTTACGCGAGCGTAGTCAATAGCAAAGTACGTTTTACGCTAGCGTAGTCGGTAGCAAAATGAGCGCTGTTCAATTTATCTCTTTTGATGTTGTCCTTTTACCATTTAGAACATTATTAGGATGAATTTAAAACTCTCCTTTCATTACAAACATATAGCAAGTTGAAAGAAAGGTGAAGTTTAATTCAGGCACAGTCACTATATAATGGAAAATAACCTTGTATATTCTCTTAAAAACATTTACTTTACATGGGAGCCAATAATAAGAAATTTCAGTAATACTGTACAATTGGTCTTTCAAATATCCGGAACCTAAACACTTGAGCATAGTTGAATTTCCGCGGCTGTATGATTTTTCCGGAATTTTCGAGTTTTAAGGTCAATGTCACTGTTTGATTACTTAGTCTGTAAGTCATTCGATCCTACGACCTGTTAAACACGTAAGTAGCAGCCTATCATGTCAAATACGAGTCGTAATTACACTTCTTCCGCTTTTTGTGCATATTTTTACTCAAATCGAACATAACAGATCAAAACTTTATTTATTTAACAGATAATATTTTGTATTAATGCCTTAAAATGAAGTGAAATGGAAACATATATTTTAGTTTCGAGGTGTTTAGGTTACGTTTATACCCACGGTTACAAGTGTTATAAAGTATGCAGATTACATCTAATATAGGGTTATAACAAAACAAACTGCGTTAAGATTTGTACTTTTTCTATTATTTTTTTGCACACACCCTTTGTGAAAAGATTGAACATATAATTCATTGTAATTGTTCAAAATAGAAGCTCCATGCATACAAGTTAGTCAAACTTTACGAAACCTCTCCTTCGGCATTTCATATCTTTAATGTAAACAAAGCCGAAATAGATTGAGAACCCATGGAAGCAATTACGTTACATTTATTATTGAAATATCGTATACTTAAAAACACCACAGGTGCTTAGAAGACGGACCCCGTTTTCTCCAACTGGCCGCCCCCCCCCCTATAAAAAAATAGGGTCTACACAGGGTCTATACTACATAAACTCATCTTTTTTGTTTTGTTTTGGTAGATTGGGATCGATATCAGTCTATCCATACCGAATTTACTATCAAATACCAAGTTCTCTGAAAATTCGAGTCCCGACTTTATACGAATCGAAAAGGTTAATAACCCCGATCCTATTTTGTCAAGCCAAAATGTAAACACAGTTTTTTAAAAATCAGCATCGAAACAAATATTGCACTAACCTTATCAAATCGGGTATCGATGGAAAATTTAATTATTCCTCTGTTGAATTCCGCCGAGCACTGGCTAGGAAATTAAGAACATAACATCCATTTTTCATTTTGCCGATGCTATACTAAAAATTATCGCCTCGGGACAAAGTTTGGTTGCAATGCAGGTATATGAGTGAATTCTGATTGGACGAGCGATAATGAAGTAGTAATTTTGATTGGACGAGTATTTAAAAAATTGATCGAACCGCTGCAAGAATATGTAACGCGATAGACTGCGGCTCGCTCGTCCAATCAGAATTCACGCATATCACGATGGTTGTCGAATTACTACAATGACATTTTCTTGACTTCGTGTATAAAAATTATAGCCGCCTAGCAGCAAGGTTGATAGTTCTATAAATGATTTAAGTTCATATGATCCTTTATCTAAGAGAAGTAATAAGTACCAATTCTGTAATACAAGCTAATTAATGATTAACTTTTAATGAGCTTTTATTAAGCGCACTTTTTTGTGCGAATTACGCGAAAATTAAACAGGCGCGAAATATAATCATGATACTTACACTCAACAAAAGTTCTAATTGGTCATCAATTGTATTTGTTTACAATGTATGTTAGTTTCGTTTCGTCCCTACGTCAAGAGAGGTTGTGGAAAGAACTGTTTTGTCTTGAAATCAATTATCTTATGTATTTTTAATCTAAATTGATTGTTTTCTTAAATGAATCCAATACCATTTACTTACACCGCAGTCAAAAATTGAACAGTCTTTAATTGAAAGGGAGGTAATTTTAAAATTGGATACTTTGAAAGGGGTTTATTTAAACAAATGTGTTGTTGATAAATCATTTTTTCTGTTTTTCATTCTTATTAAAACAAAACAAATTTGTGTTTGCTTGACCATTTTATGCAAGAAATGGATTTTTAGCAAAATTAAGGATAACTCTTGCCAAACTGTTTCAAAGTCAATTATTACAAGATTAAAGCTTAAGTTGAAGACTGTGGTTGGCATATAATCATAAATAAAGAGTGAATTCAATGTCTTTCTGATATAAAAATACGGACAAAAAGTGACCAATTAGAACTTTGGTTGAGTGTATACCAATAGGCATGTTCATGAAGGTTTTCTTTCTTACTACATGTATCAGTTCTTTCTTTTAATTCCAAGTTAATCGTTGTTGATGATTCTCCATTACAAATTCATTAAGATAAGGAAATAATGAATACAAGCTAAAATTCATCGTATTCATTATTTCATTTAACGAAAAATGATTTCCATAAACGCCGTTTATATTTTTAAAGATATTCCCACTTTAAACTGTCAATGCGATTTAATTGAACATTGAACTAAAATTGCCGGATGTTTATGTTATTTACAGCAGCCCTTAATTTGTGTTGTATCGCGACCGTAAACCTTCCGAATAACTGTTAACAGGGCACTTTACCACTATCATAATAAAAATAACAAATGCAAGAGTAGGGTTCATAATCATAGCCTTAATATGTAGTGAGCACTAGATGATATCACAAATCATTACATGTGTTACTATAAATAGTAACAAATAATAACCAAAATGCCCGGGTACTTTGCATGATAAAAGGCGGGCAGAAAACCTCATATCGCGGGCCGAAAACCTGATATCGCGGGCCGAAATCCCGTATCACGAATTTTGGCACGTGGTAACCATTGATACAGGATTTAACTTTTACATTTCAAGATGGCGACGATTGAATCGACCGGGTCTCGTTCAAGTTTTTCGGACCTAGCTGCAACAAGTAGCATATTTAAAAAAGAACATGCATGCTAACATGAGACATATTCTAAGAGCGATAACAATGACAAGAGAAACATGGAGAAATAGTACATACCTGGGGACAACCAAGAACAAAAAGCACTGCGATTTCAGAATCATGTTCCTTCATATTTCCTTTAGGCTTTATGCCCATTATTCTTTGAAAGAAGATATTCCTATTATGTATTTGTTGAATTGAAGCTCGCAGCAGCGTTATGAGAATGAAACACTCACAAATAACAGCCTTTACATACCCATACCGCTGTAAAACACTTCCACAAATCACATTTTCACAATTCCATATCTTGCACAATTTTATCAAATCGTTCGAATACATAGATGTAATCACTTAAAACAAAATAAAGCTAAAAAATCAACTGATATCAACTTGCTCCGATACAGTTTCAAAATGTAAACAATCTTTAATTAAGTCACAAAACTCTATATGACGTAGTAGCGAAAGCATTTATCATGACGTAGTTAATTAATGAATAGACGAGTGCTCAGTAAATATATCAATTAACCGAGCAGGAAAATGGCAAACATTGATATCAGTCCGCCACATGTAATAAAATGGTTATAAACCGGTGTTAAAGGGCCGGGAGGTGATATCGGCCCGGCCGAGCAACATAGGCCCTCGAGCTAAAGCTCTCGGGCCAATATTGCTCTTCCGGGCCGATATCACCTCCCGGCCCTTGAACACCGGTTAATAACCTCTTATTATCATCATAGGCAAATTTTGCCATCATGGACAAGCAAGCAACAAGATCAATATCGGATCGGACTCTCGCTCAACTGCTCTTCACTTACCTGCTCTCCGTGACTGTTATCTGATTACCTGAATAATCCAGTGAACCTAATTTGCTGATTTATTACTTAAAAAGAATGTGCAAAATTACACAGTGTTGTGTTATGGCTGACCAAAACGTTCCTGACAATAATTAACCTTCGCTGACCCTAATTTTAGAGGGAAATGTACATGGTAATATAAGGGAGATAACTTCACAAAATAGGAAACTCTCAAGACAAACAGATTAATCTCTCTTAAATGAATAAAATCTCAACTGGGCTACATAACATACTCTATGTAATCAAGGAACCCGTTGAAAAGATTGAAAATAGTTGAACATTATGAAAGAACCCATCTGACCTATTATATTAAATTCAATATTGTGCCGAATTCGTAGTGTGTACGCAACATATTACATGTACAATAGATCGTGCATCGAGCGTAATGTTCCTCCGCCCGCAACGAGATATCATCGATCAGGATTAAGAAATATTGTATTATAAAGTACAGTGAAACCCCGCAATAAAGACCACCTTTGGGACTGAAAGAGTGTTGTCGGTAGTGAAGTAGTCTCTTTTTCAGGCGAGAACATAGTGCAAACTGTTTGATGGGACTTTAGAATAGTGGTCTATGTCGTGGCGGTCGCAATGAGGAGGTTTTGCCGTATCACACTTCTCGCGAAACAAAAATGAAAGCGCTGAATAACAAAATTTTAATTAACAACGTGTTGAACAGACAAAAGTAAAGAAGTAAACTTGAACTTTATGGATGACATAAAAACAACACTTTCATTAACTAAACTGTCATTAACAAAAATCAATAAAACTATCAAAATATATCTTACGTCGAAATCAGGTCAAACATCTTTGGACAAGTAAATGTAATAACATTAAAAGTATCTTTATTTTACATACTTTAAAGATGTTAGGAAAGTAAAGACAACTGGCTACACCTAAATACTAATATCCAAACGCAAATACTAAACAACATGGAACATAATTTTAAATGCATTGTCTTAAACTTATCTTATATGTACTGACAACAATATCTTTAAATGGTCTTTTTGTCCGACAAATGTAAAAATATGAGATATTTCTAAAATTGTTTGCTGACATTGGACGAAGGAATAAAAATGTAAATTCCACTGCAAGTCATGTAAAAGAACACAATATATTTTTGTCAGTATCAAATTACTCATGTGGGCAACTAAAATGATGTTTATGTTGTTTAGTGTTTTTATTACAGTGTAATAAATGTGGCATTTAATATACTTAAGAAGTGTTCTTTTTACTATTATAAAACGAGGTATTATTAACAATTGATAAACCAAAACACTGTAAATTAGATACAAGGAGATTTTACAAAACTAAGTTTTCTACCTTTCCAATTCATGGAAGTACCTCAAGGTAAAGAAAAAACATGTCAGTTTAAAACTCATATAAAACAAAGTTTCACCATGATCATAACGTATGTTCTACCAATTGCACAATAATTATGAGGTATGTCATTTAATATTGCATTAAAATGTATAATTTAAAAGAAAAAAAAACATTTACTAAAATAACATCTTTTAAAAATAAATAACATGTTCACAATATGGAACATTAAGTCGTTGAAAGATCCTGGAAATCCATTGCATTTCACTATTCCTCCGAAATCAGCATCACATGCCAATTATGCGCTGATCCTCTCTACAGACTCTCCATTGGTTATGTTTTCTCGGAAACTTCTTAGTAAAAATGAGATATTTCGTAACAAGTAAGCTGTGTGACTTTTCAGCAGAGACCGGTCCCCTGATACAGCAAACACAACATCAAGTCGAGGGCCTAAATTGCAGTCTGTACTAGGGCTTTGTTCAGTTTCCGGTTTCGTCAAACACATGACCTTCTGCAGTTGCTTCGCTAGGTTAACGTTTATACAGCGAAATCTATCCAGCCATAATGCTTCAACGGCAATAAGATCGGAAGTCACACTTCGAATACTTGTGTAGAACTCGCCAACAGACTGAAATTAAAGTAGAATTGATACATTGTATTTAAGTAGTTGTAATTTACATTATTCCGCTTTCTTAATAGATATTTTGCTCTCATTTGTTCCCATTCATTAATAAAATTTCGGATATTTTTCAATTATCACAATTTCTTTTATGAAAATGTCTTTATTTCTTGTTATTTGATTAACATTTTACAACGGGCAGCGGATATGATTATTACTCATTTGGGTGAACAGTCTATTTGTCTACTGATTCTATGTAATTTCGAGCGATAAAAAAAGGCTTCATTTAAACTAAACACTATGCAGACGTGTTGTTTTAATAAAAATAGGTTTACTTAGTGATTGCATTGAACTATCGTTATTTGTTTTATCGAAATAAAATAAGTTTTCAAACAATCTAATTTTGACATCGAAATGCTCATTACTATTTGAATAAAAGACACAGTCAAGGGATGCCCAAGTTCATGATTTGTTGATATTTTATACATTGCGAACCAATATAGTTCTACTGAATATTTTAATGGTATTGTTAGTTTCAATATTCGCCCACCAAACTTTTAAGTTTTACTTAAACTAACAACAAATTACATATCAAAGATTTCAGAGTATAAACTCAAGCTTGTATTCATTGCATTGTTTTCAAACAAAAAAACTGCTTGCAGATGAAGGCTGATCCATTATTTTGATCTTGTCTAAATTTCTTACCATATCAGCTTGTGCATTTGGAAAAGTAAGGTCAAGAATATGGGTATGGTGTAGTGTAATCTGTGAATAAAACAAAAGCATGCATATTGTTAATATAATTGTAATTATAATATATTTTGTGAAATATTATGAAAGCGAAACAATGGCCGAGCTTTGATATCAGTTAAAATTATCTTCATTTATCATAGAAATGAAACTTTATATTAGTCAATAAATTGTAGATCTAAAGACTGATTTTTGACGGTACTCATGTACAATGTAATGTTTGATATGTTTGTGTCATGGCGACAAATGGACCATTTCCGACTTGTAATTTTTTGTGTTTGGTAAATACACGTTAGATTAATATCCCTTATACATTTTCGTTTTTGACAATGCAGTACCTTTGTGTCTTAATATGTTGGTATAAACAGATAAAAAGAAAGAAAATAATTTAGAATTGGGTATACAACGATTAGGCTTATCATTTGTTTAAAATTATTATAATTAGTGTTTTACTGTGATATCATGGTTTTAGGGGCTTACCACACTCTTCCCAATCACGTTCTTCGATAAAAAGAAAATTATCAAAATCTCAATAACTGCAAATTGTCATTACATAAAACTTTGCACAAATGTATGTTATTAATGTATCTTTATTTCGCAGATGGTAAATACACGTTAGAACAGTAAATAAACATAGCGAAGTCTAAAAATTCCCTCAACTTCTATTTACATAAATTCACAAAAACTAAACAACACAAACCATAATTTTAAATGCCCACATGAGTAATATGATACTGACAACAATTTTTGTGTCCTCAGGACTTACATATGTAAACTTTCGTAAAAGTGTGTTTGACCTTCAATTTCCTGGTCGCTTCCTGGTCGCGTAAACGGAAATTAATCACTGATTTCTCTTTTAGTAGTTGAACGGTTTTTACAAAGTACACAACATTTTCTTTTCAGTATCATTGGACTTGCATGGGAATTTAAAATTATGTTTTGTATTGCTTAGTTTTTGTAAATTTTTGTAAATATAATTTTAAGGAATTTTTAGGTTTTGCTTTTACTCTATGAAAAATAAAGATACATTACTAACATTAATTTGTGCAAAGTTTCATTGAACGGCCTTTTGCCATTATTGAGATTTTTATAATTATCTTTTCATCGATGAACGTGATTGGGAGGAGTGTGGTAAACCCTTAAATCTCTCGCGCGATGCTTCGAGTTCATTTACCAATGCACATTTTTGAAAAAAAAACTGGTTCAGCTTAAAACCTAGTTTTAACTATCTGTTAATATTTTATGTTGCCTTTGACGACTTTAAGGCGGAGTTTTGTTTGTTAAACATTTATCAAATTGTAATCTTAAGCTTTTTTCTATGGTTGGGGTTTGGAATGGCATTTCCGATATTCAAAATAACATTTCCATATAATGCCATTTTTGTTTAGTTCTGAAGATATTTGGTACATGAGTACTGCTTTTTCTAGTAACGGTTTACTTTGCAATAACGTTTATATGATCAAATATCACATTATTCCATCTGCTTATATAGCATTTTCGTTAAATAGTTTGTAAAGAAAATTTATTTTAAATTATTGCATTATAAGGTGATACTCACCATGCAGTTCGCAGATTCTGATACCATTTGCTCAGCACTGGATATTGTTTCTACCAGCAGCTCTGAACAAATGTGGCAATAATTATAATCCTGGTCTCGACGAGTCTGAATTGATCCAAATAGAAGTGCTGAAATGAGAGATAACTTAGCACTATATTAAATGTTCGACATCGACAAGTACCACTCTTGTTATTTATGTTGATAACAATCGTGATAAGGACAACATTTGTTTGTTTTTAAAGGGTGTTTAAAAAAGGTAACTTCATTCAAACTATTATGGTGGCATAGAAGAAATTGAACACCGGAAAGATTTGTACAAAACATGTATTCTTATAAGATGTAACTCAAAATGTTTACCTATCAAAACAAATACAATATTAACTGTAGTATACATTTCTTATAATTGATTCACTCGCTTTACAATATAATTACGAAAAAACTTATTCTTTAATATTAACATGCAAGTATTTTTTTAATATATCTGTGTTGTGTTTTAAGGTTTATAATATTTATAGTTTAAAAAAGGAAATTTTGTTAACTCACCTTTCTGTTCCTTTGGAAATCCTTGTATGTGATGTCAAAAGTTTTCTTTCTCCTGTTAATCCCTTACATCTAACCTTTATTTTTAGTCACGTCATACAAGTTCCACATTTGTTAAAGGCATGTCTGTAACTGTAACCATAATCTCCAGTGACCAGTACTGCATAAAAAATCCGAATCGTCGTTTATAAGCGCTACGACTTAACACGCAAACGGTAAATTTAGCTTAATTGAAAAGGTAATTGATACATCATATCTGATTTTTTATTAAACAGATTTTTGAATAACTTTAATGAAACAATCATTTCCGGAACACACCTCTTTACGATACAATTGGTGAAAAATACCCGAACTTTTCATCTAGATAAAAATTATTTGTGTTTAGTGACCATTTTTTATGAAACTTGAATTATTGCTAATAAATGTATAATAACCCTTTTTATAAATTGTAACAGTTACATGTACATCACAAAGAACAACAGAAGTATTAAATCGTGAAAAAAGAAACAAAACAATGATCATCACAGAATTTATTCATTTATTGAATATTTATGTAAAATAAAAAATATCAAGTAACTACATTATTCGCTTGACCATGAAATTAGTTAACGTTATTTCATTTTAAATGTTCGTGTGATTTTGAAATAATGTCGAGTTGATGCATCAATCTGAGCTTATTTATAGAGACAACTTGTCTGTTCATATGATACCTGTATGGGGCAAGTGTGAGGTTGGTGCATCCAAGGCGCTGGTTTTACTCCCCCCCCCCCCCCTCCCTCCCCAGTGGCAAACTTTTTGCCACTGACCATTTCAACCTCTCTGGTTCATATTTTTAAAATTAAATCTTCTTCTTTTGAAACCGATTATAGCATAAACCCATTTCCTTAATATTCTCTCTGCTTTTTGGCTGTTGGATGTTACCATTTCTGATAAGCATATTCGACTTTTTAAATAATTACCCATATCGGGCGAAGGCATGTCCAGAAAGCACAGCCTTCTAGCACTGTCAAATAAACTCAAGAATTATTCAAGACAGAATTAAACACATTGACACAACAGATACTTAACCAAAGAAAGGAGATATGACTTAGACAAAGCCGTTATATAATTACAAGAATGTGAAAACATTTTAAAAAATGAAAATGCTATTATCATAAAAAAAATCTTACCTTTTGATAAATATTTTACATTCGATCAAAACAGTTTGCTCATAAGAAGTAGATGAAAAAAAGAGCTTTGAAAACAACCGAACACGACAAATATAATATGCAGGCTCGGTTTGATTGAGCAGGTTCATGGACAGTAATGTAAATGTATATAGTTGCCAACTCCGCCTAACCCCGGGTTGTTCGCTACTCAATATTAACACCAATAATCAGTTCAATTTCGATCCATCCCAAAAGATGAAATGCATAAGGCTGTAAACATGAAACATCCAATGTGATTCAGATTAATACCATTCCAAATCTAGCGGCGCATGGTCCCCAGATAAACAATGGGTTTGCAATAAACAAGAAAACAATGGGCGAAAATAAACAAACTTTGACATGGGATCTGAGAATATAAATCCTGTATATCACAGACAACGCAAAAGGCAAAATTTAAAAGCATAAAGTATATTTTTGGGATGATTGAACACTATCGAAATCACTATTGGCTGTGATATTGAAACCACCCATTTCTAAACATGCCGAACAAAAGTAATTTTAGAAGTACCATTAACATACTACATAAGTATATCGTGCTCAACGACCTTCAAAGGACGTAATTGATAGCTGAACTGATTGTACGGGTAGACGTTTTAACAGCCGCCACCAAAAATTATTTCATAAGTTTAAAACTGTTTGTGTCCAATTTACTGTTAATAGTTATGTTGACCATAAATTACACAAGCTTTATAACTGCAGTTAATTGTTTTTTATTTATTTTCTCAAATAGACTAGTTAAGATGCAGATGGTATTTTCCCTACTTAGTATATAACATCAAATACTTCATATTTCAAAAAAGACAATTTATACAATTATTTAAAACCATCGCCACTTTTCTGTGTAATAGTATGCACATTAAGTCAGGTATTGATATTTTCATAAAACATCCCAAGTTAAATGCATAAATATCACCACTCCAGAAGACAATCTTGAAAGATATGTATGGTAACTGTTTGATTCGAAAATGAATATTTTCTTATTACGTTCTTGCTTCTTTTTGAATAGCAGGTCAACAACTGGTCTTTCCGTGACATTGTTACTCCCCAGAAATATTTACTTTGAGTATATAGGATGCTCAAATAAGCTAAATATGCTAGAAAGTTACCGGTTATGCCATGACTATAAAAAGTAACGTGGAAAGTTGCCATTTTAGCCATTTTTGTTAAACATTTTGTCAAATGGTGTGTTCACAGATTGTAATGTTATATCTAATAAACTTCGTCTAAAAATATCAAAGACTCGGTTCGTTGAAGCCTTTTCATAGGCAGTAATCATGGTAATTCCCCCTAGATCAGATCAACTCATTATTTACAGAAGTAAATAGATACTGCTTTTATAGATGTAATGGACTTTAATTTCAGTATTTGTAGATTAAACCATAGCTTAGTAGTGCTGTAATTGTTTGCGGTTGTCCATAATGAGTAAATCTATTGGCGGAACTGAACAAAAGAAAAATTTGACACGGCATCTGAGAATATAAAGCTTGTTACTTAAAACTGTTTCCCAGTTTGCACTAAACGTTATCTTTACGAAGCTTTAAAAGTATACAGCAATATAAGCAAAACAATCCAGTTTTGTTATAAATATCCATATGTCCGTCGCATACTGTAATTAAAGTCATTACATCTCCTGTCATTAGGTTTCCACTTTCTAAATGAAGTAAACAGTAAAAACTAATTTCTTTAGCACCATATAAAAGTATATGTTCGTGGTTATTAACACCGATTAAACAGTCACTTATTCATGCTCAGCGGAGAGTTTAGTAAGTTAAACAGATCGTGCATGATATTTGCTGTGTAACTTTTAATAGCTGAACGATGGCCGGCAATATGAATGAGGTTGAGGCGCTGAATGTAACAGTCCGAGTGATGTCGTTGTCGCACTGAAGTCTTTAACAAGCACATGGTCCTTTGAAGTTGTTTAATAAGGCCTCTGTGTATACAAGGATAATTATCAGGCCAAATCTCTTCTACCGCAGCGAGCTCAATCACAATCCTCTTTAGATTTTGATAATACTCTTCCGTTGGCTGAAATAACAATTATAACGTCAATCCTGTGAGTCATTTACTGTATAAATTGAAAGCTACAGAAAACATTTCAAACATTATCTAGAACCATAATCAATAATGTTTCTCTAGTTTTATACTTTTTTTCTTCTTGCCTCATGAAAAAAAGCAACAAAGGCAACGTACAAGGAAGATAAAAGTATTACTTAACTGATAAGGAGACCCTTCAAAGTAAAGAACATCTGGAAAGTTCAAACAGAATGGTATTTCTTTAGTTCATTTATGCGGTTTCCCGTATGCTGCCCTTTGCACCCGTTTAAACAATTTAATAATATTTTGAGTGCGTTCTGTCAACAAAAAGGATATAAATTTTATTGAACACATTTAAAAACAATGCCGACCTTTAAAGCCGATTTTTTTTAGTTTAAAGGTGTTCTTACTATTTGGGTAAGCTGTTGAGATCCACCCATGACATCCGATAACTGAGTTCCATGACGTGTTATCTACAAAAGATCTGATGCAATGATAATTATAAAGGTACACGCCATAGGCCACACGTTTTCAAATGGAAGATTTAGACAATAACACCATACGCATTCTTGAGATGTTCCCTCAAGACGGTAAAGAGTAAAACAAATATCAGTAGTATGGATTGTTTAACGTGATTATAACTGTGAATACAAATTATTAAACAAAATGAAAAAAATTAACGCATTGCACATGTTAAACTTACTGTCTTGTTAATTGTTACTGTAACAGTGAGATGATAATTATTCCAATATAAATGATCATGTTCCTGTTACTTATTATCTTTTGATCAGGGCATCAAATACAGTCATGTATAGTTAGCCAAGTTAGAAGCCGTTTATATTGCTCTTGAATTTGCAGTAAAATTGTGAAATGTGAACGAACTTTAACCAATAACTCAGTCTGAAAGCAAGGTACAATTTCGCTTGCAGATATTATACTTGTAAAATGTTACGACTTACCATACAATGTGCGGATTCGCTGAGGAAAATGATCGAATTGTCTAATGAGTCTTGAAGCAGCTCCTTGCAAACACTGCAATGATGATAGATGTGGTCCCCTTGTCGTGGAAGTCTTGCCCCCAAAACTACACAAATCAACTCTGGAAAAATTAAAATAGATGTAAAGGACATTTTGAAAGCCATTAAACACGGCAAATAAAAAAATGCAGCCTTTGCTGTTTGAGCCTGTTCGTGGGCAGTAAAGCTGCTGTTTGTTCTACTCTTTTACTTGAGTTATTTTTCATTTAAAATATTTTTCTCTCTCTCTTTTAACATATCAGTCGTAATACGTATAAAAGTGGCATGTGCATTTTAAGAATAATTATTTCAAATAACGCAGTCTTTGCAAACTGTCAAACTGTAGAAAGGAGCATGGGTTAAACAATGATTGATATAAAATTTTACAAAGACACTTCAATCCGTTATCGAAAATAAGAACCAGAGACATATTTTTACCTGAACAAATCAACAAAAGTATCATTCTGGACATTTTGTTAATATTAACGTATGCTTTAGTTAAGTATATGAATGTGAAGTGAATTATTTTGGAAGTTAACTTTAAAAGAGTTTTATACTAACATTGAAGGATTTACCAAAACCCTAGGGCTGATGATGAAGAGGGTGAGAGATACAGAAACCCTTTGATCAATTCGTAAACCTAGCAGACGGATCGTTTTGATTGGATATCGGGTATTGGAATTTCAGTAGTATTGCAGATCTTGTAAAGATCATTTTATGATATACACCTTATCATTCGAAACAATACTCCTACAAACAAGATATTATCTTAATTAAAGTTTAATTAAATGGCATATAACTAATGTAAGCGTATATTTGCATTAACTTGTAAAGTTGATTAAGGTATCGATGTGCCCATATTATTTTCGTGTCTCAGAGTATACCAGATGAAAATTGTTAAAAAGTCATAATTAAATTCTTCCACAAACGGAATGCATCTGGGCCAAACCATTACACAAACCACCCATTCGCAATAAAACGTTTGATATATCTAGCTATTTTTGTAGATGTCTTAAACAAAGTGAAACATGCATATCAGGAATTGCCACATTTAGAACTCACAGCCTACCAAAAGCAGCTAAGTAGAAGAGAGCATGGTTTATAAAATGATCAACGAGAACATGACTGGTTACCGCCTTGGAACGGACATTGGTAACAACAAATATCAAAAGGAGATTTAAACAAGGTTCTAGGGTGCACCAAAATAACACTTGCTCCAGGTTCTCCTATGAACAAAAATGTACAAAAAGTGAAATATGCATATCAGGAATCGCAACACTCACAAAACACAGACTCCCCGCGTAGCGAAAAAGAAGAGAGAAAAAGGGAGAATGTGATTATAAGTTTGACAAATTCAAATCAGACACCACAAACAATTAACAAAAATGAGAACCCTTAGGGTAACCGCCTTGGAACGGTCAGTGGAAAGATAATTTGCCACTTGGGGTTTAAACCAGGTGTTGGTGCACCAACCTCGCATGTGCAAGGTTCTCATATCAACAAATACGTACAAGACAGGTGTCTTGTAAATATGCTCCATGTTCATCACAAGCGATAAAAATTTCATTTTCTCTTGCAAACGTTTTGGTGTGCTTGTCTCTTATTAAGTTTTGATGTGACATACAGGACGCTTGAACATTATTTGATTTAAGCTTCTTTAAAACGTCACCTGAATTTAAAATAGACAAAAATAGATTTTGCCAGAAGTTTCAAAACCTTTTGCTATACTCTATTACATGTTCTTTTTTGGCTATAAGACAAGAGGTGAACAGTACGGATAATTAAGTAGTTGTGCAAGAACTAGAGTTCGCGATAAATTTTGTTTGTAAGACGGTGGCAGGGGTTTAAGAGTTTATGAAGGATCATGGGGAAATCTTTTCTTAAAAGAACCTAGAAGCTCGAGTTGTTTCTTTTATCCCTGTCATCGTGTTCTTGCTGATTTTAATCCAGAAGCACTGGTCCCGGTAAAATCATTGAGTACCCGCCCTTTGGCTTTGCAATGTTATTAGCTTCTTATGTTTTATATGTTTGTGTGCTGTTGCATTCAACATTGTTGAGCCGATAAGTGGGTTGGAGTTTTTTCACCAGGACAACTTGTACTTGTTTTGTGATGTGAGAACCAATTGGGACAAGTGTTTCTAGTTGGTTGTATTTATAACAAACGATGGGTGTTTCAGTATTCTTGAAAAAATTAGGTACAGCCGATTGAACAGTTTTATCTTTAAATATACTAAGTCAATGTTTGGTCTGAGTAAAAAGGTGAAATATGCATATCAGGAATAGCCACATTCAGGAAAAACAGCCTCCCCACACAGTCAAAAAGAAGAGAGAGGGAGAAAGTTTGGATAATAAAATGATTATTTTCAAAAATGACACCACACACAAATAACAAAAATGAGAATCCGAGGGGTTACCGCCTTGGAACGGTCAGTGGCAAATCAAATTGCCACTCGGGGTTTAACAAAAATGAGAACCGATGGGTTACCGCCTTGCATCTTCGTAAAATAGATGAGTTATTAGAACAGTTTCTTCAGCTCCCTTACCCACTTTCTGTAAACTTGATATAGAAAGAGAGGCCAAACGTGAAAGCCTAGCGTGTCTACCAGAAGGATTTAAAATATTTTGAAGGTTATAAATAGAACAAAGAACACGTGATTTTCCTTTAATGTTATCATTAGTCCTTATCCCCTGCATCCTCGATTTTCGTTTTCGTATTTCAAGCATACTGAGATGTCAAAATCAGGATTTTTGAAACGTTGCCGTGTGGATAAATAATATCATTAAAACCAATTGGGTAGGGTCTTGAGAAATACACTTAAGTTCCGAAATAAGCCTACCTATAATTTTAAATGCTCTTGATGCACTGTTATCGAATGTAAGCTTTTCTACACACAAACTACAATCGTAGAAGGTTAATACCAGTGTCAAGCAAACGGGCGTGTACTTAATGATCTTACCGAGATCAGAGCCTCTGAGTCAAATCATCAAGAACACGACGACAACGATAAAAGAAGATCGAGCGTACATGTATACTTATTTTATTTTTCCGTATAAACCCTATTAAACCTGTACAACCCTGCCAACGTCGTTCAACAAAAGAAATAACAGAAGAATAGCTGTTAATTGGTTTAAATTTTGAGTTGCGCCTCCCTGGGCTAGTCGGCGTGGACAGTAATATGCATTTCCATTACTGTCAATGAACAGACTCAATCAAAGCGAGCCTACAATATTTTCACATTTGTCGTGTTCGATGGCTTTCAAATTTCTCTTTTCATATTTTTCAATATCACTGTAGAGTTCTTTGTGCCGTTTGTTTCAATATCACAGTAGCGTTGTAGCGGCTGTAAAAAGTCTCCACGTACATTCAATCAGTGCTGTTATCTATTACGTCATTTGATGGTCGTTGAGCACGACACTTCTAATGTACTTTGTTTATAGTTGTTCTAAAATTACTTTTGTTTTAATATTTCGTCCAGTTTTGAGATGGGTGGTTTCAATTTCCCAGCCAATATTGATTCGGATATTGTTAAATCACCCTAAGGATATACGTCCTGCTTTTTATATTTTGCCTTTGGCGTTGTCTGTGATGTGCAGAATTTATATTCTAAGATCCTCTGTCTATTCTGTTTAGTTCCGCCCATTGTTTTCTCGTTTAGGGCAAACACATTCTTTTACCTGGGGACCATTCGCCGCTGAACATGGATTGGTATTAATCTGAAAATACCGCATTGAAGGTTCCATGTTCACCGCCATGTGCACAATATCGTTTGGGATGGTCAAAATTGTACTGCTTATTGGGTTAAATATTGAGTTGCGCTATCCGGGGCTAGGCGGCGTGGGCAATAATATGCCTTTCCCTTACTGTCAATGAACAGGCTCAATCAAACCGATCCTCTAATACTTTCATATTTTTCGTGTTCGATGGCTTTCAAAGTTCCCTTTCCATCTATCTCAGGGTATAAGACCATTGATCCGGATTTTACTGCTTAGAGTCCTAGGAGCAGAAAAATTCTTCCATGATATATATTTTAAGGAAGCTTTAAAACTTTAAAATAAAACGTTCAAACGTAAAAAAAAACAATAGAAAAACGCACATCGTAGCTATGTTTTGTTTGGGTACGGTTGCTGTAAAAGTTTTCCCCGTATATTCAATTAGTTCATTTGATAATTTCATCTGTATCCATGATATCTTCAAACATGTTTAAGGCAATACAGATATTATTTTAATTTCATCGTTCTTTTTGTTTTCAATTGTAGACCCTCCCCCGGGTCAAATACTAAGTTTGGTATTCATACATTATCTCGTTTAAATTCATTGGTTGTTTATCTTTTGAAATGTTTCGGCCGAGCATTTCAAAGGTTGTTGTGCTTCAAAACATTAAAAAAGCAACAATTGTTAGTAACACGGGGAATGTTTTAGAGGAAATATATAAAATTTAAAATTATGAAAATCTTGTACTTTTTTCTTTCAAAGGAACATACATAAAATTGCACATCATTTATAAAGTAAAAGTGCAGTGTACAAAAACAAAACATTAGAGTTACGGTCCATGCACACTGCACTTTCACCCAATAAGATATATTTACACCACCAGTTCGAAGTCGATACGACTGAACCTTGGAAGTAACTACACTTAACCGGTGTTCTAAGTACTCCGATCATATTGTTAAATTTCTCACTATGGATTAGGGATATACCATTCTCTTCAAACTTTGAAACATAATTAGATACTACTGTAAATACATTTTCACTTCTTTTTTTATGAAATATTCATTGAATTCACTTCATGTGTTTTAAAGCCATTGACATTAAGTCCAGGTAGGGGTTAAACAAAAACCACAGCCTCGCCGGTAGCAGGTTTATTCTCCGTTAAAGAAAATTCATGTTTCTTTTTTAAATAAGGATAGTTAAGTAAATTTGATCAATTTTATGCAATTCTAGTATAATGCGATTGCTTAGCTAATACACAGAAAACTTTCATCGTTTACTGTTGTTCAGCAGTTTAAAATTATATTTAACATTTATTTAAATCGTATATTTATCTGGTACAACAGTAAAAAGTAAGTTAAATATAAAAGTTAAAATGTTTGTGACTTGGACCGAATATTCAAGTTTACTCTAAATACATGTATTGTCTGACTGCAATTTGACATTGAGACTTATCTTAGAGCAAATATATGGTAATTTTTTTTGGTATTTAAATATGTTATTTTAAATAAAGACCGTTGAAGTTATCAAAAATAACCGCCGCAAAATGAATCGCTGTTTATACAAAGGAAAGGAATTAATATAAATAGTAGCAAATGTGTCCAATATGGCACAAGTTTATGTAAATGCAAACCGCCCTTGTCGGTTTTTATATAATGATATTTTTGAATTATTCTCACTTGTTTATTGGTCTGCATAATATAACTGGAAGTTATGCGTTGTTTATGTGGCAATCATTTGAACTGCCTTGATCGGGATGGGTTGTCATCGTCACTAGAAATCTGATTTGTTACAAATATGCGAGAAATATGCATCGGTCGTGTTGCCTGCTGTTTTTAATCTCTGTCAAAGTTCTACTTTATTTAGTTTTGCCTAATGATTTTTGATACAACTCACCGATTTATTTATCTGGCGGTCATACTGAACTGTTCATTGAAGGGATTTAGTCTGTAAATACCATTTTGAAAGTTCCAAGAATGAAAAATCATGCTATAAATAGAATATAGTTTTATTCTAGTAAACTGTTTTATCACAAACATCTCATGCATGATTTGGCAGTTATCTTTCTTAATTTCTACAAAACGAAACAACAACGGTCAAAGTTCAGGGTGAAGATGTATTACAGTTGTAAAACTGCCAACAACCATTCAGTAGAAAAGCTCTTGAGATTAGTAAGTTCATTTCGGAAAACAAAGCAATTTATGAGCTAATGAAAGTTTCGGGTTAAAGGTCATTAGACAAATTGTAGTGCTTTGGTTGTCCGTATAACAAGTTTGAACAAGACATGATAAGTATGATGATTACTTGTTTCGTCGTTCATTCATGTAAATAAATATTGCAGACTGGGTTTGATTCAGCCTGCCAAGGACAGTAATGGAAATGCCTACATGTAATACTGCTCATTATGGTTAATATGTACGTTTGCATACACTTACCAATACTTTCTTAATTTGAACTTTATCATTCGCCATACAAGTGCTTGCACTCAACTTCACACCCCTTCAAAATAATGTAAAAACTAAGTTCGAAGTGGATACTTCCGAAGTTCAATCAAAAGTAAAAAATGATATTAAGTTAAATTGTTTGTTTCGATTAATTAGTGTAAATAATTCCAAGTACTCGTGTGATAGTATCATATAATTATAGGAGGGCTTCAACAGGTCATCGATGCATATTCGGAACGAATTTTTGAAAGCGTAACAGTTTGCCCTCGCTTTGTAATTACTACAAATTACTATGAGTAATCGTTGTAAATCGTAAAACTATTTTACTATTTTTTGCTTTTAAATAGGTTGCTTACGTCCGTTGACAAACTCTATTGATTAAATAATCAATAGTTTAAAGGTCAAAATCACGATGATTTTCAATAATGAAATTGTTTCCTATTAATGACTACACGATGGAATAACCTACAGTAACCTAAGTTTCAATAATGTTATGCAGAAGACTGTTTTTAATTTCGAGGTCAATATAACAGTGATCAACATTTAATTAAAAATTGTTTTCGATCAGTATCCCTACAACGGTTCGTCATCCGGTAGTAAACTTGGTAAATTGCCAGAGGTCATTGGAAGAGTTCGAAGTCGGTGTCAACAGTTCTGATTGTAAGCAACTGAAAAACAGCTTCCTCCACACTTTAATGATAAGTGGTGCAATGGGTTGGAGTAAAGGAAGGAAAGGAAGAAATGAACGAATTCAAAGATTCAATGTACGATATAATCATGGTTATAATTCTTTACAACGTAACTAAAATAACTAATTGGTATATCGTGAAGTACGACGTAAAACAACAACAACAACAACAACAACAACACACATTTCGTGCAAACAATTATCACATTTAAACAATTTGTTGTTGTTTATATATTTTTTAATTTTATGTATGATTATGGACTATTTGCTGGATGTACCTGACAACTGCTATTTGTAGTCATATATTATTTAAAGATTCTGAGCATGTATCTTGTAAGCAATCGTTGCATATTTGTTCAGATACAATCAGTTCAGAGAGGTTTACAAGTCCGCATGACTGACTTTTGTGGTAGCGAACATTACCAAATATACACCCAATTAGCTCGGCAGCACTATCTTTCAAACTCACATGAATTTAACTGTCTGTTGAGTAGCGTCTTGATCTACTCAATTTTTGCCATCGTGTTTCGGGGAAATACGGGATTTAAAGAGCTTTCGTTTACGTTGATGGTTAGAAAATTAGTTGTAAAAGAATTATAGAAATTCCATTTGCAATTCCCTCTTCAATGGAACACGGATTTCAACTTAAATATTATTGCATTTAGAAGAGCTCAAATTTCACCTAGGTACAAAACAATAGTAGAACACTAAAACATGATGTTAAGCGGATTTGCTTTTTATGTTCTATGTTCCTTTTAAAACAAAACAAGCAATTTCCAGCAATTTTTTTAGCTGCTTGACCTTCAATCAGTGCTGTTATCAATTACGTCCTTTGAAGCTCGTTGAGCACGATACTTAGGCCAGAGTTAAAACAATTATTAGATTCTCATCCGGATTTTGGGAAAAAAGGGGCAGGTGGACACTTTTTAATTTTTTTTTTATTAACGAAATACCTGGGAACAGAAGTAAAAACTAACTTAAAATTTTGAGAAAATGGCAAAGTTCTATAGTTACCAAAACCTTTGTAGTAGAATATTCGTCCATCTTTTCAATTTCTTCCAAAAAAATCATGATAACAACCTAACATTTTTGTTAACTGTTAGTGGTGTCTCTTTTGAAACTGATCATTTTATTAACCATGCTCTCTCCCTCTCTTCTTCTTGACTGTGTGGGGAGGTTGTTTTTTCTGAATGTGGCGATTCCTGATATGCATATTTCACCTTGAAAGTTGAAAAGTCTTTAAGAGTGACTGTAAGCTTTGAAATGATGAATATTTTATTTTATTATTGTCAGCCATGCTTTTTCTCCATGTCAAAAATGGTCTAAAATCTGTTCTGTCCTGAACAGAATATGTTTCGATTTTTTTACCAATAATTTTTTTTTTTTTTTGGGGGGGGGGGGGGCGGATGGTTTTGGACTGGGGCGGGCGGGGATGAGAATCTAAAATATTTTTTTCTATTGCCTTATGTACTTTGCTAATAGTACTTCTAAAATTACCTTTGTTTTAATATTACGGCCAGTTTTGAGATGGGTGGTTTCAATTTCCCAGCCTATATTGATTCGGATATTGTTCAATCACCCACAAGGATATACTTCCTGCTTTTTAAAATTTGCCTTTGGCGTTGTCTGTGATTTGCAGGATTTATATTCTAAGATCCCCTGTCAAAATTCTAGTCTTCTACCCATTCTTTTATCTGGGGACCATAAGCCGCTGAACATGGATTGGTATTAATCTGAAAATACCGCTTTGAAGGTTCCATGTCCACCGCCATATGCACACCATCGTTTGGGATGGTCAAAATTGTACTGTTTATTGTACTGGTCATTTTTTCAAATGGTCATGCTGGTAGCGTCAAGTAAAACATCTGTGCTATCAAAACATTCCTAATTGACACAAGTGACAAGTGCATATTGGGATACTTGTTTGACATTTTGCAATTTCATTACCATTTCAAAGCGTTAATTGCGTCACCTGTGGTGACTAAATGTGTAGCAAGTTGTCTTTTATCGGCACCTTTCCAATTCGTTAACATCTAATATCAAGCAAATCTTGAACAAAAAATGGATTTTACTTGAAACTTTATTTTTTTATCCGAGTACTCGAGTAGTAGATTTTGTACTCGATACTCAGACGATCGAGCGAGTACTCGGTTACTCGATTACTCGTTGCCATCCATAGTTTAAATAAAATTTACATTTTTGTGCAAAAAAATCATTAACGAAACAAAAACTAAAACAATTAACGAAAATGAAATTTTTTGAAGATACCTTCAAGTTGTTGGAGTGTTGTTCAGTGTCAAAAACAATATTTGCCAGTTTGGTGTCTCACAGTTGCCATGCCAGGTTTCATTAAACAAACATGTACACTTTTGTGAAACCCACTATTTTACACGACTATACGAGCATGCAATTGTATTATACAAACTAATAAAATGAAAAAAAGTAATTCATATGTCTCAGCAAAGAACAATATGTCGATTCTAAATAACTTGTGTGAGAGCAGAGAAGACAGAAATATATGCGAAACATATTATAAAATAATTTCCCAAGCGGGGCATCGAACCCCAGCCGCCGTGGTGAAAACGCAGAATCCAAACCATTACATAAAAACGATATTACAAAATTTATTTATAAATACAGCAGACAGACGGACGGACATTTTATAATATCATAAAGAATAATTGTTAAAGGTTTATTAGGATGAAAATACATCTGAGTCTATATATGCCAAACGGACATCGTTTGGCTGACAGAAATACTGGAAATGTTTACGATTGTACACAGAATAAACAATTTGGCATTCATGTTCAGGCGACATTTATTGAAAAAGTGCATGCGGATATTTAACTGAATATACTAAATTGTTCAGTTATTTGCTAAGGATTAGTGAGGTTTTGTGAAATGAACGGTCGATAGTTATTTTTGCAAAAAAAATTTGTATGGAAAAAATAATTTAAATACAGGCTTTCTTTTCACTTTACTGTCAGTGCCCCTTTTTACCAATATGCATACGCACAAAAACATGTTAAACGTTTCCAATACATCATTGCAGTCAAATACACTTCGCTATTGTACTGTTTGTGCGATTAATATGTCATAAGTACTTTTTTATTAAATGCAGCTAAATACCGTGGGTTTTACTTTAAATTAGCTTGTATTTTCTATTTCCCCGAGGGCAACACAGCTTCCTGTTGTGGTAAAAATCCTATCCATTAAAGGAATCTAACGATCGCATTGATTCTAAAGAAACAACAAAAGTTTCCCAAAGGACTTTTGCTCCGATGTGATATCTCACTATTTTCCTCTTTCATTACAAAATTCCTTTACTTAATTTGCACATTAGTGTCATTTTACGCATTGATTATGTAATTTGATATCTTAGCATATTAGGGCTTTCAGAATGTGTCAAGATACATAACAACTCACTACCCAATTTTTTAAGGATCATTAGTTGTTCCGATGCTAACGACAGGCTATTCAACTGCGTTCTGCATCTTTTACGATGGGGAAGGGGGTGAATGGTTTTATTAAGTTTGAAATGAAATTATTTCGCTCAGGCAGGTTAATTTCGTTTCTGCAGCTGTAATCTTGCCAATTTAACTCACATTTGCTAGTGTTTTTTTTTGTACGCAGTATGGTCGAGTGGTTTCATATGCATTTTGTGCAATGTACATGCTTGTTCTCAAAACCTGGCGCGGCATGTTGGAGGTTGATGAACTTTAGAATCTTATTTGAATCTGTTAATATCAATAGCCAACGTGTTTTGTCATGTTGTTGTTTTCATTTAAAGATCGTATTATTAATGTGGGTTTTAGGCTGGGCCTTTTCCTGATTTGCTTATTTAGCGGTTTTCTCAAACTAAGACTGGATGCGTTAAATGACCATTTGTGAATTATAACTAAGTAATCATTTCGAACAATCATGTTAATGCCTGTACGGGAGTTTGAATATAAATAAACTATTCAGATCATTTTCTGAATTGGTCTCCGAGTATAGCCATTTATTTTATGCTTTCCAGTGAATTATAGAAATTTCTCGGTGAATTAAAAGTGGTATTTCACTGTTTTCAAACAGTGGAATATCATTTTTATTTTCACTGGTTTTTCACGTTGGTACCCAAACGTACATAAAATTTTGAATGAGAACGTTTAGAAAACGGGTTCAAGTTTGGTATATGACGTTATGACGTAACGTTATAAACAACAGTTTTTGGCGCCATTTAGTGCAAGTTTTCTGCCAAATTCACGCAAATTGTAAACTAAAAGCATACAATAAAAAGAAAATTTGTTTTTACCAGTGAAAGATAGAAATATATTTCACTCGTGAACACCGGAATTATGTATATTCACTCGTGGCTTCGCCACTCGTGAAAATACGAATTCCGGAGCTCACTCGGTGAAATATATTTCTATCTTACACTGGTAAAAACAATTATTATACTGCAAAGAAATTTGCTTGAATTTGATTGGATAATGTGCCGTTGATGTATATCCGTATTTACGGATCGGCCGTAGATATTAACGCACGTGCCTTAATTTCCCTCTCTGGCCTCCTAGTCTACCTTTTGTTGTCGTCCGCCATTTTGTTTTGAATTTCCGTAAAATGCATAATTTGAAGCCGATCTTGTAAATTATAAAGCGGTATGCTTAGGGATTACTAAAATTGTTACAGAAAATATTTGTGTTTTGTTTTAACGTAGAAAACAATGAGATTATTCCTATAATTTTGTAAATAAATATCAAATCGATAGTCCATTCAATTTCTATAGAAGTGACGTCATGCAGGTAAATTAATGACGTCAGACATGTAATTATTGAGGTTCTCAGAGGGGAATTAAGCCGTTCGGCATTAAATAAGCGAAATAAATGAAAATCGATGTTTTCTAACTATTTTTGTCTGAAAAAGTCTTTGCAGTATAATAAAACAATTATTTGGTTTCTTGAAAGGGTATGTGAGGATATTTTGCCGGTCTGGGTGTCATATTATCCCTCGCCTGCGGCTCGGGTAATATGACACCCAGACCGGCAATATATCCTCACATTCCCTGTCAAGAAACCAAATAACTATATAATATCCTCTATGTCTTTGCATCGGTGTTTTGACGATTTCATTTCGGTCTGTTTACATTCTTCAATTTCAAATTATTTCAAAACAGTAATGAAAAAAAAACATACATCAAAGAATCAGCAGAAATACATTTTATGAGAATTGAAGAAATATATCTCAATTCTATTCTGCTTTCACGACAGAAATAAATTAAACAATTTCATTGCGAGTCTTTTTCCCCTAAAATAAAGAAAACGCCCTAAAAGGTACTAAATATTAAGTGAAAGAAATTATACGTTCTTGATGGCACCTTTTCCTCATATTTACCTCGATGCTTAAACTTTTCTTCAACAAACCGGTTTTAAAACACAATTATAATACATAAAATCCATCCAGCGCATCGCAATTATCAAATGTGAGTAATTACAACACTTCAGGATTTTGAATTCGACGTTAACCTTATGTACCTCTTTACACGCTATAAGCGAGCTAACGATTTCACACATTAGTTTCTGTATTTATTGGATTATATCCCTTAATGGTAGATGGTAGTCAGATTTCTGACTTAATCAAAATTTGACAAATCCTTGAAATAACTATTTTAAATTTAGTTTTTATGATTTAAATGCTCTTATGATTTGAATTCAATTTTGTTGACTAAACAATAAAATTATTTAAGTCTTATTATGATTTGTGACTAGCATTCATACACGACTTCCGGTGTCAACCCTATATAATTTAGATATAACTAGTCATTCAAGCTGCTGTATTAAAAGGCTTAGTTTCGCCAGCTGACCACTTCAGGCAAGCATTCATTTTCTATGAGAAACTTAAGCATCCCCTAATATCCACGGCAATCAAACTTTTGACATCTTGATGATTTTCAAGGTACTGTATGAAACACACTTATAATTTTATCTTGTAGGATTATTTTTTTTACCAGCAACAAAGCTATTTTTAATTTCGAAAATCTCACTAAAGTCAGATCTAACAAAACGTTAGATCTAATGACGGCCCGAAGGCACCGTACATAAGTCATAGCGGTTTTCCCCGATTACTATTTTCAGAAATTTTCATCACAGGAAGCATGGTTTATAACGCTCGCAAAATGATCTGATGATGTCATTACATTAGAAATGAATGCAATACTACATAAGCACATATATCTCGAGTAAAATATGTCTTACGCAAGCTGTCAACACTTTCCATGGTTAACTATTTTTACTTTCACTTTTGCGATTTTGTAGGCGACAACCCGATTGGTTCAAAAGGGTTAGTGATCAAAGCACGTATTAGTTTCTCGTTGTCAGATCCTGATAGCGTAGCGGTTTTCAGGAAATGATTTTAATCAGATTGTAATTTCTATAAAGAAACATTTAGAGTGAACCAACATCCATTTAGAACGTATTGTTTGGTACCGTATGAATTTAATCTTATTAACCGTACAGCAAAAGATATACTGTAAAATATATTTTCTGTCCAGATTATGTTACATAACAAAAAATCCGGTAAGAAATTTTATACAAATGCCACGCCACAAAGAAAGTTTAGTACATTTGACGCCATATGTTGTTTACTTTACTAAAGTCTAATGTTTTAAAATTTGTGTAGACTCAAGCGCAGTTCAAACCATTTCTTGTCTATGGTTTTATTTTAGCAAACAACAACAACAACCAGCTTTTATTAGCAAATCGACATAACACATGTCTTTGGCTAATGTACAGTGAAGCAATTTTACAAACATAATTTATGCGCAACACACATATATAAACTAATAGATAGATGGTATCGCTTTGCAAGTAATTATGGTCGAGAATGAGAATACAATATAATATTAATTAATGTTCCTTATATCATATGCTTTTTTCAAAAAAATACAAATTCCTAAAATGGTTTTCTTATTTTTTTGATGACATTAAATTTTTGAATTTTCTAAGGTCGGGCCATGCAAATTTTGGGAGGTAAGTATCTCGAATAGGTTTATATTTGTCACAGATCATTAAAAATGGTATTCTGACTCTACGTTATTTTTACTACAATTTTGACAGATTCTACCTTTCTCTTGGTGTACCAATATATCGTCCAGTTTCAGGAGCAAGCGAATAGGATGAAAGACGAAAGCATGTTAAGCAACTCAAATAAGGGCTGGATAAAACATTATGTTTGGGCTAGCTTTTGTACCAAACAACGCGCCGCAATGTAAACACGCGTTTTGATGTCGCTCAACTAGGTGACAGAAAGTGCTCAATTTCTGGAGGTACAGAATAAAAGAAACGTTCGTGTTCTTTAATACTGAAATTATTAAATAAGTCGTCTAAATGGAAAAGATTGGAATACTTGCATTGCGGTAGATCTATTTTTCAAATTGTTGTCATACATGTAGGTTTTCCTGTTAATCAGCATTAGCACCATTAAATGATTTAGGCAGTAGATGAACTGATTTACTAGCATATGTTCAACCACTAAGTTGATTAAGTTGATTGATGTGCATTTGCAAATAAATCGGTCGCGCGACTGCAATTTAATGATCATCGCTTTATTCATGATTTATTCATCATTCGAACTTCTTTAAAATGTAAGATTTCGCTTATATTATTGTAAGTTTAAATTATTTTAATATATGATAATTGCACCGATTAACCATCTTAACACATCACTCAACCAGGCACGTATAATACCGCGGTATGTCATTCGCGTTTAAGTCTTTTTCCCGCCAATAAAACCGGAACTAATGCGATTCTCTTCGCTCATGTCGGTATTAGACGATAAAAGACTTATCGCGATAAGTTAAAGTGGGTCTTACATGCACGTCAAAGTAATTTTTACTTGATCCACTTTTGCCAACACTAACAGTAATTAATATGTAAGAGCTTATGCAAGTCAGTATAACTACGAGGATGGTTAAATTACTAAACTAGAATTAGAAAAGCAGGGTGGTCTTAAGAAAAATTGGTATTTATAATTATTGTAACATTTAATGACGGGTTAAATGTCTAGGTGTCTAGGTTTAGATGCAACCTCGAACAGCACGAAATGTGTACAATAATATACTATAATTATGCTACATAATAGGCCGAGAGTACAATTTGTGAACCAGGTTCAAGTAAATGTAATTTTCCTCGAAAAGAATGTTTTCTCCAACACAACAAAATCATAAGCTGCTAATTTTTTTTAGAAAAAAAGTTTAATGATTGTCTAGACTGAACAAAAAATGATTATAAAAATTACCAAATAAAGTAAACTTTTCAAAATATTTATTTTATGTTTTGTTACACTTTTTCAATGCGGTCACTGCTGCAGTTAGTTTCTCTCTTAAAATGTTGTGAGTATTGTATGCCATTTTAAACAAAGACAATTTCTTAAATGTTTAAAAGCTTTAGATGTTTAAGTTTTACGCATAGAGTGGTGCTAAGAAAAATGTGAAATATGCATATCCTGAATAGTAACACCCAGAAAAAAAATCATTCCTTATTTAAATATTGATTCTAAAAATGAGCAATTCTATGCGATTCTGCAATAATGCGATTGGTTAGATGTTACACAGAAGATTTTTCCGCAGTTGAAGCACTCTGTACAAACCAGTTTACGAAGGCACGGGGGATTTTAATGATATTTTCATAAAAAAAAAATAATAATGCATTTTATTTTGTTTCAGATTTCAAGAGTTAACTCAAATTCCTCGTAGAAAATTTAAAATTTAAATTTTAAATTGATCGTTGTAGGTAGAACATTTTTAGCGTATATCAAAAATTATGTAAGGCGATATAATTGATAAATAAAAAGAAAAAGCAAAACTTATGTGACAACAATTAATGCAGTCTTACCGTCCCTCGAAAAAATGCCTACATTGTATATGATTTTGCAATGTGAACATTTGATATAACCTTTGTGACAGAGTCGAATTAAGTACAGTTTAGTCAAATGATTTGCCATAATAAACATTTTTACACCTGTAAGACGTGAAATATTTTCTTCTCAAATTAATGTCAAAATATTTCAGATATTTTGTTTTCTAATGGTGTCGAATGATCTTTATAAAATGAATAAAAAGCCAATGTAGTCTAATTAAATTCCATAAAAGTTGTGCAAATGCTTAAAATTAATAGTCTAAATCGTTTATATAAACGATTAAACTTTTTCCTATTTTCTGTTGACACATTTGAACCGAACAACTCTCCCGGTCCACTGACTCGCATTAGGATAAAACCGTGTCTTCTTACCTTCTTTTGTCAATTTCTGCCACCTTCAAAAAGAAGAAATATTTGATTTTCAGATTTACTAACACACATTTTAGGATACTACGTGGTGCTTTCGGATAAAATAAAAATATAAAACAATGAAATGCCATCTTTATTTAAAATTAGTCGCCTTTGTGGTCGTGCGGGTATACTGCCAACAGACCTCATATTCGGACAACGACTTCGAAACGTTAACAAATCATAAACTGGAAAGAATCGAAGAAAGCATAACCACTTTTATCTACGATACGATTGCGAAATTAAAGTCACTCAAAAAAAAAAAAAGGTATTTAAGTACAGAGACGGCAAATCTTCGGAATTTTCTACAAGATCACGAAAGTCAGTTTCAGACCTTAAAATGGGCGACTGAAAACTTGAGACAGAATCAGCTGTCCAGGGAGGAACGGGATCTTGTTACTGAATTACAGTGGACAATATTTGACCTGAAGCAATCGTTCCGTGACCTGGAAGAGGACGCTTGTTTTAGGAATACCGACTGTGGTGTATGGACTGAGTGGAGTAGATGTTCTGTTGAAAGTGGTAGTGGTACCAGAATTCGATCACGTGACTGTATAACGAGTGGGAAATTCCAGTCCATGTGCGAACCGGTTGATGTGCAAGAAGAAGTGTGCACGGGTAGTGCTTGCAAAGTGAAACCCTTATTACCGCAATTCGATTGTCCAGCAAGTTATATTTCATTTCATGATCTTTGTTTAAAATTTTCTAATAGTAAATCCAACCGTCTTTCATCATCTATGCGGTGCGAAGAGGAAGGAGGCTACATGGTAGAAATTGACTCTGAATACAAACAAAAACTGGTAAAGGATTTCATCGATATTGTCGCACCCGGAATAATGGTAGGAAGGGAAACTATCGCCAACAGCGAAACTGAATACTGGAACAAACACGAAATTGACCAAAAAACCCATGTCGCTGTTGACGGAATACGTAATCATCAGCAAATTGTGTTTAGGAACTGGCGCGGCGAGGTGATGACATACTTCAACTGGGCTGTTGGGGAGCCAAGAAATGATAAGAGCAATGGAATGTATTGCCTAACACTGAATGTTCTTACGGGTGAATGGTATATGAAGTGTTGCGACCTTCCTTTCTTTTATGTGTGTGAATCGGCGAAAAGGACTGGTAACAGTTAAGGAAGAAGAATTTCAGAAATAACATTTTCTTTTAAATGACATTCAAAAATATTATATGTTATACTAGTATAAAGACATATTCAGGAAGAAATATAGTATAGGAACTGATTTATTATGTCGGTCATAAGTAGTAAGAGGTCATTCACTCACCTATGTTATGGTTTGTTATTAAAACGCTTTTAAGGAAGGGTTCAATTTTTAAATTAGTTTTGAATATTCGCCTAAGACAAATATTTGACGTCATAGTTAATTGACGCTTACTCATAAAAGGTGATTTCAGACAAACGTAAACTGCACTAGCTTGACACTAAAAGTTACTTGCCATTATAGACAGGTTGTCTTGCTGAATGTTTTTCTACTTATTAGATACTTTGATCCTAATAACTTTGCCCATAATTACAACATTTTAACACGCAAGTTTAAACAATCACATCACAATACAACAGGCGTGGTTATAATTGTTTGCATAACTTCAAACGTGTCAATGATCGGTAACATAAATACAGTGCATCCGTTACTAACATGTCGCACTCACTTCCATAAATAAAATGATAAAATTAATGACAGTTTCGTAACATTCCCAAAAGTGTAACATTCAAACTATGTTAGTGTGAAAAAAGATTAATATTTTTTTATCAACATACTGTCTTGGTGCTTAATAGGACCGTGAATTAAGTTCTCGATTGCGGACGGTACCAGATGAGTGCAAATTCATAATATTCGGCTGGACGACCGTCTTTTATTTCAAGCCTCCAAATAAATTATAACGTATAAAGTGGTCGAATATATTTTTGTAACTGACAAGCACTCGCCTGAAATGCACATTCTGTGATTCGAATGATCAAAACTGTAATAATATATGTTACATAATGCATGTTCGCGACTAATTTATTTTCCTAAATTGAAAACAAATTTCACTTACGTTCCTCATGAAGCAGAACAACATTGTCAAATGAAGAAAAAAAATCGATAATTTTTTGTTAAGTAATTAACATCAGTTTTGATTTTAAAAGCATTCTCTAATGTCTCATGCTGACATATACAACGGTTAACATGGCCACTATTATTGTCCAATAAGAAATCGGTTGGATAGATTTTCACCTTATTAAATTTAATTGTGATTAAACAGAACGTTCCCTTATAGTCCAAAAAGGTCAACGCAAAAAAAATATACGTGTATTAATATCCAACTTTGAAGTATTTGTCAGAAGATTAGTAATAAAGAAAAAAAAGAGAACTTTTTAAAAAGCAATCAAACACAAGAAATATGAATATTGCAGACAAGATTTGATTTATTGGCAGTAATGGAACTTTGCTTTCAACCCACAATGTCATTGTGTCCTTTTGCTCGGTTGAATTCACGTTTGTGACTGGTATCGATATTTGACTAAAAAGTGCTTTTCTTTTAAAAACAAATTGAACCGTGTAGTTAAAATAGTAAAAGTGGTTATCTAACTTATTTTATCGCTTCGTACGTTTTCCGCTAGCGTAGTCGATAGCAAAGTACGTTTTACGCTAGCGTAGTCGATAGCAAAGTACGTTTTACGCAAGCGTAGTCAATAGCAAAGTACGTTTTACGCGAGCGTAGTCGATAGCAAAGTACGTTTTACGCGAGCGTAGTCAATAGCAAAGTATGTTTTACGCGAGCGTAGTCAATAGCAAAGTACGTTTTACGCGAGCGTAGTCAATAGCAAAGTACGTTTTACGCTAGCGTAGTCGGTAGCAAAATGAGCGCTGTTCAATTTATCTCTTTTGATGTTGTCCTTTTACCATTTAGAACATTATTAGGATGAATTTAAAACTCTCCTTTCATTACAAACATATAGCAAGTTGAAAGAAAGGTGAAGTTTAATTCAGGCACAGTCACTATATAATGGAAAATAACCTTGTATATTCTCTTAAAAACATTTACTTTACATGGGAGCCAGTAATAAGAAATTTCAGTAATACTGTACAATTGGTCTTTCAAATATCCGGAACCTAAACACTTGAGCATAGTTGAATTTCCGCGGCTGTATGATTTTTCCGGAATTTTGTTCGAGTTTTAAGGTCAATGTCACTGTTTGATTACTTAGTCTGTAAGTCATTCGATCCTACGACCTGTTAAACACGTAAGTAGCAGCCTATCATGTCAAATACGAGTCGTAATTACACTTCTTCCGCTTTTTGTGCATATTTTTACTCAAATCGAACATAACAGATCAAAACTTTATTTATTTAACAGATAATATTTTGTATTAATGCCTTAAAATGAAGTGAAATGGAAACATATATTTTAGTTTCGAGGTGTTTAGGTTACGTTTATACCCACGGTTACAAGTGTTATAAAGTATGCAGATTACATCTAATATAGGGTTATAACAAAACAAACTGCGTTAAGATTTGTACTTTTTCTATTATTTTTTTGCAAACACCCTTTGTGAAAAGATTGAACATATAATTCATTGTAATTGTTCAAAATAGAAGCTCCATGCATACACGTTAGTCAAACTTTACGAAACCTCTCCTTCGGCATTTCATATCTTTAATGTAAACAAAGCCGAAATAGATTGAGAACCCATGGAAGCAATTACGTTACATTTATTATTGAAATATCGTATACTTAAAAACACCACAGGTGCTTAGAAGACGGACCCCGTTTTCTCCAACTGGCCGGCCCCCCCCCCCCCAAAAAAAAAAATAGGGTCTACACAGGGTCTATACTACATAAACTCATCTTTTTTGTTTTGTTTTGGTAGATTGGGATCGATATCAGTCTATCCATACCGAATTTACTATCAAATACCAAGTTCTCTGAAAATTCGAGTCCCGACTCTATACGAATCGAAAAGGTTAATAACCCCGATCCTATTTTGTCAAGCCAAAATGTAAACACAGTTTTTAAAAATCAGCATCGAAACAAATATTGCACTAACCTTATCAAATCGGGTATCGATGGAAAATTTAATTATTCCTCTGTTGAATTCCGCCGAGCACTGGCTAGGAAATTAAGAACATAACATCCATTTTTCATTTTGCCGATGCTATACTAAAAATTATCGCCTCGGGACAAAGTTTGGTTACAATGCAGGTATATGAGTGAATTCTGATTGGACGAGCGATAATGAAGTAGTAATTTTGATTGGACGAGTATTTAAAAAATTGATCGAACCGCTGCAAGAATATGTAACGCGATAGACTGCGGCTCGCTCGTCCAATCAGAATTCACGCATATCACGATGGTTGTCGAATTACTACAATGACATTTTCTTGACTTCGTGTATAAAAATTATAGCCGCCTAGCACCAAGGTTGATAGTTCTATAAATGATTTAAGTTCATATGATCCTTTAGCTAAGAGAAGTAATAAGTACCAATTCTGTAATACAAGCTAATTAATGATTAACTTTTAATGAGCTTTTATTAAGCGCACTTTTTTGTGCGAATTACGCGAAAATTAAACAGGCGCGAAATATAATCATGATACTTACACTCAACAAAAGTTCTAATTGGTCATCAATTGTATTTGTTTACAATGTATGTTAGTTTCGTTTCTTCCCTACGTCAAGAGAGGTTGTGGAAAGAACTGGTTTGTCTTGAAATCAATTATCTTATGTATTTTTAATCTAAATTGATTGTTTTCTTAAATGAATCCAATACCATTTACTTACACCGCAGTCAAAAATTGAACAGTCTTTAATTGAAAGGGAGGTAATTTTAAAATTGGATACTTTGAAAGGGGTTTATTTAAACAAATGTGTTGTTGATAAGTCATTTTTTCTGTTTTTCATTCTTATTAAAACAAAACAAATTTCTGTTTGCTTGACCATTTTATGCAAGAAATGGATTTTTAGCAAAATTAAGGATAACTCTTGCTAAACTGTTTCAAAGTCAATTATTACAAGATTAAAGCTTAAGTTGAAGACTGTGGTTGGCATATAATCATAAATAAAGAGTGAATTCAATGTCTTTCTGATATAAAAATACGGACAAAAAGTGACCAATTAGAACTTTGGTTGAGTGTATACCAATAGGCATGTTCACGAAGGTTTTCTTTCTTACTACATGTATCAGTTCTTTCTTTTAATTCCAAGTTAATCGTTGTTGATGATTCTACATTACAAATTCATTAAGATAAGGAAATAATGAATACAAGCTAAAATTCATCGTATTCATTATTTCATTTAACGAAAAATGATTTCCATAAACGCCGTTTATATTTTTAAAGATATTCCCACTTTAAACTGTCAATGCGATTTAATTGAACATCGAACTAAAATTGCCGGATGTTTATGTTATTTACAGCAGCCCTTAATTTGTGTTGTATCGCGACCGTAAACCTTCCGAATAACTGTTAACAGGGCACTTTACCACTATCATAATAAAAATAACAAATGCAAGAGTAGGGTTCATAATCATAGCCTTAATATGTAGTGAGCACTAGATGATATCACAAATAATCATCATAGGCAAATTTTGCCATCATGGACAAGCAAGCAACAAGATCAATATCGGATCGGACTCTCGCTCAACTGCTCTTAACCTACCTGCTCTCCGTGACTGTTAGCTGATTACCTGAAAAATCCAGTGAACCTAATTTGCTGATTTATTACTTAAAAAGAATGTGCAAAATTACACAGTGTTATGTTATGGCTGACCAAAACGTTCCTGACAATAATTAACCTTCGCTGACCCTAATTTTAGAGGGAAATGTACATGGTAATATAAGGGAGATAACTTCACAAAATAGGAAACTCTCAAGACAAACAGATTAATCTCTCTTAAATGAATAAAATCTCAACTGGGCTACATAACATACTCTATGTAATCAAGGAACCCGTTGAAAAGATTGAAAATAGTTGAACATAATGAAAGAACCCATCTGACCTATTATATTAAATTCAATATTGTGCCGAATTCGTAGTGTGTACGCAACATATTACATGTACAATAGATCGTGCATCGAGCGTAATGTTCCTCCGCCCGCAACGAGATATCATCGGTCAGGATTAAGAAATATTGTATTATTAAGTACAGTGAAACCCCGCAATAAAGACCACCTTTGGGACTGAAAGAGTGTTGTCGGTAGTGAAGTAGTCTCTTTTTCAAGCGAGAACATAGTGCAAACTGTTTGATGGGACTTTAGAATAGTGGTCTATGTCGTGGCGGTCGCAATGAGGAGGTTCTCGCGAAACAAAAATGAAAGCGCTGAATAACAAAATTTTAATTAACAACGTGTTGAACAGACAAAAGTAAAGAAGTAAACTTGAACTTTATGGATGACATAAAACAACACTTTATTAACTAAACTGTCATTAACAAAAATCAATAAAACTATCAAAATATATCTTACGTCGAAATCAGGTCAAACATCTTTGGACAAGTAAATGTAATAACATTAAAAGTATCTTTATTTTACATACTTTAAAGATGTTAGGAAAGTAAAGACAACTGGCTACACCGAAATACTAATATCCAAACGCAAATACTAAACAACATGGAACATAATTTTAAATGCATTGTCTTAAACTTATCTTATATGTACTGACAACAATATCTTTAAATGGTCTTTTTGTCCGACAAATGTAAAAATATGAGATATTTCTAAAATTGTTTGCTGACATTGGACGAAGGAATAAAAATGTAAATTCCACTGCAAGTCATGTAAAAGAACACAATATATTATTGTCAGTATCAAATTACTCATGTGGGCAACTAAAATGATGTTTATGTTGTTTAGTGTTTTTATTACAGTGTAATAAATGTGGCATTTAATATACTTAAGAAGTGTTCTTTTTACTATTATAAAACGAGGTATTATTAACAATTGATAAACCAAAACACTGTAAATTAGATACAAGGAGATTTTACAAAACTAAGTTTTCTACCTTTCCAATTCATGGAAGTACCTCAAGGTAAAGAAAAAACATGTCAGTTTAAAACTCATATAAAACAAAGTTTCACCATGATCATAACGTATGTTCTACCAATTGCACAATAATTATGAGGTATGTCATTTAATATTGCATTAAAATGTATAATTTAAAAGAAAAAAACATTTACTAAAATAACATCTTTTAAAAATAAATAACATGTTCACAATATGGAACATTAAGTCGTTGAAAGATCCTGGAAATCCATTGCATTTCACTATTCCTCCGAAATCAGCATCACATGCCAATTATGCGCTGATCCTCTCTACAGACTCTCCATTGGTTATGTTTTCTCGGAAACTTCTTAGTAAAAATGAGATATTACGTAACAAGTAAGCTGTGTGACTTTTCAGCAGAGACCGGTCCCCTGATACAGCAAACACAACATCAAGTCGAGGGCCTAAATTGCAGTCTGTACTAGGGCTTTGTTCAGTTTCCGGTTTCGTCAAACACATGACCTTCTGCAGTTGCTTCGCTAGGTTAACGTTTATACAGCGAAATCTATCCAGCCATAATGCTTCAACGGCAATAAGATCGGAAGTCACACTTCTAATACTTGTGTAGAACTCGCCACGAGACTGAAATTAAAGTAGAATTGATACATTGTATTTAAGTAGTTGTAATTTACATTATTCCGCTTTCTTAATAGATATTTTGCTCTCATTTGTTCCCATTCATTAATAAAATTTCGGATATTTTTCAATTATCACAATTTCTTTTATGAAAATGTCTTTATTTCTTGTTATTTGATTAACATTTTACAACGGGCAGCGGATATGATTATTACTCATTTGGGTGAACAGTCTATTTGTCTACTGATTCTATGTAATTTCGAGCGATAAAAAAAAGGCTTCATTTAAACTAAACACTATGCAGACGTGTTGTTTTAATAAAAATAGGTTTACTTAGTGATTGCATTGAACTATCGTTATTTGTTTTATTGAAATAAAATAAGTTTTCAAACAATCTGATTTTGACATCGAAATGCTCATTACTATTTGAATAAAAGACACAGTCAAGGGATGCCCAAGTTCATGATTTGTTGATATTTTATACATTGCGAACCAATATAGTTCTACTGAATATTTTAATGGTATTGTTAGTTTCAATATTCGCCCACCAAACTTTTAAGTTTTACTTAAACTAACAACAAATTACATATCAAAGATTTCAGAGTATAAACTCAAGCTTGTATTCATTGCATTGTTTTCAAACAAAAAAAGCTGCTTGCAGATGAAGGCTGATCCATTATTTTGATCTTGTCTAAATTTCTTACCATATCAGCTTGTGCATTTGGAAAAGTAAGGTCAAGAATATGGGTATGGTGTAGTGTAATCTGTGAATAAAACAAAAGCATGCATATTGTTAATATAATTGTAATTATAATATATTTTGTGAAATATTATGAAAGCGAAACAATGGCAGAGCTTTGATATCAGTTAAAATTATCTTCATTTATCATAGAAATGAAACTTTATATTAGTCAATAAATTGTAGATCTAAAGACTGATTTTTGACGGTACTCATGAACAATGTAATGTTTGATATGTTTGTGTCATGGCGACAAAATTAATGGACCATTTCCGACTTGTAATTTTTTGTGTTTGGTAAATACACGTTAGATTAATATCCCTTATACATTTTCGTTTTTGACAATGCAGTACCTTTGTGTCTTAATATGTTGGTATAAACAGATAAAAAGAAAGCTAATAATTTAGAATTGGGTATACTACGATTAGGCTTATCATTTGTTTAAAATTATTATAATTAGTGTTTTACTGTGATAATATGGTTTTAGGGGCTAACCACACTCTTCCCAATCACGTTCATCGATAAAAAGAAAAATTATCAAAATCTCAATAACTGCAAATTGTCATTACATAAAACTTTGCACAAATGTATGTTATTAATGTATCTTTATTTCGCAGATGGTAAATACACGTTAGAACAGTAAATAAACATAGCGAAGTCTAAAAATTCCCTCAACTTCTATTTACATAAATTCACAAAAACTAAACAACACAAACCATAATTTTAAATGCCCACATGAGTAATATGATACTGACAACAATTTTTGTGTCCTCAGGACTTACATATGTAAACTTTCGTAAAAGTGTGTTTGACCTTCAATTTCCTGGTCGCTTCCTGGTCGCGTAAACGGAAATTAATCACTGATTTCTCTTTTAGTAGTTGAACGGTTTTTACAAAGTACACAACATTTTCTTTTCAGTATCATTCGACTTGCATGGGAATTTAAAATTATGTTTTGTATTGCTTAGTTTTTGTGAATTTTTGTAAATATAATTTTAAGGAATTTTTAGGTTTTGCTTTTACTCTATGAAAAATAAAGATACATTACTAACATTAATTTGTGCAAAGTTTCATTGAACGGCCTTTTGCCATTATTGAGATTTTTATAATTATCTTTTCATCGATGAACGTGATTGGGAGGAGTTTGGTAAACCCTTAAATCTCTCGTGCGATGCTTCGTGTTCATTTACCAATGCACATTTTTGAAAAAAAAAAACTGGTTCAGCTTAAAACCTAGTTTTAACTATCTGTTAATATTTTATGTTGCCTTTGACGACTTTAAGGCGGAGTTTTGTTTGTTAAACATTTATCAAATTGTAATCTTAAGCTTTTTTCTATGGTTGGGGTTTGGAATGGCATTTCCGATATTCAAAATAACATTTCCATATAATGCCATTTTTGTTTAGTTCTGAAGATATTTGGTACATGAGTACTGCTTTTTCTAGTAACGGTTTACTTTGCAATAACGTTTATATGATCAAATATCACATTATTCCATCTGCTTATATATCATTTTCGTTAAATAGTTTGTAAAGAAAATTTATTTTAAATTATTGCATTATAAGGTGATACTCACCATGCAGTTCGCAGATTCTGATACCATTTGCTCAGCACTGGATATTGTTTCTACCAGCAGCTCTGAACAAATGTGGCAATAATTATAATCCTGGTCTCGACGAGTCTGAATTGATCCAAATAGAAGTGCTGAAATGAGAGATTACTTAGCACTATATTAAATGTTCGACATCGACAAGTACCACTCTTGTTATTTATGTTGATAACAATCGTGATAAGGACAACATTTGTTTGTTTTTAAAGGGTGTTTAAAAAAGGTAACTTCATTCAAACTATGGTGGCATAGAAGAAATTGAACACCGGAAAGATTTGTACAAAACATGTATTCTTATAAGATGTAACTCAAAATGTTTACCTATCAAAACAAATACAATATTAACTGTAGTATACATTTCTTATAATTGATTCACTCGCTTTACAATATAATTACGAAAAAACTTATTCTTTAATATTAACATGCAAGTATTTTTTTAATATATCTGTGTTGTGTTTTAAGGTTTATAATATTTATAGTTTAAAAAAGGAAATTTTGTTAACTCACCTTTCTGTTCCTTTGGAAATCCTTGTATGTGATGTCAAAAGTTTTCTTTCTCCTGTTAATCCCTTACATCTAACCTTTATTTTTAGTCACGTCATACAAGTTCCACATTTGTTAAAGGCATGTCTGTAACTGTAACCATAATCTCCAGTGACCAGTACTGCATAAAAAATCCGAATCGTCGTTTATAAGCGCTACGACTTAACACGCAAACGGTAAATTTAGCTTAATTGAAAAGGTAATTGATACATCATATCTGATTTTTTATTAAACAGATTTTTGAATAACTTTAATGAAACAATCATTTCCGGAACACACCTCTTTACGATACAATTGGTGAAAAATACCCGAACTTTTCATCTAGATAAAAATTATTTGTGTTTAGTGACCATTTTTTATGAAACTTGAATTATTGCTAATAAATGTATAATAACCCTTTTTATAAATTGTAACAGTTACATGTACATCACAAAGAACAACAGAAGTATTAAATCGTGAAAAAAGAAACAAAACAATGATCATCACAGAATTTATTCATTTATTGAATATTTTTGTAAAATAAAAAATATCAAGTAACTACATTATTCGCTTGACCATGAAATTAGTTAACGTTATTTCATTTTAAATGTTCGTGTGATTTTGAAATAATGTCGAGTTGATGCATCAATCTGAGCTTATTTATAGAGACAACTTGTCTGTTCATATGATACCTGTATGGGGCAAGTGTGAGGTTGGTGCATCCAAGGCGCTGGTTTTACTCCCCCCCCTCCCTCCCCAGTGGCAAACTTTTTGCCACTGACCATTTCAACCTCTCTGGTTCATATTTTTAAAATTAAATCTTCTTCTTTTGAAACCGATTATAGCATAAACCCATTTCCTTAATATTCTCTCTGCTTTTTGGCTGTTGGATGTTACCATTTCTGATAAGCATATTCGACTTTTTTAAATAATTACCCATATCGGGCGAAGGCATGTCCAGAAAGCACAGCCTTCTAGCACTGTCAAATAAACTCAAGAATTATTCAAGACAGAATTAAACACATTGACACAACAGATACTTAACCAAAGGAAGGAGATATGACTTAGACAAAGCCGTTATATAATTACAAGAATGTGAAAACATTTTAAAAAATGAAAATGCTATTATCATAAAAAAATCTTACCTTTTGATAAATATTTTACATTCGATCAAAACAGTTTGCTCATAAGAAGTAGATGAAAAAAAGAGCTTTGAAAACAACCGAACACGACAAATATAATATGCAGGCTCGGTTTGATTGAGCAGGTTCATGGACAGTAATGTAAATGTATATAGTTGCCAACTCCGCCTAACCCCGGGTTGTTCGCTACTCAATATTAACACCAATAATCAGTTCAATTTCGATCCATCCCAAAAGATGAAATGCATAAGGCTGTAAACATGAAACATCCAATGTGATATTTTCAGATTAATACCATTCCAAATCTAGCGGCGCATGGTCCCCAGATAAACAATGGGTTTGCAATAAACAAGAAAACAATGGGCGAAAAGAAACAAACTTTGACATGGGATCTGAGAATATAAATCCTGTATATCACAGACAACGCAAAAGGCAAAATTTAAAAGCATAAAGTATATTTTTGGGATGATTGAACACTATCGAAATCACTATTGGCTGTGATATTGAAACCACCCATTTCTAAACATGCCGAACAAAAGTAATTTTAGAAGTACCATTAACATACTACATAAGTATATCGTGCTCAACGACCTTCAAAGGACGTAATTGATAGCTGAACTGATTGTACGGGTAGACGTTTTAACAGCCGCCACCAAAAATTATTTCATAAGTTTAAAACTGTTTGTGTCCAGTTTACTGTTAATAGTTATGTTGACCATAAATTACACAAGCTTTATAACTGCAGTTAATTGTTTTTTATTTATTTTCTCAAATAGACTAGTTAAGATGCAGATGGTATTTTCCCTACTTAGTATATAACATCAAATACTTCATATTTCAAAAAAGACAATTTATACAATTTTTTAAAACCATCGCCACTTTTCTGTGTAATAGTATGCACATTAAGTCAGGTATTGATATTTTCATAAAACATCCCAAGTTAAATGCATAAATATCACCACTCCAGAAGACAATCTTGAAAGATATGTATGGTAACTGTTTGATTCGAAAATGAATATTTTCTTATTACGTTCTTGCTTCTTTTTGAATAGCAGGTCAAAAACTGGTCTTTCCGTGACATTGTTACTCCCCAGAAATATTTACTTTGAGTATATAGGATGCTCAAATAAGCTAAATATGCTAGAAAGTTACCGGTTATGCCATGACTATAAAAAGTAACGTGGAAAGTTGCCATTTTAGCCATTTTTGTTAAACATTTTGTCAAATGGTGTGTTCACAGATTGTAATGTTATATCTAATAAACTTCGTCTAAAAATATCAAAGACTCGGTTCGTTGAAGCCTTTTCATAGGCAGTAATCATGGTAATTCCCCCTAGATCAGATCAACTCATTATTTACAGAAGTAAATAGATACTGCTTTTATAGATGTAATGGACTTTAATTTCAGTATTTGTAGATTAAACCATAGCTTAGTAGTGCTGTAATTGTTTGCGGTTGTCCATAATGAGTAAATCTATTGGCGGAACTGAACAAAAGAAAAATTTGACACGGCATCTGAGAATATAAAGCTTGTTACTTAAAACTGTTTCCCAGTTTGCACTAAACGTTATCTTTACGAAGCTTTAAAAGTATACAGCAATATAAGCAAAACAATCCAGTTTTGTTATAAATATCCATATGTCCGTCGCATACTGTAATTAAAGTCATTACATCTCCTGTCATTAGGTTTCCACTTTCTAAATGAAGTAAACAGTAAAAACTAATTTCTTTAGCACCATATAAAAGTACATGTTCGTGGTTATTAACACCGATTAAACAGTCACTTATTCATGCTCAGCGGAGAGTTTAGTAAGTTAAACAGATCGTGCATGATATTTGCTGTGTAACTTTTAATAGCTGAACGATGGCCGGCAATATGAATGAGGTTGAGGCGCTGAATGTAACAGTCCGAGTGATGTCGTTGTCGCACTGAAGTCTTTAACAAGCACATGGTCCTTTGAAGTTGTTTAATAAGGCCTCTGTGTATACAAGGATAATTATCAGGCCAAATCTCTTCTACCGCAGCGAGCTCAATCACAATCCTCTTTAGATTTTGATAATACTCTTCCGTTGGCTGAAATAACAATTATAACGTCAATCCTGTGAGTCATTTACTGTATAAATTGAAAGCTACAGAAAACATTTCAAACATTATCTAGAACCATAATCAATAATGTTTCTCTAGTTTTATACTTTTTTTCTTCTTGCCTCATGAAAAAAAGCAACAAAGGCAACGTACAAGGAAGATAAAAGTATTACTTAACTGATAAGGAGACCCTTCAAAGTAAAGAACATCTGGAAAGTTCAAACAGAATGGTATTTCTTTAGTTCATTTATGCGGTTTCCCGTATGCTGCCCTTTGCACCCGTTTAAACAATTTAATAATATTTTGAGTGCGTTCTGTCAACAAAAAGGATATAAATTTTATTGAACACATTTAAAAACAATGCCGACCTTTAAAGCCGATTTTTTTTAGTTTAAAGGTGTTCTTACTATTTGGGTAAGCTGTTGAGATCCACCCATGACATCCGATAACTGAGTTCCATGACGTGTTATCTACAAAAGATCTGATGCAATGATAATTATAAAGGTACACGCCATAGGCCACACGTTTTCAAATGGAAGATTTAGACAATAACACCATACGCATTCTTGAGATGTTCCCTCAAGACGGTAAAGAGTAAAACAAATATCAGTAGTATGGATTGTTTAACGTGATTATAACTGTGAATACAAATTATTAAACAAAATGAAAAAAATTAACGCATTGCACATGTTAAACTTACTGTCTTGTTAATTGTTACTGTAACAGTGAGATGATAATTATTCCAATATAAATGATCATGTTCCTGTTACTTATTATCTTTTGATCAGGGCATCAAATACAGTCATGTATAGTTAGCCAAGTTAGAAGCCGTTTATATTGCTCTTGAATTTGCAGTAAAATTGTGAAATGTGAACGAACTTTAACCAATAACTCAGTCTGAAAGCAAGGTACAATTTCGCTTGCAGATATTATACTTGTAAAATGTTACGACTTACCATACAATGTGCGGATTCGTTGAGGAAAATGATCGAATTGTCTAATGAGTCTTGAAGCAGCTCCTTGCAAACACTGCAATGATGATAGATGTGGTCCCCTTGTCGTGGAAGTCTTGCCCCCAAAACTACACAAATCAACTCTGGAAAAATTAAAATAGATGAAAAGGACATTTTGAAAGCCATTAAACACGGCAAATAAAAAAATGCAGCCTTTGCTGTTTGAGCCTGTTCGTGGGCAGTAAAGCTACTGTTTGTTCTACTCTTTTACTTGAGTTATTTTTCATTTAAAATATTTTTCTCTCTCTCTTTTAACATATCAGTCGTAATACGTATAAAAGTGGCATGTGCATTTTAAGAATAATTATTTCAAATAACGCAGTCTTTGCAAACTGTCAAACTGTAGAAAGGAGCATGGGTTAAACAATGATTGATATAAAATTTTACAAAGACACTTCAATCAAATAAGAACCAGAGACATATTTTTACCTGAACAAATCAACAAAAGTATCATTCTGGACATTTTGTTAATATTAACGTATGCTTTAGTTAAGTATATGAATGTGAAGTGAATTATTTTGGAAGTTAACTTTAAAAGAGTTTTATACTAACATTGAAGGATTTACCAAAACCCTAGGGCTGATGATGAAGAGGGTGAGAGATACAGAAACCCTTTGATCAATTCGTAAACCTAGCAGACGGATCGTTTTGATTGGATATCGGGTATTGGAATTTCAGTAGTATTGCAGATCTTGTAAAGATCATTTTATGATATACACCTTATCATTCGAAACAATACTCCTACAAACAAGATATTATCTTAATTAAAGTTTAATTAAATGGCATATAACTAATGTAAGCGTATATTTGCATTAACTTGTAAAGTTGATTAAGGTATCGATGTGCCAATATTATTTTCGTGTCTCAGAGTATACCAGATGAAAATTGTTAAAAAGTCATAATTAAATTCTTCCACAAACGGAATGCATCTGGGCCAAACCATTACACAAACCACCCATTCGCAATAAAACGTTTGATATATCTAGCTATTTTTGTAGATGTCTTAAACAAAGTGAAACATGCATATCAGGAATTGCCACATTTAGAACTCACAGCCTACCAAAAGCAGCTAAGTAGAAGAGAGCATGGTTTATAAAATGATCAACGAGAACATGACTGGTTACCGCCTTGGAACGGACATTGGTAACAACAAATATCAAAAGGAGATTTAAACAAGGTTCTAGGGTGCACCAAAATAACACTTGCTCCAGGTTCTCCTATGAACAAAAATGTACAAAAAGTGAAATATGCATATCAGGAATCGCAACACTCACAAAACACAGACTCCCCGCGTAGCGAAAAAGAAGAGAGAAAAAGGGAGAATGTGATTATAAGTTTGACAAATTCAAATCAGACACCACAAACAATTAACAAAAATGAGAACCCTTAGGGTAACCGCCTTGGAACGGTCAGTGGAAAGATAATTTGCCACTTGGGGTTTAAACCAGGTGTTGGTGCACCAACCTCGCATGTGCAAGGTTCTCATATCAACAAATACGTACAAGACAGGTGTCTTGTAAATATGCTCCATGTTCATCACAAGCGATAAAAATTTCATTTTCTCTTGCAAACGTTTTGGTGTGCTTGTCTCTTATTAAGTTTTGATGTGACATACAGGACGCTTGAACATTATTTGATTAAAGCTTCTTTAAAACGTCACCTGAATTTAAAATAGACAAAAATAGATTTTGCCAGAAGTTTCAAAACCTTTTGCTATACCCTATTACATGTTCTTTTTTGGCTATAAGACAAGAGGTGAACAGTACGGATAATTAAGTAGTTGTGCAAGAACTAGAGTTCGCGATAAATTTTATTTGTAAGACGGTGGCAGGGGTTTAAGAGTTTATGAAGGATCATGGGGAAATCTTTTCTTAAAAGAACCTAGAAGCTCGAGTTGTTTCTTTTATCCCTGTCATCGTGTTCTTGCTGATTTTAATCCAGAAGCACTGGTCCCGGTAAAATCATTGAGTACCCGCCCTTTGGCTTTGCAATGTTATTAGCTTCTTATGTTTTATATGTTTGTGTGCTGTTGCATTCAACATTGTTGAGCCGATAAGTGGGTTGGAGTTTTTTCACCAGGACAACTTGTACTTGTTTTGTGATGTGAGAACCAGTTGGGACAAGTGTTTCTAGTTGGTTGTATTTATAACAAACGATGGGTGTTTCAGTATTCTTGAAAAAATTAGGTACAGCCGATTGAACAGTTTTATCTTTAAATATACTAAGTCAATGTTTGGTCTGAGTAAAAAGGTGAAATATGCATATCAGGAATAGCCACATTCAGGAAAAACAGCCTCCCCACACAGTCAAAAAGAAGAGAGAGGGAGAAAGTATGGATAATAAAATGATTATTTTCAAAAATGACACCACACACAAATAACAAAAATGAGAACCCGAGGGGTTACCGCCTTGGAACGGTCAGTGGCAAATCAAATTGCCACTCGGGGTTTAACAAAAATGAGAACCGATGGGTTACCGCCTTGCATCTTCGTAAAATAGATGAGTTATTAGAACAGTTTCTTCAGCTCCCTTACCCACTTTCTGTAAACTTGATATAGAAAGAGAGGTCAAACGTGAAAGCCTAGCGTGTCTACCAGAAGGATTTAAAATATTTTGAAGGTTATAAATAGAACAAAGAACACGTGATTTTCCTTTAATGTTATCATTAGTCCTTATCCCCTGCATCCTCGATTTTCGTTTTCGTATTTCAAGCATACTGAGATGTCAAAATCAGGATTTTTGAAACGTTGCCGTGTGGATAAATAATATCATTAAAACCAATTGGGTAGGGTCTTGAGAAATACACTTAAGTTCCGAAATAAGCCTACCTATAATTTTAAATGCTCTTGATGCACTGTTATCGAATGTAAGCTTTTCTACACACAAACTACAATCGTAGAAGGTTAATACCAGTGTCAAGCAAACGGGCGTGTACTTAATGATCTTACCGAGATCAGAGCCTCTGAGTCAAATCATCAAGAACACGACGACAACGATAAAAGAAGATCGAGCGTACATGTATACTTATTTTATTTTTCCGTATAAACCCTATTAAACCTGTACAACCCTGCCAACGTCGTTCAACAAAAGAAATAACAGAAGAATAGCTGTTAATTGGTTTAAATTTTGAGTTGCGCCTCCCTGGGCTAGTCGGCGTGGACAGTAATATGCATTTCCATTACTGTCAATGAACAGACTCAATCAAAGCGAGCCTACAATATTTTCACATTTGTCGTGTTCGATGGCTTTCAAATTTCTCTTTTCATATTTTTCAATATCACTGTAGAGTTCTTTGTGCCGTTTGTTTCAATATCACAGTAGCGTTGTAGCGGCTGTAAAAAGTCTCCACGTACATTCAATCAGTGCTGTTATCTATTACGTCATTTGATGGTCGTTGAGCACGACACTTCTAATGTACTTTGTTTATAGTTGTTCTAAAATTACTTTTGTTTTAATATTTCGTCCAGTTTTGAGATGGGTGGTTTCAATTTCCCAGCCAATATTGATTCGGATATTGTTAAATCACCCTAAGGATATACGTCCTGCTTTTTATATTTTGCCTTTGGCGTTGTCTGTGATGTGCAGAATTTATATTCTAAGATCCTCTGTCTATTCTGTTTAGTTCCGCCCATTGTTTTCTCGTTTAGGGCAAACACATTCTTTTACCTGGGGACCATTCGCCGCTGAACATGGATTGGTATTAATCTGAAAATACCGCATTGAAGGTTCCATGTTCACCGCCATGTGCACAATATCGTTTGGGATGGTCAAAATTGTACTGCTTATTGGGTTAAATATTGAGTTGCGCTATCCGGGGCTAGGCGGCGTGGGCAATAATATGCCTTTCCCTTACTGTCAATGAACAGGCTCAATCAAACCGATCCTCTAATACTTTCATATTTTTCGTGTTCGATGGCTTTCAAAGTTCCCTTTTCATCTATCTCAGGGTATAAGACCATTGATCCGGATTTTACTGCTTAGAGTCCTAGGAGCAGAAAAATTCTTCCATGATATATATTTTAAGGAAGCTTTAAAACTTTAAAATAAAACGTTCAAACGTAAAAAAAACAATAGAAAAACGCACATCGTAGCTATGTTTTGTTTGGGTACGGTTGCTGTAAAAGTTTTCCCCGTATATTCAATTAGTTCATTTGATAATTTCATCTGTATCCATGATATCTTCAAACATGTTTAAGGCAATACAGATATTATTTTAATTTCATCGTTCTTTTTGTTTTCAATTGTAGACCCTCCCCCGGGTCAAATACTAAGTTTGGTATTCATACATTATCTCGTTTAAATTCATTGGTTGTTTATCTTTTGAAATGTTTCGGCCGAGCATTTCAAAGGTTGTTGTGCTTCAAAACATTAAAAAAGCAACAATTGTTAGTAACACGGGGAATGTTTTAGAGGAAATATATAAAATTTAAAATTATGAAAATCTTGTACTTTTTTCTTTCAAAGGAACATACATAAAATTGCACATCATTTATAAAGTAAAAGTGCAGTGTACAAAAACAAAACATTAGAGTTACGGTCCATGCACACTGCACTTTCACCCAATAAGATATATTTACACCACCAGTTCGAAGTCGATACGACTGAACCTTGGAAGTAACTACACTTAACCGGTGTTCTAAGTACTCCGATCATATTGTTAAATTTCTCACTATGGATTAGGGATATACCATTCTCTTCAAACTTTGAAACATAATTAGATACTACTGTAAATACATTTTCACTTCTTTTTTTATGAAATATTCATTGAATTCACTTCATGTGTTTTAAAGCCATTGACATTAAGTCCAGGTAGGGGTTAAACAAAAACCACAGCCTCGCCGGTAGCAGGTTTATTCTCCGTTAAAGAAAATTCATGTTTCTTTTTTAAATAAGGATAGTTAAGTAAATTTGATCAATTTTATGCAATTCTAGTATAATGCGATTGCTTAGCTAATACACAGAAAACTTTCATCGTTTACTGTTGTTCAGCAGTTTAAAATTATATTTAACATTTATTTAAATCGTATATTTATCTGGTACAACAGTAAAAAGTAAGTTAAATATAAAAGTTAAAATGTTTGTGACTTGGACCGAATATTCAAGTTTACTCTAAATACATGTATTGTCTGACTGCAATTTGACATTGAGACTTATCTTAGAGCAAATATATGGTAATTTTTTTTTTGGTATTTAAATATGTTATTTTAAATAAAGACCGTTGAAGTTATCAAAAATAACCGCCGCAAAATGAATCGCTGTTTATACAAAGGAAAGGAATTAATATAAATAGTAGCAAATGTGTCCAATATGGCACAAGTTTATGTAAATGCAAACCGCCCTTGTCGGTTTTTATATAATGATATTTTTGAATTATTCTCACTTGTTTATTGGTCTGCATAACATAACTGGAAGTTATGCGTTGTTTATGTGGCAACCATTTGAACTGCCTTGATCGGGATGGGTTGTCATCGTCACTAGAAATCTGATTTGTTACAAATATGCGAGAAATATGCATCGGTCGTGTTGCCTGCTGTTTTTAATCTCTGTCAAAGTTCTACTTTATTTAGTTTTGCCTAATGATTTTTGATACAACTCACCGATTTATTTATCTGGCGGTCATACTGAACTGTTCATTGAAGGGATTTAGTCTGTAAATACCATTTTGAAAGTTCCAAGAATGAAAAATCATGCTATAAATAGAATATAGTTTTATTCTAGTAAACTGTTTTATCACAAACATCTCATGCATGATTTGGCAGTTATCTTTCTTAATTTCTACAAAAAGAAACAACAACGGTCAAAGTTCAGGGTGAAGATGTATTACAGTAGTAAAACTGCCAACAACCATTCAGTAGAAAAGCTCTTGAGATTAGTAAGTTCATTTCGGAAAACAAAGCAATTTATGAGCTAATGAAAGTTTCGGGTTAAAGGTCATTAGACAAATTGTAGTGCTTTGGTTGTCCGTATAACAAGTTTGAACAAGACATGATAAGTATGATGATTACTTGTTTCGTCGTTCATTCATGTAAATAAATATTGCAGACTGGGTGTGATTCAGCCTGCCAAGGACAGTAATGGAAATGCCTACATGTAATACTGCTCATTATGGTTAATATGTACGTTTGCATACACTTACCAATACTTTCTTAATTTGAACTTTATCATTCGCCATACAAGTGCTTGCACTCAACTTCACACCCCTTCAAAATAATGTAAAAACTAAGTTCGAAGTGGATACTTCCGAAGTTCAATCAAAAGTAAAAAATGATATTAAGTTAAATTGTTTGTTTCGATTAATTAGTGTAAATAATTCCAAGTACTCGTGTGATAGTTCCATATAATTATAGGAGGGCTTCAACAGGTCATCGATGCATATTCGGAACGAATTTTTGAAAGCGTAACAGTTTGCCCTCGCTTTGTAATTACTACAAATTACTATGAGTAATCGTTGTAAATCGTAAAACTATTTTACTATTTTTTGCTTTTAAATAGGTTGCTTACGTCCGTTGACAAACTCTATTGATTAAATAATCAATAGTTTAAAGGTCAAAATCACGATGATTTTCAATAATGAAATTGTTTCCTATTAATGACTACACGATGGAATAACCTACAGTAACCTAAGTTTCAATAATGTTATGCAGAAGACTGTTTTTAATTTCGAGGTCAATATAACAGTGATCAACATTTAATTAAAAATTGTTTTCGATCAGTATCCCTACAACGGTTCGTCATCCGGTAGTAAACTTGGTAAATTGCCAGAGGTCATTGGAAGAGTTCGAAGTCGGTGTCAACAGTTCTGATTGTAAGCAACTGAAAAACAGCTTCCTCCACACTTTAATGATAAGTGGTGCAATGGGTTGGAGTAAAGGAAGGAAAGGAAGAAATGAACGAATTCAAAGATTCAATGTACGATATAATCATGGTTATTATTCTTTACAACGTAACTAAAATAACTAATTGGTATATCGTGAAGTACGACGTAAAACAACAACAACAACAACAACAGCACACATTTCGTGCAAACAATTATCACATTTAAACAATTTGTTGTTGTTTATATTTTTTTTAATTTTATGTATGATTATGGACTATTTGCTGGATGTACCTGACAACTGCTATTTGTAGTCATATATTATTTAAAGATTCTGAGCATGTATCTTGTAAGCAATCGTTGCATATTTGTTCAGATACAATCAGTTCAGAGAGGTTTACAAGTCCACATGACTGACTTTTGTGGTAGCGAACATTACCATTGAAATTAAATATACACCCAATTACCTCGGCAGCACTATCTTTCAAACTCACATGAATTTAACTTCCTGTTGAGTAGCGTCTTGATCTACTCAATTTTTGCCATCGTGTTTCGTGGAAATACGGGATTTAAAGAGCTTTCGTTTACGTTGATGGTTAGAAAATTAGTTGTAAAAGAATTATAGAAATTCCATTTGCAATTCCCTCGTCAACGGAACACGGATTTGAACTTAAATATTATTGCATTTAGAAGAGCTCAAATTTCACCTAGGTACAAAACAATAGTAGAACACTAAAACATGATGTTAAGCGGATTTGGTTTTTATGTTCTATGTTCCTTTTAAAACAAAACAAGCAATTTCCAGCAATTTTTAGCTGCTTGACCTTCAATCAGTGCTGTTATCAATTACGTCCTTTGAAGGTTGTTGAGCACGATACTTAGGCCAGAGAAATACAATTATTAGATTCTCATCCGGATTTTGGGAAAAAAAAAGGGGCGGGTGGACACTTTTTAATTTTTATTTTTTATTAACGAAATACCTGGGAACAGAAGTAAAAACTAACTTAATATTTTGAGAAAATGGCAAAGTTCTATAGTTACCAAAACCTTTGGTGTAGAATATTCGTCCATCTTTTCAATTTCTTCAAAAAAAATCATGATAATAACTAAAAAAAAGTTGAAAAGTCTTTAAGAGTGACTGTAAGCTTTGAAATGATGAATATTTTATTTTATTATTGTCAGCCATGCTTTTTCTCCATATCAAAAATGGTCTAAAACCTGTTCTGTCCGGAACAGAAAATGTTTCGATTTTTTTACCAATAAATTTTTTGGGGGCGGATGGTTTTGGACTGGGGCGGGCGGGGATGAGAATCTATTGCCTTATGTACTTTGCTAATAGTACTTCTAAAATTACCTTTGTTTTAATATTTCGGCCAGTTTTGAGATGGGTGGTTTCAATTTCCCAGCCTATATTGATTCGGATATTGTTCAATCACCCACAAGGATATACTTCCTGCTTTTTAAATTTTGCCTTTGGCGTTGTCTGTGATTTGCAGGATTTATATTCTAAGATCCCCTATCAAAATTCTAGTCTGTTTAGTTCCGCCCATTGTCTTCTCGTTTAGGGCAAACCCATTCTTTTATCTGGGGACCATATGCCGCTGAACATGGATTGGTATTAATCTGAAAATACCGCTTTGAAGGTTCCATGTCCACCGCCATATGCACACAATCGTTTGGGATGGTGAAAATTGTACTGTTTATTGGTGTAAATATTGAGTTGCGCTCAACCCGGGGCTAGGCGGCGTGGGCAGTAAATGCATTTCCATTACTGTCCATGAACAGGTTCAATCAAACCCAGCCTGCAATATTTTCATATTTGTCGTGTTCAATGGCTTTCAAAGTTTCCGTTTCATCTATTTCATTATCACAGTAGCGTTGTTTGTGTCTTGTGGCGGCTGTAAATAGTCTCCCCGTACATTCAATCCGTGCTGTTATCAAATACGTCCTTTGAAGGTCGTTGAGCAGGATACTTACGTTCTTTGCTAATAGTACTTCTAAAATTACCTTTGTTTTGATATTTCGGCAAGTTTTGAGATGGGTGGTTTCAATTTCCCAGCCTATTTTGATTCGAATATTGTTCAATCACCCCCAAGGATATACTTCCTGCTTTTTGAATTTTGCCTTTGGCGTTGTCTGTGATATGCAGGATTTACTTTTTAAGATCCCCTGTCAAAATTCTAGTCTGTTTAGTTCCGCCCATTGTTTTCTCGTTTAGGGCAAATCCATTCTTTTATCTGGGGACCATATGCCGCTGAACATGGAATGGTATTAATCTGAAAATACCGCATTGAAGGTTCCATGTCCACCGCCATATGCACACCATCGTTTAGGATGGTCAAAATTGTACTGTTTATTGGTGTAAATATTGAGTTGCGCTCAACCCGGGGCTAGGCGGCGTGTGCAGTAATATACATTTTCAATACTGTCCATGAACAGGCACAATCAAACCGAGCCTGCAATAGTTTCATTATTTGTCGTGTTCGCTGGCTTTCAAAGTTCCATTTTCATCTTTTTCAAATGCATAAAATGCATTTTTAGCAAAATTCAGGATAACTCTGGTTTATTACAAGATAAAAGCTTAAATTGAAGACTGTTGTTGCAAATGATCACAAATAAAGAGTTAAGTCAATGTGTTTCTAATAAAAAAATACGGACAAAAAGTGACCAATTACAACTTTCGGTGATTGTATTGTTAAGAACACGTTAATCAATGATTATAGTGGAATGTCCTTTTTTCAAATGGTCATGCTGGTAGCGTCAAGCAAAACATCTGTGCTATCAAAACATTCCTAATTGACACAAGTGACAAGTGCATATTGGGATACTTGTTTGACATTTTGCAATTTCATTACCATTTCAAAGCGTTAATTGCGTCACCTGTGGTGACTAAATGTGTAGCAAGTTGTCTTTTATCGGCACCTTTCCAATTCGTTAACATCTAATATCAAGCAAATCTTGAACAAAAAAATGGATTTATTTTTTTTACTTGAAACTTTATTTTTTTTTATCCGAGTACTCGAGTAGTAGATTTTGTACTCGATACTCAGACGATCGAGCGAGTACTCAGTTACTCGATTACTCGTTGTCATCCCTAGTTTAAATAAAATTTACATTTTTTGTGCAAAAAAATCATTAACGAAACAAAAACTAAAACAATTAACGAAAATGAAATTTTTTGAAGATACCTTCAAGTTGTTGGAGTGTTGTTCAGTGTCAAAAACAATATTTGCCAGTTTGGTGTCTCACAGTTGCCATTCCAGGTTTCATTAAACAAACATGTACACTTTTGTGAAACCCACTATTTTACACGACTATACGAGCATGCAATTGTATTATACAAACTAATAAAATGAAAAAAAAGTAATTCATATGTCTCAGCAAAGAACAATATGTCGATTCTAAATAACTTGTGTGAGAGCAGAGAAGACAGAAATATATGCGAAACATATTATAAAATAATTTCCCAAGCGGGAAATCGAACCCCAGCCGCCGTGGTGAAAACGCAGACTCCCAACCATTACATAAAAACGATATTACAAAATTTATTTATAAATACAGCAGACAGACGGACATTTTATAATATCATACAGAATAATTGTTAAAGGTTTATTAGGATGAAAATACATCTGAGTCTATATATGCCAAACGGACATCGTTCGGCTGACAGAAATACTGGAAATTTTTACGATTGTACACAGAATAAACAATTTGGCATTCATGTTCAGGCGACATTTATTGAAAAAGTCCATGCGGATATTTAACTGAATATACTAAATTGTTCAGTTATTTGCTAAGGATTAGTGAGGTTTTGTGAAATGAACGGCCGATAGTTATTGATTTTTGCAAAAAAATATGTTTGGAAAAAATAATTTAAATACAGGCTTTCTTTTCACTTTACTGTCAGTGCCCCTTTTTACCAATATGCATACGCACAAAAACATGTTAAACGTTTCCAATACATCATTGCAGTCAAATACACTACACTATTGTACTGTTTGTGCCATTAATATGTCATTAGTACTTTTTTATTAAATGCAGCTAAATACCGTGGGTTTTACTTTAAATTAGCTTGTATTTTCTATTTCCCCGAGGGCAACAAAGCTTCCTGTTCTGGTAAAAATCCTATCCATTAAAGGAATCTAACGATCGCATTGATTCTAAAGAAACAACAAGAGTTTCCCAAAGGACTTTTGCTCCGATGTGATATCTCACTTACTTCCTCTTTCATTACAAAATTCCTTTACTTAATTTGCACATTAGTGTCATTTTACGCATTGATTATTTAATTTGATATCTTAGCATATTAGGGCTTGCAGAATGTGTCAAGATACATAACAACTCACTACCCAATTTTTTAAGGATCATTAGTTGTTCCGATGCTAACGACAGGCTATTCAACTGCACTCTGCATCTTTTACGATGGGGAAGGGGGTGAATGGTTTTATTAAGTTTGAAATGAAATTATTTAGCTCAGGCAGGTTAATTTCGTTTCTGCAGCTGTAATCTTGCCAATTTAACTCACATTTGCTAGTTTTTTTTGTACGCAGTATGGTCGAGTGGGTTCATATGCATTTTGTGCAATGTACATGCTTGTTCTCAAAACCTGGCGCGGCATGTTGGAGGCTGATGAACTTTAGAATCTTAATTTAATCTGTTAATATCAATATCCAACGTGTTTTGTCATGTTCTTGTTTTCATTTAAAGATCGTATTATTAATGAGGGTTTCAGGCTGGGCCTTTTCCTGATTTGCTTATTTAGCGGTTTTATCAAACTAAGACTGGATACGTTAAATGACAATTTGTGAATTATAACTAATCATTTCGAACAATCATGTTAATGCCTGTACGGGAGTTTGAATGGACTTAAGAAATAAACTATTCAGATCATTTTCTGAATTGGTCTCCGCGTAAAGCCATGTCTTTGCATCGGTATTTTGACGATTTCATTTCGGTCGGTTTACATTCTTCAATTTCAAATTATTTCAAACCAGTAATGAAAAAAAATCATACATCAAAGAATCAGCAGAAATACATTTTATGAGAATTGAAGAAATATATCTCAATTCTATTCTGCTTTCACGACAGAAATAAATTAAACAATTTCATTGCGAGTCTTTTTCCCCTAAAATAAAGAAAACGCCCTAAAAGGTACTAAATATTAAGTGAAAGAAATTATACGTTCTTGAAGCCACCTTTTCCTCATATTTACCTCGATGCTTAAACTTTTCTTCAACAAACCGGTTTTAAAACACAATTATAATACATAAAATCCATCCAGCGCATCGCAATTATCAAATGTGAGTAATTACAACACTTCAGGATTTTGAATTCGACGTTAACCTTATGTACCTCTTTACACGCTATAAGCGAGCTAACGATTTCACACATTAGTTTCTGTATTTATTGGATTATATCCCTTAATGGTAGATGGTAGTCAGATTTCTGACTTAATCAAAATTTGACAAATCCTTGAAATAACTATTTTAAATTTAGTTTTTATGATTTAAATGCTCTTATGATTTGAATTCAATTTTGTTGACTAAACAATAAAATTATTTAAGTCTTATTATGATTTGTGACTAGCATTCATACACGACTTCCGGTGTCAACCCTATATAATTTAGATATAACTAGTCATTCAAGCTGCTGTATTAAAAGGCTTAGTTTCGCCAGCTGACCACTTCAGGCAAGCATTCATTTTCTATGAGAAACTTAAGCATCCCCTAATATCCACGGCAATCAAACTTTTGACATCTTGATGATTTTCAAGGTACTGTATGAAACACACTTATAATTTTATCTTGTAGGATTATTTTTTTTACCAGCAACAAAGCTATTTTTAATTTCGAAAATCTCACTAAAGTCAGATCTAACAAAACGTTAGATCTAATGACGGCCCGAAGGCACCGTACATAAGTCATAGCGGTTTTCCCCGATTACTATTTTCAGAAATTTTCATCACAGGAAGCATGGTTTATAACGCTCGCAAAATGATCTGATGATGTCATTACATTAGAAATGAATGCAATACTACATAAGCACATATATCTCGAGTAAAATATGTCTTACGCAAGCTGTCAACACTTTCCATGGTTAACTATTTTTACTTTCACTTTTGCGATTTTGTAGGCGACAACCCGATTGGTTCAAAAGGGTTAGTGATCAAAGCACGTATTAGTTTCTCGTTGTCAGATCCTGATAGCGTAGCGGTTTTCAGGAAATGATTTTAATCAGATTGTAATTTCTATAAAGAAACATTTAGAGTGAACCAACATCCATTTAGAACGTATTGTTTGGTACCGTATGAATTTAATCTTATTAACCGTACAGCAAAAGATATACTGTAAAATATATTTTCTGTCCAGATTATGTTACATAACAAAAAATCCGGTAAGAAATTTTATACAAATGCCACGCCACAAAGAAAGTTTAGTACATTTGACGCCATATGTTGTTTACTTTACTAAAGTCTAATGTTTTAAAATTTGTGTAGACTCAAGCGCAGTTCAAACCATTTCTTGTCTATGGTTTTATTTTAGCAAACAACAACAACAACCAGCTTTTATTAGCAAATCGACATAACACATGTCTTTGGCTAATGTACAGTGAAGCAATTTTACAAACATAATTTATGCGCAACACACATATATAAACTAATAGATAGATGGTATCGCTTTGCAAGTAATTATGGTCGAGAATGAGAATACAATATAATATTAATTAATGTTCCTTATATCATATGCTTTTTTCAAAAAAATACAAATTCCTAAAATGGTTTTCTTATTTTTTTGATGACATTAAATTTTTGAATTTTCTAAGGTCGGGCCATGCAAATTTTGGGAGGTAAGTATCTCGAATAGGTTTATATTTGTCACAGATCATTAAAAATGGTATTCTGACTCTACGTTATTTTTACTACAATTTTGACAGATTCTACCTTTCTCTTGGTGTACCAATATATCGTCCAGTTTCAGGAGCAAGCGAATAGGATGAAAGACGAAAGCATGTTAAGCAACTCAAATAAGGGCTGGATAAAACATTATGTTTGGGCTAGCTTTTGTACCAAACAACGCGCCGCAATGTAAACACGCGTTTTGATGTCGCTCAACTAGGTGACAGAAAGTGCTCAATTTCTGGAGGTACAGAATAAAAGAAACGTTCGTGTTCTTTAATACTGAAATTATTAAATAAGTCGTCTAAATGGAAAAGATTGGAATACTTGCATTGCGGTAGATCTATTTTTCAAATTGTTGTCATACATGTAGGTTTTCCTGTTAATCAGCATTAGCACCATTAAATGATTTAGGCAGTAGATGAACTGATTTACTAGCATATGTTCAACCACTAAGTTGATTAAGTTGATTGATGTGCATTTGCAAATAAATCGGTCGCGCGACTGCAATTTAATGATCATCGCTTTATTCATGATTTATTCATCATTCGAACTTCTTTAAAATGTAAGATTTCGCTTATATTATTGTAAGTTTAAATTATTTTAATATATGATAATTGCACCGATTAACCATCTTAACACATCACTCAACCAGGCACGTATAATACCGCGGTATGTCATTCGCGTTTAAGTCTTTTTCCCGCCAATAAAACCGGAACTAATGCGATTCTCTTCGCTCATGTCGGTATTAGACGATAAAAGACTTATCGCGATAAGTTGAAGTGGGTCTTACATGCACGTCAAAGTAATTTTTACTTGATCCACTTTTGCCAACACTAACAGTAATTAATATGTAAGAGCTTATGCAAGTCAGTATAACTACGAGGATGGTTAAATTACTAAACTAGAATTAGAAAAGCAGGGTGGTCTTAAGAAAAATTGGTATTTATAATTATTGTAACATTTAATGACGGGTTAAATGTCTAGGTGTCTAGGTTTAGATGCAACCTCGAACAGCACGAAATGTGTACAATAATATACTATAATTATGCTACATAATAGGCCGAGAGTACAATTTGTGAACCAGGTTCAAGTAAATGTAATTTTCCTCGAAAAGAATGTTTTCTCCAACACAACAAAATCATAAGCTGCTAATTTTTTTTAGAAAAAAAGTTTAATGATTGTCTAGACTGAACAAAAAATGATTATAAAAATTACCAAATAAAGTAAACTTTTCAAAATATTTATTTTATGTTTTGTTACACTTTTTCAATGCGGTCACTGCTGCAGTTAGTTTCTCTCTTAAAATGTTGTGAGTATTGTATGCCATTTTAAACAAAGACAATTTCTTAAATGTTTAAAAGCTTTAGATGTTTAAGTTTTACGCATAGAGTGGTGCTAAGAAAAATGTGAAATATGCATATCCTGAATAGTAACACCCAGAAAAAAAATCATTCCTTATTTAAATATTGATTCTAAAAATGAGCAATTCTATGCGATTCTGCAATAATGCGATTGGTTAGATGTTACACAGAAGATTTTTCCGCAGTTGAAGCACTCTGTACAAACCAGTTTACGAAGGCACGGGGGATTTTAATGATATTTTCATAAAAAAAAAATAATAATGCATTTTATTTTGTTTCAGATTTCAAGAGTTAACTCAAATTCCTCGTAGAAAATTTAAAATTTAAATTTTAAATTGATCGTTGTAGGTAGAACATTTTTAGCGTATATCAAAAATTATGTAAGGCGATATAATTGATAAATAAAAAGAAAAAGCAAAACTTATGTGACAACAATTAATGCAGTCTTACCGTCCCTCGAAAAAATGCCTACATTGTATATGATTTTGCAATGTGAACATTTGATATAACCTTTGTGACAGAGTCGAATTAAGTACAGTTTAGTCAAATGATTTGCCATAATAAACATTTTTACACCTGTAAGACGTGAAATATTTTCTTCTCAAATTAATGTCAAAATATTTCAGATATTTTGTTTTCTAATGGTGTCGAATGATCTTTATAAAATGAATAAAAAGCCAATGTAGTCTAATTAAATTCCATAAAAGTTGTGCAAATGCTTAAAATTAATAGTCTAAATCGTTTATATAAACGATTAAACTTTTTCCTATTTTCTGTTGACACATTTGAACCGAACAACTCTCCCGGTCCACTGACTCGCATTAGGATAAAACCGTGTCTTCTTACCTTCTTTTGTCAATTTCTGCCACCTTCAAAAAGAAGAAATATTTGATTTTCAGATTTACTAACACACATTTTAGGATACTACGTGGTGCTTTCGGATAAAATAAAAATATAAAACAATGAAATGCCATCTTTATTTAAAATTAGTCGCCTTTGTGGTCGTGCGGGTATACTGCCAACAGACCTCATATTCGGACAACGACTTCGAAACGTTAACAAATCATAAACTGGAAAGAATCGAAGAAAGCATAACCACTTTTATCTACGATACGATTGCGAAATTAAAGTCACTCAAAAAAAAAAAAAGGTATTTAAGTACAGAGACGGCAAATCTTCGGAATTTTCTACAAGATCACGAAAGTCAGTTTCAGACCTTAAAATGGGCGACTGAAAACTTGAGACAGAATCAGCTGTCCAGGGAGGAACGGGATCTTGTTACTGAATTACAGTGGACAATATTTGACCTGAAGCAATCGTTCCGTGACCTGGAAGAGGACGCTTGTTTTAGGAATACCGACTGTGGTGTATGGACTGAGTGGAGTAGATGTTCTGTTGAAAGTGGTAGTGGTACCAGAATTCGATCACGTGACTGTATAACGAGTGGGAAATTCCAGTCCATGTGCGAACCGGTTGATGTGCAAGAAGAAGTGTGCACGGGTAGTGCTTGCAAAGTGAAACCCTTATTACCGCAATTCGATTGTCCAGCAAGTTATATTTCATTTCATGATCTTTGTTTAAAATTTTCTAATAGTAAATCCAACCGTCTTTCATCATCTATGCGGTGCGAAGAGGAAGGAGGCTACATGGTAGAAATTGACTCTGAATACAAACAAAAACTGGTAAAGGATTTCATCGATATTGTCGCACCCGGAATAATGGTAGGAAGGGAAACTATCGCCAACAGCGAAACTGAATACTGGAACAAACACGAAATTGACCAAAAAACCCATGTCGCTGTTGACGGAATACGTAATCATCAGCAAATTGTGTTTAGGAACTGGCGCGGCGAGGTGATGACATACTTCAACTGGGCTGTTGGGGAGCCAAGAAATGATAAGAGCAATGGAATGTATTGCCTAACACTGAATGTTCTTACGGGTGAATGGTATATGAAGTGTTGCGACCTTCCTTTCTTTTATGTGTGTGAATCGGCGAAAAGGACTGGTAACAGTTAAGGAAGAAGAATTTCAGAAATAACATTTTCTTTTAAATGACATTCAAAAATATTATATGTTATACTAGTATAAAGACATATTCAGGAAGAAATATAGTATAGGTACTGATTTATTATGTCGGTCATAAGTAGTAAGAGGTCATTCACTCACCTATGTTATGGTTTGTTATTAAAACGCTTTTAAGGAAGGGTTCAATTTTTAAATTAGTTTTGAATATTCGCCTAAGACAAATATTTGACGTCATAGTTAATTGACGCTTACTCATAAAAGGTGATTTCAGACAAACGTAAACTGCACTAGCTTGACACTAAAAGTTACTTGCCATTATAGACAGGTTGTCTTGCTGAATGTTTTTCTACTTATTAGATACTTTGATCCTAATAACTTTGCCCATAATTACAACATTTTAACACGCAAGTTTAAACAATCAAATCACAATACAACAGGCGTGGTTATATATTTATGGTGCAATGTTGTATAAATATTCTTATGTTTTTGATAATCTTAACAATTTGGACTTTTAACGAATCAGAAAATAAGGTAGCTCTTATGGTTTAAGCATCCAGTAGTTGCAGAGAAATAGCGCAGAAACGTATACTGCTGTATATGCGTAATGCATAAGTTATCAAAGGGTCATAACTCTGTGTTAAACAGTCTGACTGGAACAAGACAACAATATGCATATCTCCTCTTGGTATTGATGGCTCCAAGAAAGTTTCATTGAAATCCATCCAATAGTTGCAAAGAAATAGCACATAAACAAATGCTGCTTTATATGTATAATTGATAAGTTATCAAAGGGCCATAACACAGTGTTAAACAGTCTGACCGGAACGATATGCGCATCTCCTCTGGGTATTGATGGCTCCCAGAAATTTTCATTGCAATCCACTTGGTAGTTGCAGAGAAATAGCACGGAAACAAATACTGCTCTATATGCATAATGCATAAGTTATCAAAGGGCCCTAACTCTGTGTTAAATGGTCTGATGGAAACAAGACGATGATATGCGCATCTCCTCTTGGTATTGATGGTTCCAAGAAAGTCTCATTGAAATCTATCCAATAGTTGCAGAGAAATAGCGCGGAAACGTACTGCTCTATATCCATAATGCATAACTTATTAAAGGGCCATAACTCTGTGTTAAACGGTCTGACCGGAACAAGACAACGACATGCGCATCTCCTCTTGGTAGTCATGGTTTCAAAAGAAAATTTCATGGGATTCCATTCAGAAGTTGCAGAGAAATAGCGCGGAAACGAATACTGCTCTATATGCATAATGCATAAGTTATCAAAGGGCCATAACTCTGTGTTAAACAGTCTGACCAGAACAAGAAGACGATATGCGCATCTCCTCTTGGTATAGATGGTTTCCAAAAAGTTTCATTGAAATCAATTGAGTAGTTGCAGAAAAATAGCGCGGAATAGTGCATAGTGCATAAGTTATCAAAGTACAATAACTCTGTGTTAAACAGTCTGACCGGAACATGACGACAATATGCTCATCTCCTCTTGGTATTGATGGTTCTCAGAAAGATTCATTGAAATCCATCGGGTAGTTGCAGATAAATAGCGCGGAAACGAATACTGCTCTATATGCATAATGCATAGGTTATAAAAGGGCCATAACTCTGTGTTAAATGGTCTGACCGGAACAAGACGACGATATGCGCATCTCCTCTTGGTACTGATGGGTCCCACAAAAATTCGTTGAAATCCATCTGGTGGTTGCAGAGAAATAGCGCGGAAACGAAATTCGGACGGACAGCGTGACGGCGTGACATCTTGACGGTGTGACAGCATGACGGTGTGACAGCGTGACGGACGGACAACGCCAAAACAATATCCTCCTCCCGATTTCATCGGCGGGGGATAAAAATACCGGTTAATACTATTGCATGTAAAATTATTTCTAAAAGTCAGAAACTAATCTAATAACCCAAATAACAAACAATAAAAGTGTTTGCATTTTCTATATCAGGGTAATTGTCTAGAACATATTTCAAACATTCCAACACCAGCCTTTAAAATGACAGTTGGTAATTTATGAGAACATTTTTAATGAGAAGTAAGTTTTCGCTAATAAATTTTTAAATTGTATTTCGCAATAAACAGACAACACAAAGAAAAAGTATATAGCCTTTGAGCACAAATATTGCGCTCTCGCTGCGAAATATGCACATAATTGTGCCGATTTATTACGGTACGCATGAGCAGTTAAACTTTAACAGAACGTAATAATTGCTGACCCGCGAGAGTACATGTAGAACCAAAACCTCCGACAAGAAGGGCCAATAAGAACACTATCATACAATTCGCTTCGACTGCAGAGCTGTTTAAGGGTTAAAAGAGTTCACTGACCTCGCGCTTGCATTGCTAAATGCATGGTTAACTTTTACTTTCGGTTTGTAAAACAAGCGACCATTTCTTCTTCTTTTTTCGCTCCTCGGGAGGCTGTGTTTTGTGAGTGTGGCGATTTCTGATATGCTTATGTCACATTTTGTCTTCACTTCTAAGTCTGAATATTACTTTAAAAAGACAGTCTGTCATATGTTATTTACTTCAAAAGATAGTTATTACCATCGCATCGTCAAATATTATACAGTCCGATAACTCTAAGTGAGGCAGCAATACTTCGGAATGACAAAAAGGTCATAAATATATAGTAAATCACTTGATTATTTTCCAAAACTAACATTATGACTATTAAGCAAATCAACGGAGCGTACATAGGTGAGAGATACCTTGCACAATTTAGACATCATTTACAATTTGCCCATAATTGTATCTCCGAATGCAAATATTCTTAACCAGTCCCGTTTAAGTGTTTAATGAAAGAAATCACCGTTAACGTATATTCAAAGGTGTATATTTAAGCGACATCAAAAGCTGTTTCCCATAAATGAAACATGTTGCATTGTCTAAAGTATACGTTTCGTTCCTGTTTTTAAAATTTTATCATGATAATATCATTCATGTATAAAGTGACTGACGAATGCGACAAAAATATAAAGGGGCTATTAATAAAACAAAGCTGAGTGAGGTCAACAGCCTCACCCCCAAGAAATAAACACATTTGTTTTCCATTCCAGGAAATTTGAGTGTAAAGATTAGTATTTTGAAATTTTTTAATATTCACATCGAACACTAGGAAAATTAATTTATATGGTAGCTTATGGTTGCACGACGGTGGCAGGGGTGTAAGAGTTTATGAAAGTTTATGGGGAAATCTTTTCTTAAAAGAACCTAAAAGCTCGATTTGTTTCTTTTATCCCTGTCATCGTGTTCTTGCTGATTTTACTCCAGGTGCTCTGGTCTAGGAAAGATCATTGAGTACCCGCCCTTTGGCTTTGCAATGCTATTAAATTCTTATGTTTATATGTTTGTATGCTTTTGCATGCAACATTGTTGAGCTGATGGGTGGGTTGGAGTTATTTCACCAAGACAATTTGTACTTGTTTTGTGATACGAGAACCTGTTGGGGCAAGTGTGAGGTTGGTGCACGCTAGAACCTGGTTTAAACCCCCAGTGGCAATTTGTTTTGCCACTGACCGTTCCAAGGCGGTATCCCCAAAGGTTCTCTTGTTTATTAATTGTTTGTGGCGTCCTATTTGAATTGACATACATATATAAAACATGCGCTCTCTCTATCTTCCTCTCTTCTTTTTCGCTGCGTGGGGAGGCTGTGTTTTTTGAGTGTGGCGATTCCTGATATGCATATGTTGCTTTTTTTTTAAACAAGAAATATCTTTTAAAAAGATAAACGGTGTTGATGGAAAAGAATTTTAGATATAAGAAAGAAAGAAATATAAAGCTGCGAAGCAGACACAGTTTAGAAATTTTATTTTACTTGTTATAGCTGTTAACGAACCATCAAAGTAGGGCATAGGGATTAATCAACCGAGTCATGGAAACCCCATATATTTATTAAAAGTGTCTGTCTAAAAATTTTGAAGTTGTTGCAACAATTTCGTCTGGTAATAATACGTCGATTAAAAAAGCAATGTCTTACATTACGTCAATCTTCATTTATTCAGTTTCAATAAAATACCTCTTGTAGAGTTAGAACTCAAGATAAATACATTTCCTTGAAATATAATAAATATAAGTAATTACAACTTGTTACAAGAGCGAAATTTACCAACTTTTACATAAATTAACTTAAAAAAGGGTTCCCTCCCGAGCATTGAACCTGGGGCCACCGCTTGTAGGGTGAGTGTGGTAGCCAATACACCACAGGCATTGTACATGTATGCAACCGGTCTGGAGATTAACAATCGGTATCAAAGGAACTAGAACAGTAAGAGCTAGAAATATCTGCACTTCTCTGTCGTTTTACACTGTGTATTGCACGCAAGTGTTCACCTGACACCCATGGCTATTCCATATAAAATCGTATTTAAGCCATCACTTGACTTAACTGATTATTTATACCGTAAATATGTTTTTCTCCGATACAATTATCGCTTATATAAAAATGGAAATGCCCGAACATGTAAGTGCAAGGTAAATAATTACGCACAATATCAAAATCGTTATGGTGATCATAAACGAAAACCACTAACAACAAATCCAAAATAATCTTTTTGATTTTCCCGCTGCATAGTAAGTTTTACTTAAACATTTCATAGGTCGAAAAAAAGGTCAACAGTGAGCTTAGACATCTACCACCGAATAACGCCGAAAAAGAAGAAAATATATTTAGTGAAAACTCAGTACCGATAAACTTACAAGTTTTAGCTTTCCAAAAAGCTAGTCGGTCATTAGCTCAACCTTTTAACAAGACGGCAGAAAAGTTTGAATTTAAAGCCACTTTTATTGGATGCCATACAAAAATGTAAGTTTCCTTATAGGTATTTCCTCTTTCGAATGAAATGTATTTAACCTGGTGATAAATCTAACCCTGTTTGCGAGCAAGTTAATAATTTCTCTGGAAGTAAACCAAAATGGAAAAGTTTGTCAAACAATATTTTTGTGTCAGAAAGTGTTAGAAATTAACGATTATCAAGCTGTAAATATATATCAAAAGCAACAGAATATGTTAAAAACAAAGTTTTTTCACAGTCATAGGATGGGAGAGAAAAACTGTGAGTTCTGGTGTTCCAAAGATAATTTTTACATTCAAAACAGTTAAGCAAAATTATCAAGAAATTACCGACGGATGTATCCATATCGAACTAGCTAAACCATGTAAAACATTCCCTGGGATACCTCTGATCCCCAAGTTTCACAAAATGCTGCACAAGTTCGTAGATTTTGTCAGCAAAATAAGTAGCTAATCTCTGTTCAGTGTTCTGTACACATTTTATTTGCTTTGGTTTAATAAATTTATAAGCTGTACATCTTTTGTTTATCATATACAGTGTACATTTACTAGACAAAATCCATGTACATGTATATGTTTATAGTTCGTTGTCGGAAATATCTTTATGAGTAATAAGCCTAGCTGATAAGAAGCTGGAGAGAGGATTTAAGAATAGGTACAGTGACGTTCTTCAACAGCCAATAAGAGGCCTCTAGGTTTTTATAGATAATGACTGAGTAAGAGTCTTTCCATAAATAACGACTGAGTAAGAGTCTAATTATCTAAATTATCCGTTCCGTCTGGAACGTGATCTTTGCTTTACATCACTGTTAACCGGTGTGCAGGTAGAAAGCTCAAGTTTGGTCGATTATAATATGTCGGTCATCAGGATGACCGACAATAAAGGTGAACTGAATCGTTTTAATATACTGAGTGCCAATAAAAACGCAACACTTTTTTTGAATATTTTTATGTGTGTAAAAGTTTAATAAATTTGCAAAGGTAGATGTGTTTTAAAATCAATAAGTAATCAGTCGATATTCTAATTGTCAACTGATTTTTTAAACTTTCTCTCCTACAGTAATCCCATAAAAACGCACGGAAGTTTCGTTTTTGCATGTAGACATGCATAAATAACCTCGAAACAAGTCCATATGTAACCTTTACTTACGGCTACACAAATCACATCATCAGTTTTCAAGTTTGACTCTATACAAATGTGAAAATGTCATTGACTCCTGACAACCAGCGACATGAGGTTTTGGGCATGATCCAAGGAGGGATGTCTCGACGTGAAATCCTTCGTCGAATGAATTGTTCGCCGTCAACAATTACTCGCTTGGCCTAACGGCATTCTATTGGTTTTAAAACACATCTACCTTTGCGAAATTCAATTTATAAAACTTTTACACACTTAAAATATATTCCCAAAACTAAAGTGTTGCGTTTTCATTGGCACTCAGTATAATTGTTTGCATAACTTCAAACATGTCAATGATCGGTAACATAAATACAGTGCATGCGTAACTAACATGTCGCACTCACTTCCATTAAAAATGTTAAAATTAATGAAAGTTTCGTAACATTCCCAAAACTGTAACATTCTCACTATGTAAGTGTGAAAAAGATTAATTTTTTTATCAACATACTGTCGTAGTGCTTAATAGAAACGTGAAATAAGTTCTCGATTGCGAGTGCAAATGCAAAATATTCGGCTGGGCGACCGTCTTATTTTTCAAGCCCCAAATAAATGATAACATATAAAGTGGTCGAATATATTTTTGTTACTGACAACACCCACCGCCGTCAATGCCTGAAAAGCACATTCTGTGATTTGAAGGATCAGTTACATTGTAATAACATATATTAAATTATACATGTACGTGACACATTTATTGTCCTAAATTGAAAAAAAATCACTTACGTTCCACGTAAAACAGAACAACATTGTGAAATGAAGTTAACATCAGTTTTGAATTTAAAAGCATACTCTAATATCTCGTGCTGACACATAAACGGTTAACATGGCCACTTTTATTGTCCGATAAGAAATCGGCTGGATGGAAATGTTCACCCTATTAAACTGAATTATGCTTTAACAGAACGTTCCCTTTTAGTTCAAGAAAGGTCAACGCCAAAAAGTTTATTGAGACCCAAGGAATTGTTAGAAGATAAGCAAAAATGAAATCACAACATTATAAGAAATCGAATACAAGAAATATGAATATCACAAACTAGGTTTGATTATTTTGCAGTAATGGAACTGTTATTTCAACCCACAATGTCATTGTGTCTTTATTCTCCCATTGGTTGAATTGAATTTCATGTTTGTGACTGAGATCGATATTTGATTAAGATGCTGCTTTCCTTTTAAAGATAAATTACACCGTGTAGTTGAAATCGTAAAAATGGTTATCTAACTTATTTTATCGCTTTCGTTATTGGTAGCAAAACACGTACTACGTTTTCCGCTAGCGTAGTCGGTAGCAAAACACGTACGTTTTCCGCTAGCGTAGTCGGTAGCAAAATACGTACGTTTTCCGCTAGAGTAGTCGGTAGCAAAACACGTACGTTTTCCGCTAGCGTAGTCGGTAGCAAATTACGTTTTACGCTAGCGTAGTCGGTAACAAATTACGTTTTACGCTAGCGTAGTCGTAGCAAAATGAGCGCTGTTGAATTTATCACTTTTGATGTTGTCCTTTTACCATTAGAACATGTTCACGATGAATTTAAAACGCTCCTTTCATTACAAAAACATGATAAAATAAAAGAAAGGTGAGCTTTAATTTAGGCACGGTAACTTTAACCTTGTATTTCCTCTTAAGCCTATCTCACACAGAACACGGTTGTGTACAGGGTTCCAATACGGTATACTCGGCTACTACACGGGTTGACTGGTATGAGTATTGAGCTCCAACCGTGCCTGAGGATGAGTTAGTACGATTGAGACTCGAATGTAGCATGAGTATGTACGAACAAAGCACGGATATACTCGGTCAAGCAGGGTTTGTCACGGTTTGAACACGATTTGCAAACGATTTTCATACGATTGTTGTATGGTTCCAAGTACGGTCTAGTAAGGTCTGTTACGGCCTAGTACGATTAAACTCGACTTTTACTCGATTAACTAGACATTTACAGGGTTTTCATATTATACGATTTATATAAGATATTGACACGGTTGAGCTCACTCGTGGAGTGAATTTCATGTATGGTTGTATATACGGTCTCGTACGGTCTCTCACGGTCTTGAACGATCGCTAATACGATCATACACGGACATGGCACCCGTGCTAGTTTTTTAAAAGTTTTAAAAATCATACACGGCTTTCACGGATACACTCGAATGGCCCGAGTGTAACTCGGATAAGGCCACGGTTGGTTCGGTTGTATGTACGGTTTACACGGGTGGCCAACCGTATAAGCCGTGTGTTCTGTGTGAGACAGGCTTTAAAAACATTTACTTTACACGAGTGCCTGTAATAAGAAATTTTAATAATACTGTACAATTAGTCTTTCAAATATCCGGAATCTAATCATTTTGAGTTGAATTTCTGCGGCTTTATGATTTTTCCTGAATTTTGTTCGAGTATTAAGGTCACTGTCACTGTTTTATTACTTAGTCATCCGATCATACGACCTGTTAATCTCGTAAGTAGCAGCTTTACGTGTCAAATACGAATCGTAATTAGACTTCTTCCGCTTTTTGTTCACATTTACACGTTCACCAAGGTTGGTTGTTCTAAAAATCGTTTTAGTTCATGTCATCTTTTAGTTAAGGGAAGTAAGAAGTACCAAAGTAAAGTACCCATGTGTCAGAGTCATTTTTCTTTCTACATATAACTGTAGCTTCTTGTCCCATTAAGAGGGTATTAGGAGGGTACATCAGGTATATATGATTACGTTTGTGTAGCATCAAAATTCCAACGTATACAGATTTGAAAAAGTTACTTTGGTATCATGTTTTTAACGGGGAAGAGATTTCTTTCATAGGCCGAATATGACATTTGCGGAGTTATACTATTCTCTTATACAAGCTATACAAGTTAAATGGTTAACATTTAATTACCTTTTATTTAGCGCACTTTCTCTTGCGCGAATTCAGGAAAATTAAACAGGTGCGAAATAATGATATTTATACTAATACTCATGTGCATGTAGGCTTTTTTCGGACTATCAGTTCTTTTATTTTACTTAAAGTTATTTGTTATTGAATATTCTCCAATCTCAAATTAATTAAGATGTAGGGAATAATTAATAAAAGCTAAACCGCATGTTATTCATTATTTCACATAACGAAAAATGATTTCCATCAAAGCTCTTTATCTTAAACGATAGTCATTGTTTAATTTGTCAATACGATTAAAATGAACATAGAACTGAAATTTCTGTAATTATTTGTCATTTACAACATTCCGTTATTTGTGTTGTATTGTGACAATCAAGTCCCCTACCACATTATTACATACGCTTTGTTGTCAAAGAACCCATTTAAAAGATTGAAAATTGTTGTACATTTTGAAAGAACCCATATTGAAAAATTACATCAAATTTGATTGTATGACATATTCGTAGTGTGTTAACAACATATAACAATTGATCAACGGCCTACGACCGCAACGAGATATAAAATGACTCAGGAAATAATGTCCTTTTGACTATTCATTACAGTGAAACGACACTATAAAGACCGCATTTGGGACTGGAGAAAGGTGGTCTCAAGACGGAACTAGTCTCTTTTTCGGGAGAGAAAATAGTGCAAAACTATTTAATTGGACTTTGTAATAGTGGTATTATGGAGATGGGTTTACTCTTCCACAATTCTCGGGAAACAAAATTGAAAGCGCTAAATAACAACATTTTAATTAACAACGAGATTTACAAGACAAACGCAAACTAAAAAAGTAGCATTTGAACTTTTATTGATGACATTAAAACAACACGTTTTTCAACTGAACTTTCATAAATAAAAACCAATAAAAATATCAAAATAAATCTTACGTCAAATCAGATCAAAAGTCTTTGCTAAAATAAATGTATTTTAATAAAAACCATCTTCATTTTAAATATTTTAAACATGTTAGGACAGTAAAGACACATAGCTACACTGAAATACTAATATCCAAACTCAAAAACTAAACAACACGGAACATCGTTTTAAATGCCTTATCTTAACATGTCTTATATTTACTTACAACCATAACTTTAAGTATAGGTTATTGTTTATTTTGAGGCCCAGCGCAGCTGGGCGACCGTTTAATTTTTCATACAAGCCTCAAAATAAACTATAACGTATATAATGGTCGAAATTATTTTTTGTAACTGACTGAACAGCCTCCGCCTAAATTGCCATATATGGGTATGCAAAAATCAATAGTCAGCTCAAAAATAATTTTATCATTCAATGGCCCGTTGACATGTACTGAGAGAATATTTTAGAAAGTGAATTATGAAATGTCTTTATCTGAAAACACCATATGAACATAACTTACTCTCAGGAAATAACCTGTGTTGAGAAACAAGGGCTCAACCGTGGAAGTTCCTTTACTTATAAATAAATCTTTTATAGCGTGGCAAAATAGTTATATCCGGATCAACGGGCTCATCCGTGTAGTCTGATCACGATCGACACTTTTCGCTGTTAGATTCACTATGTTATTTGTGACAAAAAATGGAAAGTGCAAATACTGATAAGATGACAATGATAGGTGATCTGGATATAAACTGGTCGCCTATGTAATAACAGGCGTATCTATGAAATAAAGGGTTAAACAATGTAAGAAGATAATCATATTATGTAAAACAACTTAGAGCTCAAAAATATTCACTTGAAATGATTTTATTTTCCTCAGACTTCCTAAGTCACGCCTCCTTGAACACCGTAGACGATCGTTAAAGAACTATACATGTTAATCAATAAATGTTCGAACAGCAATGTGGAGGAAATCGACCTATAATAAACACATTTAAGACGCGCGACTTTATGAGAATTCAGGTTCGAAATATTTGAAAAATACTGCATTGTCATTGGCTAAAAAATAATTTTAACCATTATATGATTTTTTTGTTTGACAAATGCATAAAGTATGAGATATTTCTAAAATTGTTTGCTGACATTCAATGTGACAAAGGAATAAAAATGTTTATTTCACTGCGAGTCATGAACACAAGATATTGTTGTCAGTATCAAATTACTCAAGTGGGCATCTAAAATGATGTTTTTTGTTGTTCAGTGTTTTTATTACAGTGTAAACATTTGACATTTATTATACTTAAAATATTCCTAATAACACTATAACACGAGGTATCGTTAATAATTGATAAACCTTTTCAATCATGTAAATTAGATACAAGATAATTTACAAAACATTAAGTTTACTATATTTCCTATCCAAGGTAAAGAAAAAACATAATCATCTTCAAACTTATTAAAACAAACCATGATCATAACGTATGTTCTAACAATTGCACAAAATGAGGTATGTTATTTAATATTGCATTAAAATGTAAAATTTTAAAGAAAAAAAAACAATGACAAAATGGCATCTTTTAACAATAAATAACAGGTTCACAATATGGAACATAAGTTAGTACAAAGAGCATGAAAATCCATTGCATTTCATTGTACCGTTGAATTCAGAATCCCATGTCAACTATTATTACTTTGAACAGACTCACGAAAACTCCTTAATAACAATGACAGATTGCGTAACAGGTGCGTAGTGTGACTTTTTATAAGTGAACGATCACTTGAAATAGCAAGACTAATGTGAACTCGCCGCTCTAAAGTGCAGTCAGTAGGAGTGTTTGGCTCCATTTGCGGCTTTAACAAGCACATAACCTTCTTCAGTTGCTTTATGAGGTTGGGTTCTATACATGGATCTCTATCAGGCCATATTGTTTGAAGCTCAATAAGATCGGATGTGGTGCTTCTAATCTGTCCGTAAAAGTCGTCAGCAGACTGAAATAAAAGAATAGATACTTATCTAAGGTAGTTTTTCTTCATGAACGAAAATGATTTTTCTAAATAATTCATCTTGTGTTCATATGTTTTATATGGAATTATTAATGTTTAATTATCACATTTTATTGGCTAGAAAAAACTTACTTATTTTGAGACTTGTTTAAAAATATGTTTAATTAGTGGTGAAATTGAAACATCTTTATATCACTTTATAGATCTTATACATTTTATAAAATAATTTTCAAGAAATTATCTTATTTTAATAGTAGACATTGGGATGTTAGTTATTTTTTTATAAAGAACGAAACCACGTAATGTCCGTGTTCATGATAATGATTTGATGATAATTTCGATCCAGAACAGTTCTACTGTCTCTTTCGCTGGACCTGTCGGTGTTAAGATTCCTCTACCAAATTTTGCTTATACTAACAATAGATTACATGTACCTCGATGCTATATCACACAAAGAAACTTTTCATAAAACTTTGATTGGTGAAAATTTTGTTTCGTTTGTTTGAAAGGCTTATGAACGACTGTTCGATCATTCGAAATAAAATAAGCGAATGAATTTAAAATATGTTATACTATAATAAACTGTATCATGTAGTCATTGTCTTGATTTCCAACACATGGGGACAGATGTAATGATTTATGATTTTGAACCTATTATTAATTGATTTCTTACCATTGCATGTTGGGTATTTGGGGTACCGGAGAGGTCCATATGATGCGTCATGTGTCTCCTGATCTATAAAAAAACATAATACGTTGCTTTTTGTATTGTGCGGGGAGGGGGATGTATATTGTGTACAATATTTAGGCTTATCCTTTTCACGGCAATTACTGACGTTTTGCTATAGGTGCTTGGCTGGGAGCTTTTTTACCAAGGCAACGGGTAGATGTTTTGTTTTGGAAAACCTGGTCAAGCTTAAAACTAAGCTTATAAAACTTAAATCTCTGTTTACATTTTATGTTGCCTTTGACGATTTCATGGCAGTGTTTCTTGGTTAGACATTTCATATTTAAAACCATTATCAAAGTGTAAACTTATGCTCTCTGTTTTTATTAGGGGGTTTGGGAAGGCATTTCGTGATAATCGTATTTAACCTTTCCCCAAAAGGTCTCTTTTTGTTAAGTTCTGTACATATTTGTTATTCTTAGTTCTGTTTTTTCAACTCTTAGTTCTGTTTTTTCAACTATCGGAAATCTATGGAATAATGGTTATACGATCAAATATCACGTTATTCCATTTGCTAATAAAACGTTTTCCTTTAATAGTTTGGAAATGAGAATTTCTTTATAAAACATTTCACAATAAGGTAATACTCACCAAACAGTTAGCAGATTCTAAAACCATTTGCTCAGCACTGGATATCATTTCTACCAGCATCTCGGAACAAATTTGGCAATAATTATAGTCCTGGTCTCGACGAGTTTCAATTGATCCAAATAAAAGTGCTGAAAAGAGAGATTACCTAGCACTAAATTAAATGTTCTACATTGACAAGTGATGCTCTTGTTGTTTTTGTTGATAACAATCGTGATAATGACAACATTTGCTGTTTTTAAAAATATGGTCCGAAAGGTAACTTCATTCAAACTTTCGTGGCATAGAAGAAATTGAACACCGGAAAGATTTATACAAAACATGTTTTCGTTTTAGATTAAACTAAAACTATTTACCTGTCAAAACAAATACAATAACAACTGTATAACGCATATTTTATAATTGATTCAAACGCTTTACAACATAAATGAGAAAAGTTTTGTTTAATATTAATATGTAAGTTTTTTTAATACATCTGTGGTATTAGTTCAATATTTATAGTTATAAAAAAGGAAATTTAGTTATATCACCTCTCTGTTCCTTTGGAAATCCTTGTTTTAGATGTCCAAAATTTTCTTTCTCCTGTTAATCTTTTTCCTGTTAATCCCTTACACCTAACCCTTATTAAACATTTCACAATTCCACATTTGTTGTATGCATTTTTCTGTAAGTGTAACCATAATCTCCGATGACCAACTACTGGTAGATGTAAGATATCCGAAACACCGTTACAAGGGCTTCGACCTAACACGCAAGCGCTTCATTAAACTTAATTGAAATTGATAATCATATCTGTGGTTTTAATATACAGGTTGAACAATATCAATAAAACAATCAATTTTAAATTGGTAGAACAATAACTGAAATATTTAATCGGGTTTAAAAGTATTCGTGAATCAGTGACCATCTTTCGAAACTAGAACTTCTTCTAAGACGCGATTAATAAATTGTATAGCATTTAAATGAAAGTCAAGCGCAGAGAACAACATAGATTATAACTCGCGAATTGAAAGAAGCGGAAAGATGACTATCACGTACATGTATTTTAATTTATTCACTTATAGAAGTTAATTGAAAGTTCACATGAAAAAAATATATATCAAGTAACCACATTTTAACCATTGACAATACAATGAGTTATTATGTTGTTGGTTTTTTTAACTTTTGTGTGCTTTTACATGCAATGCCGAGTTGATGTATGGGTTTGAGATAATTCACCAAGACAACTTGTACATGTTTCTTCATATGAAAACCTGTATTAGGCAACAGTGAGGTTGGCGCACCCTAGAACCTGTAAACTCCCAAACGTTTTGCCACTGATTATTTCAACCTGTTGTTTTACTCCTGTTCTTTTTAAAGGGATCGTAGTAAACCATTCCCTCATTCTCCTCTCTGTTTTAGGCTGAGTGTTTGGATGTTGCCATTTCTTATATTCATATTAGACTTATCGGGCAAAGCCATGTCCAAAAAGCACAGCCTCTTACCACGGTTAATGAAAACTTAAGAGGTATTTTATACAGGAATGAATTAATTAACTGGACATTTCAGATAATTAACAAAAGAAAGAAAATAAGATTGAAACAAAGTCTATATAATGACACGACTGTTAAACCGTTTTAAAGATGAAGTTGTTTATTATCAATAAAAAAATCTTACATTTTGATAAACATTATTGTTCAAAACAGTTTGCTATTAAGAAAAATCGTTTCCTCAGTTTAAAATTGTTTTGTGTCAGTAACTGTTCATTGATATTTTGAACACAAAGTACACAAGCTTAATAACTGCAGTTCAATTTTATTAATTTTCAAAAATGGACTAGTAAAAATATATAGTTCTATTGTTGTCCGTGCTAAATAAATAACACCAACACCTTTGCATTTCAAAAATACAATTGTTTGGTAATATAAATCGCCGTAACCGGTCTGAGTATGTTAATAGTGTTTAAATAAGTTAAGGTGTCAATAGAATCAAGATGAAACATTCCAAGTTAAATGCACAAATAATCACATGTCACCTTTAAAAAAAGAAAAAAATACAACACAGTAATACCAGCAGAAGTAATATTATTACACAAAGCAGAGATGTAAATGACCCGAATGCCTTCCCTGTTATATTGACAAGCTTCAACCAGTTAAACTTCCACCTAGGTCCGAAATCTTTCATCCCGCCATATTTTTATATATGTTCAAATCAAACAAAACGAACTTATTTGTGTCAATAAACAATAAATGTAACAAGGGCGACTTACGATAATATGTATGCAGAAGCTCATCTTGAAACATAAATCTTAACGTTTTGAAAATGAGTATTTTTAAGTTCCTGCTGGTTTGCTTAAGAAGCCGGTCAAATACAGGCCATTCTCTGAAACTGTCACATCCCGAAAATATTTACTGCTAGTTGGTTATATATTGGAAAGCAAACGTGAAAAATTGATATTTTAGCCAATTTTTGCTATTATTGAATGTTTTCACAGATTTTGTTATAGCAAAGAAATTTAATGTTTGAAATTAGTATTTAACTGAGTGCCCTTAAACAAATTTAAATTTTGATGAAAAAAGAAATTTGAAATCCACCGAACATGACATAACAAAAAGACATTTTCAGGGGCAAATCAACTCAAAATCTACAGATAACTAGATCTGCTTATCGCAGTACATGTTTATTCATGTGCATGTAGAAAATACATTCATTTGATAGATCCTAGTAGGTAACCTTCGATGCGGATTTTAGATAAATTCAGTTGCATACTTAGCGACTAATGTTTCCCAGATAAAGAAAAGGGGTTGTCCTTAATTAGAAAATAATGTCAATAACATTTTGATATGAGATTTAAGAGTATAAAGTATGTTTGTTTGTTCAAAATCGTTCGCCTTTTTGCCATGAAAGTTATTTGCATTTTACATGTTTACAGAATTAAAAAAATCAATAATAAGTAATAATATTGTAAAGCTGTAGTTGATGCATCGAGTTCTGCAATAATCGAAAACTTAGCTTTTGCAGTCAATTTTTGCAACGCAATCCGTCCTTTCCAGTACTGTCTTTTCAAGCAAACACGCATACATGATTTCACTTTCTCAAGGTATTATATAAAACTTAATTAAATTAGCACCATACAAGCCGGCGATTAAACTGTCAACTATTCATTATCATCACATAATTTAGTAAGTTGAACAGATCGTGTATGATATTTGCGGTGTAACTTTTAATAGCTGAACGATGGTCGGCAATATGGTTAAGGTCTAGGCGCTGAATGTAACAGTCTGGATGATGTCGTGGTCGCACTGAAGACTTTAACAAACACATGGTCCTTTGAAGTTGTTTGATTAGGCCTCTGTGTATACAAGGATAATTGTCAGGCCAAATCTCCTCCACCGCAGCGAGCTCAATTACAATCCTCATTAGACATTGATAATACTCTTCCGTTGGCTGAAATAACAATAGCGTAAACCCGTGTGTAAATTGAAATCTTCAGAAAACAAACATTTCAAACATTTTATAGAACCATAACCAAAAATGTTTCTCTACTTTTCTACTTGCCTCACGACAAAAGCAACAAAAGCAACGTACAAGGAAGATAAAACTATTGCTTTACTGATAGGTAGACCTTTTAAGAGGTCGCAAACATTGGCGAAAACTGGCTAAAATTTCAAAAATGAATTTTGGGGAAAAATACTTATTGCCACCTAGATTTTAGTAAAGAAATGTATTTAACTATGGATGTAGTTAATGTTTGCAAGCTCAATATAGTCTAATTCATGTTCTAATTACCAAGCACATACTAAAACAAAAGAAAAACCGTTTGCATGAGAACTCTGAAATTCTTGGACAATATACCAAAGCAACTGATATCTGAAATAAGTATTTGCTGGTCTACAATGTTTAGTGCCAATTCATCTAAATAATGTTAGGGTTTTGAAGAAATTCAAGGAAAACTTACTTCTTGGTTAAAACCGAAAGTAGATTTCTATAGATTTCTACTTTCGGTTTGAACCAGGAAGTTAAGTTTTCCTTGAATTTCTTGAAAACGCTCTTACAATTTGGGTAATCTGTGGTGATCCACCAATGACATCAAGTAACTCTGTTCCATGATGTGTTATCTACGAAAAATCAGATGAAAAGAAAATTATAAAGATACATGCCATTGGCCACACTGTGAATACTTATTATTAAACACAAAGAAAAACTAACTCATAACACATGTTAAACTTACTGTTTCGTAAATTCTAAAAAATGATAGATTCTCATTTAGATATTAAGGGTCTACTACTCTCCTCCTTGCACGTTTGTCGATAAAAAAGAAATTAATCAAAACATCAATAACGGCAATATGCCGTTTAATGAAACTTTGCACAAATGAATATTTAATTTATATTAATAATTTATCTTTATTTTGCATATGAAAAGACACGTCAGGACACTAAAGAAAAATTGCGAGATCTAGAAATTCCTTAAGTTTCTAATTTTTATAAATTCACAACAACTAAACAACACAAAACATCAGTCTAAATTCCCACAAGAGTTATATGATACTGACAACAATATCTTGTTTCTTCGTAACTTACATCTATATGAGATATTTGTAAAAGTGTTTTTGACCTTCAATTTCCCTGTCGCTTCCTTGTAGCGTAAACCGGTGACAAACTGTGATTTCTCTTTTCGGGTAAACGTTTTTTTCTTAACTGTTTTAACTATTCTTGATATATGAAAAATGATGATACACTAAACGATAATTTGAGCTAAGTGACATTGAACGGCATTTCGCCGTTATTACGATTTTGATAATTTTCTTTTTTATCGATAAACGTGCAAGAAGATGTGTAGTGGACCCTTAATGATCATGTTCTTCTTATTTTTTATATCTGCGACTTAAACGGATCGGCGCATCAAATACATTGTCTTAGTTAGAAACGTTAAAAACCGTACATATTGCCCTTAAATTTGCAAGAAAATTCAGTTTGAACTTTACCCAGTCTGAAAGCTAGGTACAACTCATAATTGTCGAATGTATAAGACTCTTTAAACACTTACCATACAATGTGCGGAGTCGTTAAGAAACATGATCGCACTATCGATTGACTCTTGAAGCAGCTCCTTGCAAACACTGCAATGATGATAGATGTGGTCCCTTTGTCGTGGAAGTCTTGCCCCAAAAACTACACAGGTCAACTCTGGAAAACATTAAAAGCCAATGTTTGATCTCTTCTTTTGCTTGACTCATTTTCTCTCTCTTGCTCGTCAAAAATCAGTCTTAACACGTTCAGAAGAGAAAATGCATAGCTCGAATAACCATTCCGGATAACACAGCCTAAACACACTGTAAAGAGGAGCAAGGATTCAGACTATGTTCAAATTTAAGGAGACGCCACAAGCAATTATAGAAAATCAAAACCCGAGATATTTTTACCTGAACAAATCAACAAAAGAAGGATTCTGGACATTTTGAAATTATTAACAATTAGTTAAGTATTTAAATGTAGAGAGAATTATTACTTTGAATGTCAACTTAATGGTGTTTTATACTTAAGTTGAAGGATTTACCAAAACGATAGAGTTGATGATGAAGAAGGTGAGAGATAAAGAAACCCTAGAATCAATTATTAAACCTAGCTGAAGGAACGTTTTGATTGGCTGTTGGGTATTGGAATTTTGGTAGTAATTAAGATCTGGTTAAGATCATTTTATGATATACAGTTTATCATTCGAATTCGAAACAATACTCCTACAAACAAGATATTATCTTAATTAAAGTTTAATTGAATGCCTCTTAATTTACTTAAGAGTATATTTGCTTTAAACGTTTATGTGCTTTAAACTGTAAAGTAAATTAGGCATTGAGGTGTCACAGTTTAGAGCAAGGGAAATGGTTCAAATAACATAATTTAATCATTCCACAAATGGAATGTATCTTGACCAAAACACTACATAAACTTCCATCTGTTATAAACCTGTTTGATACATTATGATATTTGTGAAGAGGCCTTAAACAAAGTGAAAAAGGCATATCAGGAACTGCCACATTTAGAAGACAAAACCTCCCCACACAGCCAAGAAAAAGACAAAAACGAGCATGGTTTAAAAATGATTATTTTCAAAACAGACACCACAAACAATACCTGTATAGCGCTTAATATTGGCGGTGTCAAAATTTGGCGTATTTTGAAGTGTTTTATATTGGCGAGGTCATAAATTGGCGCAAACAAACAAGACCGCCAAAATAAAACCCTTGAAGAAAACTTGCAGTTCCAAAATAAGCGTTAACGCAGATCGTCAAAATAAAACATTTACATTTAATATTCAACACCACATTATTTTAATACCAGTGTGAAAACCTAATAACAGTTTGATTCACGGCATATTCTTATTATTCTTTTGTATCAAACTGAGAAAACTGCGGCATAATTATGCGCTTGTGTATCATAGTTGTCTACCATTCAGATATTAGACGGCAGTGTTATTAATTGACGGCGATTTATATTGGCGGTGATTTATATTGGCGCAACTGACCCTGACCGCCAATATAGCCAAAATTAAACCCCCGCCAAAATAAGTACTTATACAGTAACGAAAATGAGAACCCAAGAACAGAGCATTATACCGTTGCTGGTTGGTATTTTTCCCGAACATATTTTCTACCGCCGCACCTCATGGTTGACTCAAATTTACTTGGTGAACGTTGTTGCTTACGATCAGGTCGCCGCAAAAGATTTTAAGATAACTGTGAAGAAAATGCAAGTAAGATACATTGAGTTTAAATCCGGCCGTCAAGTCCTTATTTTCGTTCCGATTCGTTAAAGTTTGATCTAAACTGTACTGCTAACTGGGGAAAATATTGAGTTGGACTCAACCCTGAGTTATGCGGTGTGGACAGTTAAATGCATCAAATCGAGCCTGTAATATGTTCAATGTCTCGTGTGTGGTGGCTTTCAACTTTCGCTTTCATGAGGTATATCGTTGTTCTGTAAATATTAAATTGATTTAATATAATCTTCTTTAAAAATATGGTGCGTCATGTTTGCATATACATAAAATAAGTTTTATTTTATCTGAAAGCATGTTCGATATATAAGTCGATAGATTCTTGACGTGATGAACATGTAGTGTAAATGTACAATGGTTATGGCCCTGATTGCAATTTAAATTGATCTGTTTTTTACTCTGCCATCGTTTTCGTGCTGATTTGACTCCAGGGGCTTTTGACTCAGTAAGGTTATTGAGAACCCACTTTTGCTTAACAATGCTATTACCTTCTTTACTTTTATATGTTTGTGTGTTTTTGCATACACCAGTGTTAAGTTAATGGGTGCAGCTAATTCACCAAGACAACTAGAACATGTTTGTTCATATAAGAACCAGTTTGAGTAACTGTGAGGTCAGTGCACCCTAGAACCTGGTTTAAACCTCATAGTAGAAATTGTTTTTCCACTGACCTTTCCAAGGCGGTAACCCCTCGGGTTCTCACTTTTGTTAATTGTTTTGATGTATTTTTGAAATTGATCATTTAATTAGCCACACTCATATTTCTACTTTACCTTTTGGCTGTGTTAGGAGGCTATATATTCTGGATGTAGCCTTTTCTGATATGCATACTTCGCTTTTTTTTACAGAGTTGGTCTGGAAAAAACGTTCAACGTGAAATAGCTATCAGTATCCGAATCAATATTGATTTGACATTCTCAGAAGACATACATGTAATTCTAAAATAAAGAGCTACAGCTGCAGTTGCAGTCGTTAATTATATCATGGTTTCTGCAGCTTTTTGCATGCAACGTCTGGTGGGGATAGAAACGCTTTCTCCTAATCTTGACGATGACGTTTTTCCTAATACGTAATTCATCAAGAAAAATTATGCCATACACGTTTATAAACGCCGCTCACCCTAAATGCGTTTTGCTAAGCCATTGTTTCCTCTTTTAGGGCGAACTCATTCTTATATCTGGGGACATCTCTCCGCTGAACATGGAATGGTACATGTATTAATCTGAAAATACCGCTTTGAAGGTTCCATGTTCACCGCCAAATGAACACCATCGTTTGGGATGGACCAAAATTGTACTGTTTAATGGTGTAAATATAGAGTATCGCTCTACCCGGGATACATGTACGGCGGCCTTGGCAGAAATATGCATTTCCATTACTGCTCATTAGCAGGCTCATTTTAACCGAGCCTGCACTATTTTCATATTTGTTCGATGGCTTTCAAAGATACCTTTTTCTCTATAAATAATTGACAAGCTAACTGTTCTCAATGAATATGAATGATGTCAGCAAATTGTTAGATTCTGTACAAGGTGATCACGCACTATGGTTGGACGGCGGCACTTCTCTGAGCATAGATTATTTAATAAATGTGACCCTCGGAATATTTGTAAAGTGAAAGTGATGCAGGTTTACGTTCTCTTGTTTTGATAATTTACAATATAGTTATAGTCTTGATTTGTGAATATGTTAAATACTGAATTATCAAATATTTTTATTTATGTTGCATTCAACACTATAAATTACTATCTAAATTATTAATCACAGTAAGTTGTTTTAGTAAGAATTTACTGTTGATCAGGTATGATATTTTAACCGCATATAAAAAAGTACATTCACTTTCATAGCTGCTTAACAGGGACAGATAATGCCGAGGACATAATTGGATAATTACAAGCAGGAAAAGTTATCATGAGAAAGTCTTTCCAAAATAATCTGAAATGAAAGTAATTAAGAACAGGTGATAATCATTCTTGTTGTTAGATGCATTCTTCTTTGTGCTTATAACATATTCAAGTTTTCCATCAATAATTCAACTTCTTTTAAAGAAATAAGAAATGTTAAGGTTGGCGTTAAAGTCATTCAATTGAAGCACAGCTTAAAACAGATATAATTTTTTCGTTAATAAAGATGATCTATAAACGAATAAAGGAGTTCTCATTCTTTTTGTCAGAAACTTTCTGTAATACTATGTAGATGATATAATTCAAGTATTGAGTTAATATAACCAGTACTCTGAAAATTATAAGAAATATTGAGTTTCAAATTATAGTCATTTAAAAGGGCCAGGAGTTATCATTCTGTTTGTCTCAGATGGCTTTCTTCATGTAAGTGACATGTTCCAGGTATTAAATAGACATGACAAGTACGTTCAAATATATATGATGCATTATTTTTTAAATATGGAAGTTGGGGAACTACCGGATGCCGCGCCGCCTGCGAAAACGCCACGCCGCCACCGACGATGCCGCGTCGCCACCCACGATTACGCGTTGCCACCGACGACGCAACGCCGCCAACGACAACGTCGAAGGCTACACAAAATGCACTTTTCTAAATTCAACCCATATTACCTTATCGTTATAAAAGGCGAAATATATGCATAATCATATATATTTTAAGATCAACTACCTAAACGAGAGCAATTACACAAGAATGTTGCCATTTGAATTGGTGGCACCATTACAAAACTAACTTGACTTTATAGATTGGTATTCAAAGAAGACAAACTTAGAAAACGCACCACTGCATAGCTTTGGCTTAAACAATACTAGGATTTATATAGCTTTCCTATTGCATACAAGCAATCGGCATGTGGTGAACTAAACTATACTGTATACATGTGAGACATTTTTTGCCAATTCATCTTAATCGTCCAAAATAAGAATTGTCACGCCTGTTGTAAAGCGTCAAAACATCGCCATTGAATTTAAATCGATACGCCAATGAAGAAAAAGTCTGACAGTTGTGGGTTTTTATCTACTGCTCCTGATTTTCCATACTATAGTAATAGAGCATGGCCGAGGAGAAAATATTGTTTTTAAGCGTTTAAAGTTAAACATACAAACTATGAACAAGTATACAAGTATACGCAATGTCATAATTATATTTGATTCAAGAATTTTTAACAACTGAGAAAAAAATATCTGTTTAAGTTATGAAAATTATACATGTTTAGTTGACGGTTTCCCCACATAAATTACATTAAACATACATGTTTACATTACATCAAGCAAGTTGAACGAATTGTTGTAAAAACTCCGTTGACTCTATGATTTATTTTTAAAAATGGACATACGTATGGGACACTGTAAAAATATGTAAGTGTTATCGCAATTAACCTCTGGGATTCCTTGTTGTAATGTTGGTGGAATTGGCAAGGAAAAATAAATTGCGAAAACGTCCAAATTTAAAAAAGAAAACAAAGAAGGCTTTGTTTGATACCTTATAAAACTGTTTTATAATATTAAAATAAAAAATAAAAGTTTTAATTGAATGTCACTAAATTTGCCAGCTTCAAACAGTTCCAAAAGGGCAATAGTGCCTTATCTCAAAATAGTTATTGTTAGCTGTTCATTGGCTGAATTTATTTTTAGTTCTCGGAATCTCTGAATACGAGCAAAAACATCAATCATGCTTCTTTAGAGAAAACTTGCATTTAAATCTGTATGAACTAGTCTATTTAATGTCGCTTGCTGCCTAACGTATATCTAGTTTAGCTGTGTTTTCTAATGTACGAATTTTCATTAACAGCATACATTTACAACTTTCTGTTTTCATTCTATTGATTTTAAGACAGTTTAGAAACGCCTGACAAGATTCGGCTTAAGCAAAAATTCGTTTGTATTTAATATATTTTTCATGAAGTTCAAACGCTTGGTCATTGAAAAAAAACAACATTATGCTGGGCATAGTCCATAGATTTTATTGTAAACATTATTACAGTAAAATAAAGACATTGTTGACTGCAATGGCTTGGTAAAAAAAAATACTGAACAATATAATGTAAACAGTTTGTAAACTTTTTTTTATAATAGCACCTATTAATAAGGTATTACAAGTTTGTCATTCTTGAATTCCCACCAGTTTTAACCTGATGACTTTTTTGTTATAATATCAAGTCATCGTATACAATAAGTTTCTGTTGTGATTTTATAAAAAAAATGTTTGATGTGTGCTTTACAAACCAATATTAACATGTTTAATTATTTGTCAATGCAGAAAAAAAACTTGTTTTACACACAATGTTATTTCCAATATAAGTATCATGCATGAGTGTGAGATGAAGATGGAAAAATCTGTCACCGAGGGTTAACTGTTTTGCGGGAACGAGGCTCTGCCGAGTTCCCGCCAAAACAGTTCACCCGAGGTGACAGATTTTTCTATCTTTACGGAATGTCTCATGCAAGATACTTTTTCTTGCATACCTTTTATTATTTATAACATTTGTGTGTATGTATACAAACTAATTTATTTTTCTTATGCTGGATTATTGACCTTAACACAAACCTTTTTATAAACGACGTCACTAACTTAAATATATATTACATCAGATACTTGAAGACGTGACGTCACTCGTTCTACATAGGATCGAAATTTCCTACACTGGTGAAAAACACCGGATGACCTGATCTGGTATGCAAGAATAGTTCATCTTCTGCATGTACCACGAGAATAATAAAAACACAACAGCCACAAACAAACTCAGTTTTAAAGAAAAATTATTGAATATATCGAGCAAAGTAATGTTCATGAAACACACACTAAGATGCAAGAAGAGAGTATACATTTTTCTGTAAGATAAATAGAAAATAACGCTCTACCAACGCTAATTGAAGTTGAGTTTCCGGATGGTCGATGCACAACACCTTAACAACAAGATATTTACCGTAATTTGGTACAATTTGGTACAAGAACACTATGCAAAGCATCAATAGGGGCTTGTTGATAGTGTATGCGTATATCTATGAGTATAGGTAATGTCGCAAAATGAACTTCATTTTTACCTAGACTTACATTAAAAACTACAGGGACAAGTCTTAAAGTCTAATGTTTACCATAAACCACAAGGGCCGCCCACAGCCTTAATTCCACGTTCATCGATAAAAAATATCAAAATCTCTATGACGGCATTATGGCGTTCAATTGAACTTTAGACAAATAACAGTTACATGAAATAATGTATCTTTATTTTGCATATATTAAGAGTTACATAGATAAGAACAGTTAGAAAAAATAGATCTAAAGATTCCCTAAAGTTCTATTATCTAAATTCTACATAAATTCACAAAAACTAAACAACACAAACATCATTTAAATGCCAACATGAGTCAACAGGACACAGCAGTATTGTTGTCAGGATCATTATACCCATTTCGACATTAAAACATTTTGGAAAAAAAATAGGCAATTTGCGATCTACCATTTTATAAAGGTGGCAATTGAGCAAATAAACAACAAGGCGATCAATATCATGGTTATGACGCCAGAATAAATATACGCGTTATTCAGACTAAATACGCAGCATCTGTTAAGTTTCCTGCATAATTTTACTATGTGCTCGTTTCTATTATTGTCCTGTCTTTCATTTAAGTTATATAACTGTAAGTTTTTTGTCAAAAACCAAAAATCACTTATATATTTAAAACAATTACACAATTCTACAATCAAAGAATTAATCACACTAAACTAACAAGGAGGAAAATGCTACACACCAAACTTAATAACAAAATGAAATTCGATATATAGACATCTTTCAAATATTGAATATTTTGTGGTATCCTAAAATTTCGCGTGGTCAAATTCTTTGCGAGAAAGCCAATAATTATATTCGCGCGGGCTTTAGTTCGCCCAATAGCATTTCTCTATTATGTTTAGAAAGTTATTGTTACATGGCGTAACTGCGATATGGCTTAAATTCGCATATTACATGTAATTTAAGCGAGACATTCGCAAAATTTAAATTGGCTCGAAATATCATGATGCCACAGTTAAATAATTGACTGGCACGCATCATCTCAGGTATACATCAATACGATTAAGACGGCAATACAATGCCAAAGGTTTCATAAAGGTTTCAGGTGTCATTGAACAAGTTAATTGGATATTAATGGTTTTTGAAATGCTTTGTTTCAGTCGATATACCCGATGTTTCGCATTAAATACGGTCACCGAATTAAAATACCCTATAGCGTGATACTATTTATGATATTTTCGGTATTCTGTCAGAATCAAACTGATCACTGATTGGTTGTTTCTACACAATTAGTTGGTGACAATAGGGTGATAAAATGTAACATGACATGATAAAGTAATTGTTTACTAATAAGTGCGTGGTTTAGAATAAGTCTTAAGATACGTCAGGATTTCCAAAAGAATCAATGCATAAGAAACAATCTGAATTTTGCTGATCGTTATCATGATGATACTTTACTCAAAGTTTACGTAATTTCATGCGATTTATCATAACCGAGCTGAAGTGATTCCTCGTTTCATAAAAGATCTTTAGTTTTCCTGAATTAAATGCATATGACTATTTAATATCATGCAGATACTGAGGTAATAAACAATATAATAGCAATTTCGAGCAATGAGGATTGACGTTTTCTTTTTTTCTTCTCTATCGGCGGGGGAGGTTTTGGGGTGAGATGGATAGGGTTTCAAAATTCCAATATTTTCACTATCGTCTACAATTACAGCCAAATATAGGGTTTACGATGACTTAGAATGAAATTCATCAGAGTGAAATAATCAGAAACATTATTCTGAAAATAGGAAATAACTAGCCGTTTATTTTAAAATAAATTCTATTTTTTAGTGAAGACTGAAATAATACTTTGCCAGACCTTTTGCTATTATCATTTAAAGTATCCACGACTATTTAATAAAATGTAATGTCTAATGTAAAGTTTTAGAAGTAAATGATAATGTAATAGTAAAGCCATTATTATAATATACACATTTTTTGCATATTAGATACACAAAACAACCTAAATTATGAGTGTTCACAACCTAAAATCTCTGAGAACTCATATCATATTCTATCTATGACTTCATTAATTTATTGCAAGATACCATTTTCAACTTAGTTTCAATGAGTCGCTGTTAATTGTGATGAAGAATTACTTCGAAAGGGACTCAACTCAATTATGTTTTACCTTCAATACTCTATAGCGATTATCTTCATGAATTGCAGTATCAAAGGAAGATTTAACAGGGTTTGATTACGGTATCACGAACTTTTTATTACAAAAGGATTGCGTGATCACTAATAAAGTTTCCTCAACCTTCATGGTGTCTAGCCTTTTCTCTCGTTTAAATACCAAGTGTTGTATCGCCCTAAACTCTCTCTTAAACACAAATGTTGCCTCCCCATAGTTTCTCTTTTAAACACCCAATGTTGTCCCGACCAAAACTCTTGCTTAAACACAAATTTTGTCTCGTCCTGGTATCTCGTTTAAAAACCAAGTGTTGACTCGGGCTAAACTCTCGCTTAAACACCCAATGTTGTCCCGCCCTAAGCTCTCGCCTTAAGACAAACACTAGAGTTCTTCTGGAATACATCTATCACACTTCAGAATACAACACGACGCAAACCATTTCACAACAAATTGTTGCAACAACAGTTCAAAAATAATTATCTTGCTTTTATGCAATTCATACATGTTGTATTTAGTCGAACTAAATGTAAAACCACTTTTCGTTCAGATGTCTTTTTTCAACCTCTTGGTATCTTGATGTACAAAGGTAACATCAAGATTAAGTGTTTTGTTGGTTAACTGACAAACGGTAACGTCGGTTTGGTGTTCAAAGGTTATGCTTTTCTAATGTAAACGTAACTTCGGTTTATTTTAAAAGGATTATGTGAAAATATTAATAAATATAGGTGACAAGTTTAAATGTTATGAAGGCAATTGTACAGGATATCGCGTTACTTTGGTTTAGAAGATTAAATTAGGCTTACACGTACAAAGGTAACGTTTTTATGTTAGCGGTGACGCCGGCTTGGTGCATAATTTTAACATTTGTTTTGCCTAAAAGAATATCAGTGGTAGGTGTACGAAGGTTACGTTTGAGAAGAACATGCTAAAATGTCATCGTATTTTTCAGATACATCTCTGAACAATCAACAATTTAAATAGATTTATAAGGGAAACGGTGCAAGGCAATATCGTAGTAAGTAAATACAAAACATAAAATGAAGTTTTCTATGTGAAGTAAGTGATGAATGTAAATGCCACTTAAACCCGAGAAAGAGGAAATAGAGACACTGATACAAACAAGCCGGTTTAAACCTTAGTTAGGTGGATTAGGTGATAAAAATGTGTCGCTATTGAAACTTGTGTAAGGGAGAGTATTACACGAACATAATAAAGGCCGCTGTAACATGTGCTAATGGTGTAAGGAATAAGCATAGATTCACTCTAAAACATGTTTGAGGGGAGTAAGGAATTTACCATAAGTCTTTAGTTCTTGGTAACTGGCCAAAGTCAAACGATTAGCCCTGTTTACCGACAATCTGCGTAACAAAAATATGTCATGGTGTCTTAATTGACATGACAGCAATAACTAAGTGTTCTAGTTGTTTTATTTATTGTTAAGATCGATTATAATTATCTTGAAATGTCTATATTACTGAAATGTTAAAGCACAAATTTTTGTACAGTAAAAACAGTTGCCGACGAACAAGCACGCAGATGCTAGCATGTTCTTGTTTTACAAATGAACAATTGGTTAGCTTCATAGACGTTGTGAAGGAAAACGCTAAGTATAGAAATGCCACGTCTTTATAATATGTTTTTGTCGTCTGACAATCGTATATATCCAATAAATGCCCTGCTGTTGAGGTTTTATTTCAACATAATTCTTTGTAAATTGGAAAACAAAAATATAGTTGAATGTTGTGTTTTGTGAGTGTTGCGATTCCTGATATGCATATATTACTTTATTTAGTTTATTATATCACAAAATGACATCTGAGGATCAACAATAGTGAAAATGTTATCATCGTTAATCTTTTATTCAACGGGTCATATATAATTACACTAACATTTAAGTTAACGGCTGAAAATACTAAAAGTGTTTCTGTTGAACTGTATAAGGGTTGCTCATTCACATTTTACGCTAGAAGTAGCCGCAACAATGTGGGGAATTTATAAAATTTCATTGCGCGTTTCGTCTGTTATTAAGACACATTTAATCTGACATTGCTTGTCTGAGCTTAGATTAACTGTCTATTAGTAAGTGAATTAAAATATTCCGTTTCTGACAGCACAATAAGCCTTCGGCGTTTACACAATAAAAGGAGTATTATAAAAACGCAAGATTAAAATAAACAAAGAAATTACTAAAATATGAAATAACCATCAACGACTAACATTCTAAAGGCTCTAAAATTATCTATAGTACATATGTTATCGGCATTAATTTTCACGGAATATGATTCTAATTTAAATGTCATTGACTAACGTGCAGTTGCACACACTATGCTTGCAGGTAAACAAAAGGGTGAACGAAATATGCAACAGTTCGCGGTCATGTTGAATGTCGTCTTCGAAAGTGATAGTAACTCATTTACATATAAGCATCGCTGCGGCAGCAGAAAACTTGGATGGCCTAGGTACTAATGCTTGTTATAGTCGAAGCACTCTATAATTCTAGGTTGAACTAATTCCAACATAAACTTTTTTCTCAAAATATTGCAGTAAATAATTGTCTAAAAGTCAGGAAAAAAGTCCTCAATTTTTTGCTTAGTCATATTAGTAAAAAAATAATTTTAATTTCACGACTTTTCTTGAAAAACTAAGCGGTCTTTATACGCCACCATAGATCGAAAAAAACGGAAACGGTGTCCACGTAAAAGATACGCTAATTGGTTACACAGACACTTGTTTAGGGGTCCTTTGCTGGCCCTATATGCCTATAGAGCTATATAGGCCTTTATATAGGCTTACAGGTCTCTAGATCCAAAAGTGGGCAATTTCAGGAAATAAACGGATGGTCTACAGCATGAGCTACAACTACAATCACTTAGAACACAAAATATCCCAGCTTTCAAAAAAATAACAGTTCATACATAACATAACCATGGAAAGATAACCAACTAAACAGATCTCGGAAAAATACATGATCCTATTTGCACATTAATTTCGAAGACAAAATGGTAACTTACCGAACAAATGTTGATTCCCGTTGATAGATCCTTTGATTATCTTTCCTATGACACTAGTAACTAAACATAAATTCGTCTATTGGTGGAGAAAATCCAAATTTATTATCAAAATCACTGAAGTTTTCACATTTTTGTCCGCGGAATCTGTTCTTTTCCGAAATTATGCAAAATACGTCATTTCCGGAAACGCCCAAAGTTTCAAAAAATGAGTAAATTATAAAAAAAATGAAGAAATTATTTGACAATCGTTTGAAAGAAAGCTTGAAACTAACAAGCAATCTCGGTAAGTGTCTGTTGTTTTGATGGTTAACATTATATTTACTTGATTTTTATTTAAATTACAAATTGTACGTACAGGAAACATACCGACGTTTTGCGGACGTTCAGAATTTTCCACTGAATTTAACGTTTTTTTTTAACCCGGCTCTAATGCGCAGCCAAGTCGTTTTTCACATAAACCGGGCTTAATCGGAAAAGAACAGATTCCGAGTGAAAACTTCCATAAATTTTGATAATAAATTTGGATTTTCTCCACCAATAGGCGAGTTTATGTTTATTTACTAGTGTCATAGGAAAGATTATTAAAGGATCTATCAACGGGAATCAACTTTTGTTCGGTAAGTTACCATTTTGTCTTCGAAATTAATATGCAAATAGGATCATGTATTTTTCCGAGATCTGTTTAGTTGGTTATCTTTCCATGGTTATGTTATGTATGAACTGTTATTTTTTGAAAACTGGGATATTTTGTGTTCTAAGTGATTGTAGTTGTATCTCATGCTGTAGATCATCCGTTTATTTCCTGAAATTGCCCACTTTTGGATCTAGAGACCTGTAGGCCTATATATAGGCCTATATAACTCTATAGGCATATAGGGCCAGCAAAGGACCCCTAAACAAGTGTCTGTGGTTGGTTACACGACATTTTGGAGTTTTAACAAATGCATTTTTTGCGGTAAGACATATTAAAATTGATTTTATTTATGAAATTGTATTGTAATAAGTATTCTCTTGCTATCAAAACCATAACATAAGTGGTATTTCTTTGCAGTTGAATCTGGACAAGATTTATTATATATTCGCGAGTTACAGATAAAGTGGCAAAATAATTAAATATGACTAAAATATTTGAGTTCCAAACAAGAACTCGCGATATTATTATAAAGAAAAGATTTAAAAACCTCAATTTCAAGAAAGAATGAGGAAAAAATAAAGTTATTACTTTTTAGGTCACGCGCTCTGCAAACTTTTTTAAAACTACGGAAGCGCAGAAAGATCAGAATGTTATATTTTCGGCTTATTAGTTTTAATTGAAAAAGAATTGTTTTCACCTATTTTTTTTCAAAGTGTGTGCACGTTTATTTGCAATTTTGCTGAAAAGGGATATTTTATGGAAATCTCATTAGCAGTGTAAATATAAGTCATTGTGATGTGGTAAAATTTTTTAAAATTGCACAAATTTATAAAATATGTTTTCAGTGATCAAAGTGTGTGTGTTATCTGTAATGAGAACGATGAACGACCAACTTCAAAGCTTGGTGAAAAGGGATGTCAAGGACTTATATCTGCAAGCAGTTTGAAAGGTATCATGTATATCAATGATGCACTACACTTTTAGCATCCAATAAAAGTAAAAATCTCATTTATTATTTGACAGTAATACTGCTTGGATTTGTTTCACACTTTTTATAATAATAAAAAAATGTTAAATTTTGTATCCCACATAAAAAAGGTAAACTTCTTTGATTAGTTTTCTATTTTACAATACAATGTTTTTCTATTAGTGATAAAATTTACCCCCCTTTGTATTCTATAAGTGTCATTAATGGATACTGCTCGGAGTTCTTGAAAAAGGTATACAGCTTGTATTCGACATACTAAGAAAAAAGTCATTTTAATTTCACTTTTAACTAAAAGATACCCTCTGAACTATTTTTAGGGGATAGCCTTGCTGTATCGGTTGGCCAAGTTGTTCATCAGGATTGTAGACGATTATATTGTCACCAAAATCACACAAGAGCTTCTCTTGCTAGTGAATTCTCAAGTCCAAGGACAAGAAAATCATTGACTGACTCATTTTCATTTCAAGAGAAGTGTATCTTTTGTGGCACAACAGCAAAGTCCACTGCAAATAAGTGAGGAAATGATGTTTTTCCAGTGAGAACCTTGGATTTTCAAAACAGTATTCGAAAGGTATGCAATGAGAGAATCGACAGCTGGGGTAACACTATGCTGGGCAGATTAGAATATGCCCAAGACTTGCCTGCTGTAGAAGCTAGGTATCACCAGACATGTAGTGTGAACTTTAGGACAGGGTGTAATATACCTTCTCAGCACCAAACAAATGAACAAAAAGTGAAACGTAAAAAGGGTAGGCCATCTAAAGTGCATGTTGAAACAGCATTTCTGGAAATTATTAACTATTTTGAGAACAGTGAAACTGAATTGGTGACAGTTTCTGATTTGGTAAAAAGAATGTCTGATCTTTGTGATGAAGCATATAGTAATGCAACATGAACAAACGATTTTTAGAGCACTTTGGTGACAGCATCATCATATCAGAACAAAATGGAAAGCATGATGTTGTAGCTTTCAGAACTACAGCTCATGAAATATTGCATAAATTTTAAAAAGGTCATTTATACAATGACAGTGACACTCAGAAAAGGCTTTGTTGACTGCAAAGCTTATCCTGAATGAAATAAATCTCTGGATATTAGCAAAGAGATGTATCCTCAAAGTGCAGAAATAATGTCTTTTGATTCCAACCTGAATTATGTGCCTGCTAGCCTTCAGGATTTTCTAAGACAACTGATTGATAATAAAAACTGTGAAAAGAAAATAGCATCTATAGGACAAACTATAGTACAGGCTTCGATTCCTCGTAGTATTATTACACCTTTACAGCTTGGTCTTGGCGTACAACTGCATCACCAGTTTGGATCTAGGGCTTTAATTGAGACATTACCCAGTCTTGGGTTTTGTTCTTCCTATCAAGAAGTACAGAAATTTGAACGTAGTGCTGCAGCAGTTTCAGCAGGTGTTGATGTCAATAACAACAACAACAATGGCGAATTTGTACAATTTGTAGCGGACAATGTCGATCACAACACTTGTACTTTAGATGGCCAGAATACATTTCATGGAATAGGAATTATCGCTACTGTTACTCCTGAACTTAAAACTAGAAAAACTATTCATAGAATTAAAGTTTCAAATGAAGAACTTGTATCTCTTGGAAAAATTGAAATATATTTTTACAACCAATCAAACAACAACATGGAAATGCTGAAATTTAAAAATTGGTGGATTTGGCCAATGTTGAAGAACCACTAACAGACTTGGACTTTGTGTTCAAAATTTCCAGGCCACTTGGAATTCAAACACCTTCATGGTCTGGGTTTATGCAAGCAGTTAATGTTGGAAATCATCCGGGGCGTTCCTCTGTGCTACTGCTTCCAATGATTGACATGAACCCAAGTGACATCACATGTGTATACTCAACCCTACATTTTGTGGTGAGACAGTCAAAATCGATGAACTGCAAAGCAATACTGACTTTTGACCAGCCATTATATTGGAAAGCCTTGAATATTGTAACAAATGAACCACCAACAAGTGAAGTCAAGTCAGTAGTGTTGCGGCTTGGACCTTTGCATGCAGAGATGAGCTTTTTGGGATGCATTGGAAGAGTGATGGAAAATTCTGGACTTCAGGAGCTTCTTGAAACTGTGTATGCCCCCAATACTGTAGTTCATATGCTGACTGGAAAAGCGTTTGAAAGAGCTGTGCGTGGCCATTTTCTTGTTGATGATGCATTGAATTCAATTTTGATCGAGAAACTATTAAACACATCTGATTTATCAGTTGCTGATTAGGACTTAAAAAGAACATTAAATCATACACAAAGTCTTGATCTTCAAATTACAAAACAAGAGATAGAACATATCAAGAGTCTAATAAGTAAAGTTTTAAGTAAAGAAGAAGTTCCATGTAAAGACTTCGCAGTACAGAAATTAGTGACAGCTTATGAGTCCTTGAAAACAAATCTGAAGCAGTATGATACTGCCAAGTTGTGGTTGCAGTACATGGAAATGATAGACAACTTAAAACGGTTCATCATAGCTGAAAGGACAGGGAATTGGCCACTTCATCTGAAAGCCTTGCAGCAAATGTTACCATATTTTGCAGCTGCTGGGCATAATCTGTACTTGAAGTCTGGCTACATGTACCTCCAACAGATGCAAGAACTGTCAGACACAAATCCAGACGTTTACCAAGCATTTAGTAATGACCTTCATGTTGTCAGAAGGAGCAATAGATTTTGGGCAGGATTGTCTACAGATCTCATTATTGAGCACGTTCTGATGCGTAGTGTAAACTCTGTAGGTGGTTTAACAAGAGGTCGTGGAATAACAGAAGCACACAGAGCGCAGTGGATTCTAGCAATGCCAGCTACATCAGATGTCAACTTTGCGATGCAAGAGTTCACAGAATGTAGACACGAAACAAGCGACCAGCATAAAGATTGTTATGAACCTAGAAAACAGAGAGACACACAAGACAGGCAAACGTTTGTTGAATTTCTTAAAGACAGGAGTCCATTCGTTGAAGAAGAATGTTTGAGAAACATTGAAACAGGGGTGACTGCAGGCCCGTCAGTAAATGCTCAGTATGCAGAAGATATTGGCAAAAGCATCGTTTCTGAAATGATAGACAAAAATGTTTTACATTTTACGTTTAAAAGAACTAATCAGATAAAAACGTTTGGCACTGAAGGCAACCTAAAAGTCGATGGAGAAGAAATACACATAGACCCCCAGCTATTATTTCAGAGGTTTATCACTGTATCGGATAACTCCTTAGATGATACAGAAGACGTATTTAGACACGAACTGTCTGCAAATCCATCTTCATTGTTCGATTCATCAGGACTCATGCGTGAAGCTCAGAAGCCCCAGTTGGCAGTTGCAATCTGGGAGCAAGGGAACTGTGGGGTCAATAAATTAAATCAAGAAAATCTTCAGTATGTTTTAGATGGTGGATCACTGATCCAGCGAATGCCTTGGGATTATGGTTGCACTTACGAAAGTATTTGTAAAAATAAGTAGATTTTGTTGAAAAACATTATGGAAAAGCGCATATAGTATTCGATGGCTACCGTTATGAAACTTCAACAAAGGAAGTAACCCATGAAAGACGATTAAAAGGAAAAAAAGACATCAAGATCAATTTTGATGGCAATTCCAGCTTCAAGTCTAAAAAGGATGTGGTTTTATCAAAAAGGGACAACAAACAACGATTTATTGATATGTTGGGGACAAGTCTAGAAGAGAATGATTGTCATGTTTTGCATGCGGACGCAGATGCTGATACTCTTATTGTCCAGACAGCCATTATATCAGCTCAAGAACGTCCAACAGCAGTCATCGGCGAGGACACTGATCTCCTAGTGCTCCTTTGTTACCATGCTCATAAAGATTTGAATAAATTGTACTTGACTTCTGAAACAAAACAAAATTTGAAGAAAAATAAAATCTGGGATATATTACAAACACAAAACACTATTGGCACAGAAATTTATCATCTTCCTCCCTTTATCCACGCATTTTCTGGTTGTGATACCACATCGACGATTTACGGTATTGGGAAAGGTGCGATTTTCAGAAAGACATTAACCGATGTTTATCTTCGACAACAAGCATCAGCCTTTTTTGGAAGCCATTCTATTCATGAAGAAGTTGAAAAGGCCGGTAAAGAGATCTTCAAGCTAGTGTTTAATGGTAAAAAACTGGAAAGTTTGAACCATCTACGCTTCAGAAAATTTGTACTGAAAGCCAATACTGGATCGACGTTTGTTCAAGTGCAGTGTCTTTCTCCAACTGAAGCAGCAGCAAGATTTCACAGTTTCCGTGTGTATATACAGGTTCAGACATGGATTGGAAACGAGCTTATTCCTGTTGAATGGGGTTGGTGTTTGAAAGGGAATAAACTAATTCCAGTGAAGACAGATCTTCCAGCAGCTCCTACTAGATCACTGAAAGTAATAAGGTGTAGCTGTGAAGTAAACTGTGAATCCAGGAGATGTACCTGTAAAAAACATGGGCTCCAGTGTTCTTATGCTTGTGGTGAATGCAGGGGAATTGATTGTAGCAACAAATCTGAATCTTTACTTGGAGACATAAATAGTTAAACAGATTACTGCTGAATACTGCTAAATATGCTGTATTTTGTATAGGGAGCATTGACGATTTCATTAATAAGACAATTTAGCAAATTTCAGCTGTTGGAGGCATCATTGCAATCAGTATCATTTGTTTATTAACAAGACATTTAGACTAAAATTTATGTCAGGTTATGTTTTGCAAATAAAGCACTGCTATTTGCAACTACATGTATACCTGCTTTAAATCAAATATGTGTATTGTTGGCAGTTTCACTTAATTTTCTTGATCATCGTAAAGTGGGTGGGGTAATTTTACACGGAAAGAAAATAAATTCACCTGTATTATTGATAATATATTTTTTACACATAATATATAGGACAACATATTAAATTTTGTTCTATAACTAAGAAACCAGGTTTGTTTTGAAAATGTGTCTGCAGATTTTTTTTTTAAACTACTGAAATTTTACTTGCGTTCTGTTTCTTTGAATGGGTATGAATATTTCTTCATCAAGTTTTGATATGTGCGCATTAAATATTCTTGAGGACTTTTTTCCTCTAATGCATGGACGTCTATATAATCAAAAAATCATAAACTCGCTATGTTGGAATTTGTTTAAGGTTGGTCATGTATTTCGGCTAAATTGCCTGGACTATTAGTATTTGCTACTAGTTTATTTGCATTTAGGCAATACTTACGAAATCATGGGGAGTATACAGGGTTAACTTGTACATGTATTTATATTCAACATATGGCTACCGCTTCTTAGCAAAACTGTGATATTTCAAAATAAATTCTATATTATTTTTCTCACTTAAATGTTTGTTATTATTAACTGGTCAAAAACAAAATGGTTATGACGTTTTAAAGAAGCTAAAAGGAAACAAGTCTAGGCGGTCCCCTGATCAGAATATGGCATTTTTTACTCTTTCCTCTTCTATTTGCACGACAGTGACAGGGGTTTGGGAGGTTGTATAATGTTAATGATCGACCTGTTTCTATCGTACTCTTGCTGATTTGATAGGGACTTTGGTCTCGGTAATGTCTTGAAGTACAAACATTTTGTGTTTGATAATGCCGTTAGCCACGTGTTTTACACGTCTGTGTGATTTTGCACGCACGTTTGTCGAGCTGATGTGTCAGTTGAAGCTAATTTATTAGGTTTATGTAATACAAACTACCAACCATGTCGATGCATCGAAACCATAATTCAAACTTACACTTGCTGGGAACAATGTATGATTTATTAAACTGAACAGTCAACATCTGTGCCAAGTAATTGTGAAAGTCAATGATGCATTACAATGTAACAAGTCAACTTTGTATAGGCATTAATCATATAGACAATGTTCAGAGCCAAACAATATTTCATAATGGCGATTTATTAAGTATACGAGGAGACACAAGAAAAGTATGATACAAGCGGACACAGTTCTGATCTTGGATCTCTCCATGTGGCCCTGATATTCAGGGTACAAACGAAAGTTCTACATACGACATATTGTCTTGGTGCTGTGAACATAGGTAGTAACTTATTTTTATATCCGAAAAAGTAAAAAAAGCCACAGTGCGGAAACGACCCATAACATAATTTCGCCCTCTCCATGTGACCTTGATCTCCGAGAAACAAACCTACAAACCTCAATCTGCAGGAGACACAGTGTCTTGACATCTTCGATGTGGCTTTCAAAGTTCTCTGTCATCGATTTCAAATCCCAATTCTCTTTCTGGTATGAAAATAAGATGTCCAAGATGAGCATAGCTCGTCGTAAAATCTAAGTTAACAATGTTTTTATTTTTTTTTGGGGGGGGGGGGCGAGTATGGGGAATAGGATTTTATAATTTGCTCCCCAGCAAAACAAATACATAAAGTAACATTTTGGAAATCTAATTTTTCTATTGAACATTTTTAAAGGCATCAGCACTGATTTTAACGTTTGTTTTAAAAACCTTTATCCGGGAGAAGCATGCTTAAAATCGATTTATTACTTTCTTTGTAATTTCCATAAATCTTATTTATCTGTTTTATCTGATTTCCCTTTGCATATTAATTGATATTCACTTTAATATGTGACCTATTATACAAATTTTACGTTACTTAAAAAGATTACACGATTTTTTAAAGCGTTGTTAATTCGGTATTGTTAAGATCACTTTCAGTTTTCACGACAGTGCCTGTGATTTATAGCAAAGAGTTGTCTAATCGCTGTGAAAAACATTTCGGCTGTTCGATATAGCATTAATTATTTTTGCCGAATGCAAGGTAGACGTTTAATATTTACTGATTCTATTCTAAATATACAAGTGTAAGTTATTGTTTATTTGGGAGCCTGTATGAGCTTGCTGATCAGGCCCAGCGCTTGGCGAACGTTTTATTTTTCTAAAAGCCCCCAAATAACTGATAACGTATATAATTGTCAAAATTACAAGCAGTCGCCGCCTAAATTACATATATGGACATACACAACATCAATTGTTAACGTTATATAAGGACTCGTACAAAGATTTTATGAGAATATGTTAGAAATCAAGTATGCGATTACTTTTTCGGAGAACACCATGGGATTATACATTATTTTTGAAAGAAAACCTTCAAAACGATCGGCGAACATCATGGGTAAATGTGTCTACGGAATGTTGACATCAAGAAATGACGTTACAAATATGAGCAGTCGGTATTGCTTATCAGGTATTTCACGGTAAACATAACATTCTATAATCAAAATTGAGCGCAACTCAATATTTTTTACCATTAAACAGTACAATGTCGATCCATCCCAAAAGATGGTATGCATAAGGCGGTGGACAAGGAACCTTCAATGCGGTATTTTTAAATGAATACCATTTGATGTTCATCACTCTATGGTCCCGTGGTTCAAACTTCAAAAATACTGCAATGGCTCAAAATAATTTCAACCATGATAATTCCAGATTGTATAATTTTGTATTGAGATCGCATTCTTGGAAATTAAATCATACACATATATAACAAGAGTGCCAAACTGACACAAAATACGCCCGTCATATTTGTGGTAAATTCAATGGTAATGACAATATTTTTGAGGGCAGGATTTTCCAACTCATTGAATGCTTGAGCTGTTTTTCAACAATCATGTCAACATAATCATGGTTCCCTCGTAAGACAAAAACACAAAAAATGTTCCGTAGAACATCAATTTCACATCAAGCAGCTCTCATACAATGTATGTAACAATATTATATATGTCTAGCAAATACATATATTTCATTAAACAAGCTACTTCAGAAACATAAAATGTATTTTGGATTAAAATGATAAAAAGGTGTATGAATACACAATGAGGTTTTGTTTTATAGTTTATTATTCATGTCAGCATAACCATGGTTCTCTTATAAGACAAAAACACAAAAAATGTTCTGCATTCTCAGTAAAACATCAATTTCAAATCAAGCAGCTGTCATATGTAACAATATTATATATGTCTAGCAAATACATTTACTTCATTAAACCAGCTACTTTAGAAACATAAAATATTTTTTGGATTAAAATGATAAACATATAAGAGTATGAATACACAAAAGGTCGCTAATTCAGTATTTGGACAATTCAAGGGCCATAATTCAGGAGTACCTGGGGGATTTGGAAGGTTATAGAACTTGGTCGAGATATTATGCCCACCAACATATTCACCAAGTTTGATAAAGACCGGATGAAAACTCTTTGACTTTGAGAGCGGAAACAGTAATTTTGGACAATTCAAGGGCCATAATTCTGGAGTGCCTGGGGTTTTTTGGCTGGTTATAGAACTTGGTCGAGATATTATGCCCACCAACATATTCACCAAGTTTGATAAAGACCGGATGAAAACTCTTTGACTTGAGAGCGGAAACCCTGTGGACGCCGCCCGCCCGCCAACCCGCCCGCCCGCCGCAGGTGTTCCCATAATACGTCCCGTGCGTTGAAAAAAGGAAAATACAAAACCTGTAACATTTAAAAGCACCGCATGCTCAATTCAGATTATATGGACAATTATAGACGTTATCCTAAAACATAACAGATGAAGTTTAATATAGTGAAGTAACAAATAAGCTAAAATGTTTCTTACAAATGACAAGATGATGTTTTGCAACGATATAAATGTCATGATGTGGAAACTAGTGTTCTTTATTGTGTCATTTATTAAGAAACACCTGTCAATATAGAAATACGAATATACAGAGTAAGACTTAGCGTTGGCGGGAGAAGGAACAAACAAATTAAATAATATTACTCACTCTGTTAGAGTGAGTAAATCAATTATTCTCTAATGTTCTATACATCACAAACAACAACAACACCATATTTAGGAATAAGGTTTCGTATTTGCCAGCAATTAAATACAAGAAATATAAAGCGGTAAATGCGCTCTGTCGCCTTGAGGTTGTTAACTTCTTTCTGTCCTGGAAAGAGACTAAAGCAGAATTGAATAAAATATTCTTAACAGCGTTAAGATGAAGCACCTTCAATAAACATGTATAATGTATATCATAAAAAAGCAAACTGAACAAACATTTGTTAGAATTATTAAACATTATTATAATTCTCGAATATATACTGACGTCGACGATAAAAATACTGTTATCAATTCAAAGAACATAAGTAGTTCGCCAACGAGTTACCTCCATTTAAAATGTACATTCTCAAAAAAGGTGGGAGTTCGCCAACGAGTTACCTCTCTTTAAGACTTTTCAAGTATCATCTGTATGAACCTAGTTAAGGATGTATAAAGACAGTTAAACTTAATAAAAGAACATAAGAATTAAACATGTCAAAATATATCTTCTATAAATGTGCTAAATTCTTAACAATTTTAACATTTAAAAGGGAACCATCTTCAATAACATGTTAAATATTCTTCGTTATTCAATAAGATATAAACCTAATATATTTCCTTCAATCAAAGTGTACCACTTTCGAATTAAAAAGCCCAAAACCTACAGCAAAAGCAAACCGCCGGGTGGGTGGGTGGGTCATCGCTGGCAAATAAGAAAACCTCGAGCTTATATACCCTTTACACCTCGAAAATCTCGAGTAATTCTCCCGCCAAATCATAACACATCATTACCGTAATAAACATAAAACCGTATTTACTTCACTAAACACCAGGGAAAATATGTATATCCCAAACGAGAATAATTTTAATTTCAGGTGCTGAATTTGAAGTTTCATTGTAAAAGATACTCCTAGATGCAACAAAACATGCAAAATTTTCAGGGTGGTCATACCACGTGATTTGTGAAATCATATTTCGGTATTACGGCAAAAATAAACACATCGATTTAAATCTTCTCAGCCTTGTAAATATTTTATTAGTTTTCAATTTTGACGCAATTCTAAGTGGAAAGTTATACACTACCGAAGGTTGTCCATACATTTGTCGCCTTGTGTTTACTTTTGTCTGAGATTCCGGGCAAATACTGAAATAAAGTAGATCCAAGAAAATAAATGTACTGACCACCGTGGGTAGTGTTCAACTTTCCCCTTAGAATGCGCTAAATTTTGTCGTACAAGGCTTTGAAAATTTGAATCGATATGTTTTTTTCTTGCCGTAATACCGAAAAATCACGTCACATACTGAGTGGTATTAGTCGGTGTTAAAAGCTCTTTAGAGCTTATGTTAATTGTTGATTATCCGACTCTATGTAAATAAAATTTACTTGACTTGACTTGACTTGGTATGGCCACATTGATCTCGCCATTATGCCTCCAAGAAATACTTAAAAACTGCCATTTTGTGAATACTTTGATTGCTGCAAAATTTATAAAAAATGACATTTAGAATATGTCTTTGAAAGCAAAAATCGATATTCAGTTATAAGTTTTCTTAATTTGGCATCTGTAACTCTTACACCTTTTTCAGGTGAAGAATAATCTTATTTGTCTAGTCTTTCTCTCGCCAAAGGCTTTAGTTCTATTCAGCATGACTTTTGTTTTTGCGAATTTCACTCAATCCTTTTTAGAGTTATCTCTTTATGTTTATTCTAATAGTTGTTGACTTCACTCCGTTGGCAATAGACGGTCTCTGAATGGAATGAAACAGAATATCGTGAGCTTAAACGCATTTCTATTTTGAAAAATAAGGCGCAGTAAAGCTTATACAATATAATATGTTGACCTCACCTCGTCAATAGGATTACAAGGCGTAAAAGCAAAATCGGCGAAAATATTCGTATAATATATCCAGTTAGATTTAAAATAATAACAGAAAGTTTTTCTCCAAGGACCACGTAAACCATTACGTTTGAACAACACAACATCAACATTATATTGTCGCAACTGCAAATGTTGTTTGTCAATATCTATGGGACGAATTTTTAAAAGTTTCGCAGGTGTCACCTTATCTTAGGTTTTGAAGCTGTATTGTTGTGTAAAAGAATCTTAAGCCACGGCATTTTATACATAAGCATGACATTTGTTAAAAACATGGTCGTTAGGGGCGGACTTTGAACTCCGTCAATTTCTCGAATAACATATTCGAAATACATCTTCTTCATATCAGCTGGAAAAATATAAAAAAATATTTCGCAGGAATGTTCCTTTGGTATCTTTGGTAACATTCTTCAAATATGCCTAGGCTTCGGGCTTCACAGAATTTAAACAACTCAACTGTTTTCAAAACTCAAATGCCCATCAAATATCGATTCAATCTTTAAATATTTACATATCAACTTCGTGCTCTACGATGAAGCCTTATTCATCTAACGAATCATAGTTTCTGATGGTAAACAGCGTGACGTAATAATTTGAAAGGCGTACCTATAGTAGAACCGTTCACAAATTTTTAGACGTTGCACAATGGTTTGACATTTGACGTCGCTAAGCACGTACGTTTTGCCAGGAGTCCCTGCAAAAAAGCTTCGTCATTCACTTTTTCGTCAATGTTGCAGTTCCAAGAGCCATTCGAAAAAGCCGTAATATCACGAACCCTTCTAACAATTTTCGTATGAAAGAGAGTATAAATTTTATGTGTGTCTTTTTTGACATTGGTAATTTTATTAAACAGACTCTCTCCTCCTCTCTTCTTCTTGGACTGTTTTCAATACCCAAATAAAAAAATCAAATATCGATTCAATCCTTTAATAAATACTTTACCATAATAACTTTTAGTCTTGGATAGTAACAAAATATAATTATTAAACTTGTATTGTACCAAAATTTAGGGACAAAAGAATATGTAAGACAACAAAGTCAATATTGTTAGTGAATAAGCAAGAAACATCATAGGTTAATGTTAAGTTCATCTAGGTATATAGGTTAACATGTATCGTATGATAGTATTTCCGGATGTTGTCGGATGGTTCTGTTGAATACTTTATGAATTACTAATCTTCAGTACATTTGAGCACGTTCTAGTATACGATTCGTTGTTCTGGAGCGCTTTGGACTTATTTGGGCATCAGTTAGAAGTAACGTTGGAGATTTGTAAAAATATACCTTGATCTTTTGATCCGAGCGTTCCGATTAGTCCAAAGGTCTAAAGTTTAGAATGATCTATCGCGCACGGCAGCGTTGTAGTCAGTCGAGTCTTGAATCAATCGCAGTCCAGATCGTTCACTTTGAACAACTCTTATTCTAGGACGTGCGAAGATGATTTTGTCATTATATTAATATGGAATATTATTATTGATATATAAAATAAATAATTTACTTTCGAAATTAAACAATGTGAAGACCAATTGATTTTCGTCATTTATCAGCTTTATATGTTTCCAGTATGTAAAGATCCCGGACATTAATTGAGTTAAATATCAACAACTTATTAACTGCAAACATGCTGGTTACATCTGGTGGAGAATGCAGTTTGAATAATGACAAGTAAATATAATCTAAGAAGTGCAAAAAATCCGGAGATTTTAACTCCACCATCTACTGTAACGACAAACTTAAAAGAACTTTTAGAGACTACCAAAAAGCGCACAGAGGAACTGCGTAACAAATTTTATAGTAATTTGCAACATAACGACTCATTAGAACGTGAATTAGGACCGACTCAGCGTCGTTTATCGTTAAATATTTCGAATCCTCCGAATTATGAAGATTCCGAGGATTTTTCTCATCTCCAAAGTGCCGTAGGTGGAACGACAGTTCAATTTCCATCAACATTGGACGGCGATGTTTCCGTAAGACGTAAAAACCATGACGGGGAGCCCCCTTTCTCTCATCCGAGGGAATTTATTTCGGTAGATAACCAGATAAAGCAACCGCTTTATCCTTCCAAAGGGCGGGATGACCAGATAAAGCAACCGCTTTATCCTTCCATAGGGCGTGGAAACACGGAAGATTCGATTCAATTCGATTTACGCGGCATCGATACAATTGACAATAAACACTTTATTCCAGATGTTTACGCGGGATCAAGACAAGAAGGATTCGTGCCCAATAGTGGACAATTGTTAAATAATGAAGACTTGATTAATAAGAACATTGACAATAATTCGTTTCAGACCAGACCGGAACCGTCAGCACCACCGTCAATCACAGAACAGACCACGGAAAGAAGAAGAGAACCTGTATTATTTCACGGTAAAATGCATTCTCATTTTCGTATAAAACTATCGCCATTTGCTGGCAAAGACTTTGAAAGTTTTTCTGCTTTTTTAGATAAATTTAATAAATTTTGTGCAATAAGTGGTATTACAGATGATCAAAAAGCAAATGTTATAAATTTTTATTTGATTGACAATGCAGCGACATATTATGATAATTTATCTGAGTCTGTAAAGAAAGATTTCTCAGCTCTAAAACAAGCTTTGGAAAATCGTTTTCAAACGACAGATTTAGATTACAATCTGATTTCTATCAAACAGAAACCAGGTGAAACAATTGACGACTATATGTCAAGAGCCTTAAAAGTAGCTACAGATATTAGGTTGGATGAAAAAATACTAATAAGCCTGATTGTCAATGGCTTGAAAGACGAATTTAGAAAACAAGTTTTGTTGAAAGAACCTAAATCATTGCCGGAACTTAGTAAATTTGTCAAATTATGTGAGGCTACTAACGCCATTTCCGTCAACTCACTAGAAACAAAATTTGACAGTTTGTTAGGGGAACTGAGAAATCTTAAATCAGAAATGCAAACAAGATCTGTAAATGTAGTACAAACCGAACAATTTCCAAACAGCAATATGAATTGGCAAAATGATTATCAAAACACAAGGCAGAGTCAATTCCCCAGGCGTTTTGATAATTATCATCCACAACAGTCTCAGTATAATCGATTCGCATTCCGTAAACCGAAGGTTATTAGGCAGTATGCAGTTAATCCGCAATTAACCTCGAGACAGGGTGCCACTCGCCTATGTAATAAATGTGGTAATATCTGTGCTTCGGGGAAATCTTGTCCGGCATACTCTAGGAGATGCAATTTTTGTGGGAAGATAGGTCATTTCAGGTCACAGTGTTATAATGCTAACAAGTGATGGCAATCAACCAATACACGTCAGAAACAAAAACAACAAAATTCTAAGAAACAAAGGGGAAAATCCATCAATTGTATTGCAAATATCTCAGAGAATTTAGTTTCAGTACAAATTGGAGAAGTTCCAACTCTTGCTTTGTTAGATACAGGTAGTTCTATTTCTTGTATACAATATCAATTTTGGAAAACAACAAAGTTTGCTGATTATAAACTACAACCTACGAAAGTACGATTTAAAACAGCAATAGATAGTGCACCAAATGAAATTGTAGGCATTTTAAATTGTCCGATTAAAATAAACAATGAGACATTTCATCATAATTTTTATGTTATTGATAATTTGTTGAAACCAGTAATTTTGGGGTTAGATTTTTTCAATAAATTTGATGTTTTTCTCAACTTTAAAACAAATACATTTGAAATAAACCAAACAATAATTGCGTCAATAGAATCGAACTGGAATTGCTCTTTACGTACAAATAAATCAATTAAAATAGCACCCAATTCTTTTCGTAAAATTCCAGTTGCATTAGATGGAAAATTGAAGTCCGAAAGTTTTCTTTTGGAGTCAAAATGTGACATGGTGTGTAATATGGTCTGTTATGGTGAACAAAGCAGAAAAGTCATTTTAATTCCTTTTTACAATGATACAAATGACATTAAGTGCATACCAAAAAATCACATTATTGCGAATATAGAGTCGGTAAACCTTGACGATAATCTGCCACAATATGAATTACTTTCAGACAGGGAAACACCCGACAGTTCGAACAATGATCAACCTCTAAAATTTAATATTGCTGATGAATTTAAAACAAATACGGAGTTACTTTCTACTTTGAATAAATATAAAAATGTTTTCAGTAAAAATAACGCAGATATTGGTAGAGTTAAAGATTTTGAATGTACAATCGAACTAATGCCAAATGCGCTACCGATTAGATCTAGACCATATCCTATCAGTCCGAATCTACGTGCAGTACAAGAAGAAGAAATAAACAAATTGCTAGAAGCAGGCATTATCAGACCGTCTACATCTATATTTAGTAGTCCTGTTCTTTTTGTAAAGAAAAAGAAATTAGATGAGAAAGCAAAACAAGAATATAGAATGGTAATAGATTATAGACATCTAAATAAGATCGCAAAACGCATGTACTTTCAGTTACCAAAATTAGATGATATAAAGGATTGGATTGCTGAGAAACGACCCACTTTTTTCAGTAAACTTGATATTAAATCTGCATTTTTAACGTTACCACTGTCCGAGGAGTCTAAACCGTTTACAGCATTTTGCCTCAACACAGGGGAGTCTCTAGAATATAATGCTTTACCATTCGGTTATGTCAACTCACCTGCTTATTGGTCAATCTATTTAAACAAATTATTAAAACCAGTTTTGTATAAATTTGCAATTAATTATATGGACGATATACTTTTAGTATCAAATTCGTTGGAAGATCATATTAAACATTTAGATCAGGTTTTACAAATTTTAAAGAATGCTAACTTAAGATTGCAGTTACCAAAATGTGAATTCGCTCAGAGAAAAATATCATTTTTGGGAATGATTTTTGAAAAAGATACCATACGGATTGATCCAAAGAAATTGGAGTTAATTAAGAATTTTCCTAGACCAAACAATCAAAAATCATTAAAAGGATTTTTGGGAATGACGTCCTTTTTACGTCGGTTTATTAAAAATTATTCTCGCATATCATTTCCATTAAACACACTGTTAAGAAAAGACACTTCATATAAATGGACTAATGAACATCAAAAAAGTTTTGATCAACTGAAAGAAGCCTTAATTGCTGAACCAATATTACGATTACCAGAGTTCAACAAACCTTTTAATTTGTATACAGATGCTAGTTCCATAGCTATAGGTTATATACTGTGTCAATCAAACAATAACGGTAAAGTAATTTCTGTAGTAGAGTACGGTGGGCGTACACTACATGCTAATGAATCAAGGTATGCTAGTTCGGAACTAGAGTTATTGGCAATTATACACGCTCTTCGTCAATGTAAACACTATCTCACAAATGTGCCTGTTAAGATATTTACAGATAATAAGGCATTAACCTTTCTGCATACCACGAAACACACCAATGATCGTTTGTACAGGTGGTCTATAGAGCTAGAAAACTACGATTATGAAATTATTTATCGTAAAGGTAAACACAACCCAGCAGATTACCTTAGTAGAATCAATCATAAAAATACGGTAGATACTGATTCATTTTTAGAAGACTGTCAGTACCTATACGCTACTGATAATGAGAAACTAATTAATGTTATGACAAGAGCGCGAGTAAAACAAAATACAGACGCTACAGTATCGGGGGAAGAAATTAAATTACCCATGACCTCACTTAATCCAGATGATGAGTCTAGTGATAATGAGTCACTTAGTTCTAAAAATAAAACGAATACAGATATTCCAGTAAATATAGGTGATTTACAAAAGAATTGTAATGATTTTAAAGATGTATTTAAATTTTTAGAAACGGGAAGTCTACCAAACGATCCCAACAAAAAGAAAAGCCTTCCATATATAAGTTTACAATATGAATTAATTGATGGAGTTTTATATCATTTTTATGAATCAAGGGGAAAGAAAATTAAAAAGGAAGACAGACAGTTGAAACAAATCGCGTTACCAAAGATTCTAAGACCAGACATTTTACATAGTTTTCATGATTTGTCGGGTCATTTTGGAGCAGAAAAGTTGTTCTGGACAATAAGACAATTTTATTATTTTCCCAGAATGTTTCAAGAAATTAAAGATTACGTGATTTCTTGCAAAACTTGTCAAATGAATAAAAGAGATTATAATTATAAGCCGGTACCATTGCAACCGATGGACATTCCGTCTGAACCATTTGATGTATTGCATATAGATATTGTCACTGTGGGAAAGGAAAGTATGGGCTATAAATATGTGTTGAGTGTCATTTGCGCTTTTTCAAAATACGTCCTGTTTTTTCCATTAAAGTCGCAAAACACAGAAGAAATTGCAGAAACATTATATCACTCTGTGTTTGGAGTCTTTGGAATACCGAAGGTTATTGTTTCAGATCGTGGCATGTCTTTTCTTAGCGGCATTATGGACAAATTATATAAGACATTTGACATTAAAAGAATGCGAACATCATCATATCATCCAATGTCAAATGGGATGGTAGAAAGAATACACAGTACTTTATTTACTGTTTTACGCACATCCTTAAAAGATGAAAAAGAGTGGCCGACTAAACTATCCTCTGTTCAATTAGCTTATAATTCTACAGTATGTCCAGATTCAACACAATATGCTCCATATTATATTGTATTCGGGAGAAACATGAAACAGCCAATTGATTATTTACCGACAGAGCAAAGCACGAAAACAAAACCTGACTATTATGCCAATGAGTTAGCACAAAGATTGCGCATAATTTGGGATATCACAAAAAGAAATCTGGCAGAAAATAAGAAAAGAATGAAAAAACAATATGATAAAAAGACAGGAGAAAGAAAGTTTAGACTTGGAGATATTGTTTTATTAAAACAAGATAAGGTTCCAGCTAACGCATATAGAAAGTTGTACAGAAAGTTCTCAGATGATCAATATTACATCACAAAAATATTACCGAATAATACGTATATATTACGCAATATTCATACGAACAAAGAGGTAAAAGCACCTGTTAATATAAACAGATTAAAACGTTTCTATGACCCTAGAGATTTCAGAACTGATCCAAATTTTGAAGAAAGAAACCTTGATCAAAATCAAGTATCAGATAATAACATTGATCACGGTTCACCAGTTCCGGATAGTGATAAAATGAAATCTCAAGGTGAAAAACGAGATAATAACAACGATTCCATAAAACCAACGAATTTAAAAGGTCCTCAAACAAAGAAAAATTGGTACAGAGCAGAAAAGATATTAAAATCAAAAACTGAAAATAATTCTAAATTGTATTTAGTTAAATGGGCAAATAAGCGTTATAAAAACTCATGGATACCAGAGAAAGATGTCAGTGAAACATTAATACGAAACTTTTATATTAGTAAGACAAAAACTCGAAAGCCAAAATCTAAAAAATAATTATTTACATTCTTATTTTATTTTTAGGTAAGATGGCAACAGTTTTATTCTTTTTCGTATACCTGCTGCTGGGGGTCCATGCACAAACTCAGGATATTTTAAGGTTAAACCAAGGAGTTCAGTTTGCTAATCCAAAACCAGTGCATTTTGTCATCAATGAATGGACGCACACAGTTAAATTTCATTTGCCGAAACAAATTGACTTTGGTAACAATATAACATTGTGTCAACAGCGGTTATATTCAGAAAAGGGATGTCCTTTATCTATCGAGATAGGATCACTTATAAAACATTTAAAAAGTGAGGCAACTATGGTATTGAAGACACTTGATGGAATAATTCCGCATATTCAGTTTGATACAAAGGGTAAACGAAATGGACCTATTTTAGGGTTTGTAGGAGATTTAGGTTCTACCTTATTTGGTATAGCTACAACGTCTCAACTTGATGTATTACGTAGTCATATCAATCAGTTGACGAAGGTTGTTAACAATGTAACACATGTGTTTAGTCAATCTGAAAATGGGTTGTCCAGTTTTATTCATCACGTTAATGCAGAATTAAAGAATTTTGATGAATTTGTTGCTAATGAAAAGGATATTGTTCAAAACATACTGCTGGCTCTTAAATCAAATGAACGTACTCACGAGGTTGCCGAAACAATAATATTACGATACACAGAACAAATTGCAGAAATTAGGGCACATTTTAATAATTTGTTGAAAGGAATTCAGATGTTGAATTCAGGGAAATTGTCATCTTATATTGTACCAGCTGAACAATTGCAGACAACTTTGGATTCTGTATCTAACATTTTAGCCAAAGATTTCGATTCGTATCAGCTGATTTCAAAAGATGCAGCATTTTACTATCAAAATGCAAAATTTATTTATGGGCGCCAAGATAACGTTATTTATGTCAGCATAATGATGCCAATTGTACGTAAGGGAAAGTTCAATATGTTTGAAATAAACATGTTCCCCATTCCTTTAAATAATGACTTTAATAATTCTGATGCAAGTGTACTTGTAGAAAACCCGGGTAATTTAATAATATACGATCAAGATCAATCTTATGCAATATTGCAAAAACATAGTTTAAAGGAATGCGTCCAGTTTGCAAGTTTTATGTTATGTTATTATGATATAACTTTGACAAATAACAATGTCGACAATTGTATAATGGAGTTATACAATTACAATAATATAACAAAGGTCAATGCATTATGTAACCAAAAGATGGTCCGAGACATATTAAAACCTGATTTAAAGAGGTTAAGTCAAGATAAAATTCTTGCGATACAGCAAAAGGGGATTACCATGGAATGCATAGGACAAAATGTTACAATAGTTTCAGATTGTAAATTTTGCGTTCTAACAGTTCCATGTGGTTGTAGACTTGTCACGAAAACGCATTCTTCAGACATGCATTTTTCGAAATGTAAATTGCAAGTAAACGAATCAGTAGAGGTTGTACATCCAATTAATATGCAGTACTTGAGATATTTCTTCAGTGATTCGATATTAAGTCAATTGATGGAAAACTCAAGTCAGTTACATCCGAGTATGATTAATTTGCCACAGTATCGTATGTATGAACATAAATCCCAAGAGATACAAGCAAAAACAAAACAAATTGAGATTTCATTGGAACATTTAGCAGAAAAAGCTAAATCAAATTCATTTGTTTATTCAAATCTGGCAGAATCCTTATTAGATGATGAGTATTTAACATCAAATTCATTATTGAATAATCTGCTAGTCTATGTAGGCCTTGCGATATCAATATTGAATACCTTATGTTTAGTATGGTTATATCGTAAGATGAACCTGATTATATTAACTACAACTTTATTGAGGCAAGTCAACGCGTTAGAACTAAAATATACTACTACCACAACTCAGAGTCCTTATACGACATTCTTCAATACTTTGGAATCAAGTTTGAAATTTGAGCATTTCATTTTTGGATTAGTCTTGTTGCATCTGATTATTGGTATTTGGGTATTAAGAAAGTTATACTGTAACAAACATCCTGAATCCACTTATTTGAATATCCACGTATCAAATGGAATACAATGTCTGGATATTCCCTTTGTTTCAATTTCGTCATGTCCAATAGAATGGAACATTATTTCCAATGCTTCAATTTTAATCGAAGGAATCGTTGGAACTTGGTATCCAGAAGTATTGTTTGATACTTCTCGAATTTCGATCACAAACAAAATAACAAATGTCAGTTTGCCAATTCCAACTTCAAAAAGAATTAACTGGATTCTTTGCCTGAGGCTTAAGAAAATGCTAAAAACAACTTATTTTACTCGTTTGGAAGTTGTTCACAATGGAATTAGAACTTTAAAATTCTCTGATATCCTAACAACTGATCGCATAGAGCTAGATAACGTCAACGGCACAAATTTAAGACCTATTGTGTAAAATTGATGTGTGTTGGTTGGACTGATTATATATATAACGGAAATATTGTTGCATATGTCAGGGTTGTTTTATTTAATATGTTTTATTGATATACATTTGTATACGCGTACATTTGATTTTTTCAATTGTCTTTGGATGTATTTGTTGTTATTGATATTTATTCATTCATGTCTAATAAGATTGGACTGTTATTTTCATGATATTCATTTGTTTCATCTATTTCAGTTTCAAGTACTGGAATTGTCAAAATCGTGACCAGATTTTACTAAAACGAATTATATTAATGTCGCAAAATATTATTATTGTATTATCATTTTGATATATACATTTTAGAAATTTCTACAACAATATTGTTTATTATTAAGATAATAGACATCTGTATATTACATTTATATTTTAAATTGCATTTTATTTATCACATATACGTTTGACATAAAGATCATTTCTGTGTTACGTTAGTCATAAAGTTCATTTCTGTGTTATATTCATAGATTTTTATTAACATAATTGTTCGATTATATATACTAATAGACTTTACTGTTGTTTTATCATACATCTATTGACATATTGGCTATCATTATACCCTTTTAATTTATCTTTAATAATTGTTTTGATTACATAATATTACCTCTACGTCGTATTTGATTTCAATATTTCATGTTTGTATCATTTCATACTAGTTGTTAGCTTTGTTATAGATTAATGCAAGTTCATCAATATAGATATCTATAGATTATGGGGTTGTTAAAAAAAAAAAAGAAAGGGTTTTCACATTTGAGAAAAAATATGATGAGATATTTTTTTAATAGAGTAGAGGGAGATGTAAGACAACAAAGTCAATATTGTTAGTGAATAAGCAAGAAACATCATAGGTTAATGTTAAGTTCATCTAGGTATATAGGTTAACATGTATCGTATGATAGTATTTCCGGATGTTGTCGGATGGTTCTGTTGAATACTTTATGAATTACTAATCTTCAGTACATTTGAGCACGTTCTAGTATACGATTCGTTGTTCTGGAGCGCTTTGGACTTATTTGGGCATCAGTTAGAAGTAACGTTGGAGATTTGTAAAAATATACCTTGATCTTTTGATCCGAGCGTTCCGATTAGTCCAAAGGTCTAAAGTTTAGAATGATCTATCGCGCACGGCAGCGTTGTAGTCAGTCGAGTCTTGAATCAATCGCAGTCCAGATCGTTCACTTTGAACAACTCTTATTCTAGGACGTGCGAAGATGATTTTGTCATTATATTAATATGGAATATTATTATTGATATATAAAATAAATAATTTACTTTCGAAATTAAACAATGTGAAGACCAATTGATTTTCGTCATTTATCAACTTTATATGTTTCCAGTATGTAAAGATCCCGGACATTAATTGAGTTAAATATCAACAACTTATTAACTGCAAACATGCTGGTTACAAATACTGTTTCAGACAGTGTCCCTAAACAAAAGGCCACTGACAAATACCAATCCAGTGTCCCTAAATTAGGGAGGCAATAAATAATTCATTTCCTGATAAATAATAGTTTCCCAATATCAACGATGTTCCAAGACTTAGGGGAATTACGATAATTTTTGTCGCTAACGATTGTTTGAGTTGTTATAAATAACCTAAGACGGAAGGAAAGCATGTTTACTGTAGAGGCATGCAGGGCGCTGAATAATATCCCGTCGATATCAAAATGACATTTAATTACAATATTTATTCAAAGAAATGCTTATTTAATAATAATAAATGTCGTTCAATCAAACCTCGACAGAACACTGCTGTCGATGATTTTTTAAGTTTACATTATTTGTTACCGTTGTTATTGAAATGTTAATAATACATGTAGCAGATAAGTAGATGGTGCGAGATCAGTGTAACAAAGTGTTATACAGACGAACATTGAAAGTGTTGTTAATTGATACAAGTTCTAGAAAAGCGACCATATTTTACATTAAAATATATATCGCCAAGGATAGGCCAAGCATTTTCTACAATCATAATAGTAAAGACAACACCAAAAAAGGTTGATCAGATAACCCTGGTATATGTTAGCATCACTTCACGACACCGGTAACGGGCTATTTTACTGAAAACAGTACTTACTATATGTACGGGGAGACTTTTTACGACCGCCACACTGGAAAAATAGGAAAAAAAGCGCTACTGTGAATTTCAAATTATATTGCCTCTACCTGGGAGCGAACCCGCACCGTCACGGCGACAGCGCCTAGCCCTGCAATACCGACCACGCAACTAATGTTGATCGGATAGCCCTGCTATACGTTATAATCACTGCACGACAAGAGTAACGGGTTATTTTACTGATAACAGTACTGACTATATGTACAGAGAGACCTTTTACGGCCGCCACTGCACAAATAGCGTTACTGTAAATTTCAAATTACATTGCCTCTACCAGGAAATATACAGTTAAGCTTAGTAGTAAGGTAAATCTGCATATTCGTGGGAAAAAACACGATTAGCTGATACACTTTAGTAACTTTTTATTCAAAGTTCCAACTTAACCTCTTCAACGATTCCAACGCACATTCTTCCATAAAAAACTGAGTTTTCTTTAGTCTTGTAAAACTGGTGTTAAAATGGTGTTGCGAATGTCAAACTATAACTTTCATGAAACCAGAAACGTTTTACGTTCCTTATCAAATTATTATCATAAAGACGACACGAGGTTGTAAATTATATGTTAGAGAACAAAACTGATGAACCAGCAATCAACAATAAACGTCGTCTGAGTGTGTGGCGTATGGAAGTATTTTAACGTATAGACCAGGTGCAGATAGGATTATAATGGAACTGTCACCGACAGATTATATGAATTACTACTCTAACATGACATTTAAGTATTTGTCTACCAGTTCTGAACATTTTAACAACCGACATTTTCTATGAATTTGGATGAATGGTTAATACATCTACATATAATTCTAAATATAACAAACACCGAATATATTTTCCATTATAAAACTATATTTACGGAACATTATTTGTTTAATAATTTGACTGCACGTCTTTGATTGGAGCCAAAGCAAAAGCAATGATCAATACAACACAAAGGCTTCACAGGTGTGAAAATGTATAATGATGTTTCCTTGAAGTTTATTTTCTATTTGTTGGTCATGTTTTTTGGTTTTGGTGGTAACCTTAAGCTAACTGTATATTTGAAAATGTAATTTTAAGCCCATAACTACGGAAGAGTATACTGACCCCCCTAAGTACAATGTATTTTTCTTATATTTGGTGGTTTCGATAATGGTGATACAGAATTTTTCAATATGTTTTCTTTTAAGAAAGATTTTTATATTTCTTAGCTATTTTGACCACACAGCTTTTGTTTATTTCTAGTGTAGATCCCTAACGTTTTTCTATTTGTCGTGTTTGTGTTACCTGATTAGAAGGCGAGATCACAAAACCGCGAAAACACGATGAGAGATCGCAAAACAACGATACGAGATTGCGAATGCACGATGCGATGGGCGCGAAATAACATAACACCTCGTATCGTACTTTCGCGATTTCGCATCGTGTTTTCGCGTTTACGTGGTCTCGCTATCCTCAGGCTGAGACCACAAAAACTCGAAAACAAGATTCGTGAACGCGAAACAACGATGCGAGGTCGTGAAAGTACGACGCTAAAGCGCGATATTAATTTTTGCGTCCTCGCTTCGTATTTTTGCGACTTCGCTTCGTTGTTGTTTTTTTTTGCGCGATATTTTTTGCATCATCGTTTCGCGATCTCGCATCGTTGTTTCGCGATTTCGCATCGTGTTTTCGCGTCTTCGTTGTGTCGCTCAAGAGGTCAAAATGGCGAAACAACGATGGCCCCGTAGTAAGTTGATTCATGAGAAGGAAATGCAATTTTCTATTTCTCTCAAAATATACATGTATATTAAAGTTATCATATAGGTCATGTTCCAATTTTAGTTATATTATATTTATGATTTAGCAAGCTGTTTGTTACAATGACATATACATGTATATTTCGCAGAGTATTATTTCGATTTTTAAGAAGGAAATTGTATTTCAGTTAAAATGAACACAGTACTTCTGGTCAGATAACTTTTATTACAGCAATAAAAACTAGGAGATAAAAATAAAATATATGTATAAGTTTAATAAAAATATACAAATATATTGAGTGATATTATGTATATTCCTTACAATTTTACCCTTATATAAGATTTAAGTATACTCTTCCGTACATAACTAACAACCATAATCTGCAATTTCTTGAAAGAAATATAAATTGTTCAATGTAAATACACACTAAGTTATATAATTATGTCAATGCAAACAAATGACAACATTTTCGAAAGATAGAATTTGATTATAAAAAAGATTGTGATTTATCTTATAAGATTGCAATTAGAAATGATGTACAATTGGACAACAAAACTAAATATATAATTACGTAATTCGTGCTTTCATATACGGAGGAGTATACTGACCCCCCCCCCCCCCCACCCTTAAATCTTTTATAAGGGTAAAATTGTAAGGAATATACATAATATCAAAATATATTTGTATTTTTCGTACTTTCACGACCTCGCATCGTTGTTTCGCGATCTCAAATCTTGTTTTCGAGTTTTCGTGGTCTCAGCCTCGGGATAGCGAGACCACGTAAACACGAAAACACGATGCGAAATCGCGAAAGTACGATACGAGGTGTTATGTTATTTCGCGCCCTCGCATCGTGCATTCGCAATCTCGTATCGTTGTTTTGCGATCTCTCATCGTGTTTTCGCGGTTTTGTGATCTCGCCCTCTAATCAGCTAACACAAACATGACAAATAGAATAAAGTTAGGGATCTACACTAGATATAAACAAAAGCTTTGTGGTCAAAATAGCTAAGAAATGTAAAAATCTTTCTTAAAACAAAACATATTGAACATATCTATATCACCATTATCCAAACCATCAAATATGAGAAAAATATATTTTTCTTTTGAAAGAATGCAAATTAACAGGTTAGACACAAATCAATTAGTCAACAGGCAAGGGTAAAAACCATCAATTTGAAATTTTAGGCAGAAGCAAACTGTCATGTTTGCATGGCCTGTGTGTCTAAATAAACTCGACCAGAAGACCATGCCTTATAGTGTCTTAAGCCTGTCTCACACAGAACTCGGTTGGGCACACGGTTCCAATACGGTATACTCGGTTATACACGGGTTGCCTGGTACGAGTATAGAGCTCCAACCGTGCCTGGGGATGAGTAAGTACGATTTAGACTCGAATGTAGCACGAGTATGTACGAACACAGCACGGATATACTCGGTCAAGCAATATTTGTCACGGTTTGAACACGATTTGCAAACGATTTTCATACGATTGTTGTACGGTTCAAAGTACGGTCAAGTACGGTCTGTTACGGCCTAGTACGATTAAACACGACTTTTACTCGATTAACTGGACATTTACAGGGTTTACATACGGTCCCACTGACTTTTGTTCGAGTTATGCTCCATACGATTTATATACGATATTGACAAGGTTGAGCTCACACGTGGAGTGGACTTATGTGCGGTTGTATATACGGTCTCGTACTGTCTCACACGGTCTCTCACGGTCTTGTACGATCGCTAATACGATCATACACGGACATGATACCCGTGCCAGTTTTTTAAAAGTTTTAAAAATCATACACGGCTTTCACGGATACATTCGAATGGCCCGAGTGTAACTCGGACAAGGCCACGGTTGGTTCGGTTGTATGTACGGTTTACACGGGTTGCCAACCGTATAAGCCGTGTGTTCTGTGTGAGACAGGCTTTAAGAGTAATAATCAAAGAGAATCCCAAAAATTCCTATAGATCAAACATGGAAAAGCAATAATTTTTCGGTTCGCTGACCCTCAGGAGAGCGAGACCACGAAAGTACGATGCAAGATCGCGAAACAACGGAGCGATATCGCGAAAGTATGATGCAAGGGCGCGATTTCGATATCGCGCCCTCGCGTCTTATTTAGGCGATCTCTCGTCGTGCTTTCACGTTTTAATGGTCTCGCTGTCCTCAGAAAACACGATGGCGAGAATACAAAAACGACTTTGCGAGGTCGCGAAAGTAGCATGCGAGTACCTACCAGCATCGTACTTTCGTTACCTCTTATCGTGTTTTTTTGCGATCTCGCATCGTGGTTTCGCGGTCTCGAATCGTGTTGTCGCGTTTTTATGGTCCCGCCCATTGGGTCGACAGGGCGAAACAATTATGTCCCCAACCTAACACCCTAACAATTTTATGGCAGATGATAGCATACAATTATATATTATTAATATATAATTTAACAATGTTTAACAATTTTGATATGCTGCAAATTAGACAGAATACTTTTATTGATTTTGCAGTTATTTAATACAAACATATCTTGACATAAAACAAAAAAACCATCAATTTTCAAAATATTTAAATTATAATAAAATCACAGATACGTTTTGCGTATAATATAACTTTCTTGATTTTAATCATTTTTGTAGTATTTAACTACATAATTTTCTCATATCTATACAAAAGATATAAGGGGGGTCAGTATAATCTTCAGTATTCATATGATCAATAGTTTGAACTTGCATGAACAGACACAATCAACAGCCACAGTATATGTTCGTCTGTGAATTATATTTTAAAGTTAACAAGAAATATCTTTAAAAAAGATAAACGGCGTTGATGGAAAAGATTTTTATATATAAGAAAGAAAGAAATAAAGACCGTGCAAAAATTTCGTCTGGTGATAATACGTCGATTAAAGAAGAATGTCTAACATTAACTGTACATTCAGTTTCAATAAAATACCTCTTGTAGAGTTAGCACTAATGATGAATAAATGTCATTAAAATACAATAAATGAAAATAATAACAACTTGTTACAAGAGCGAAATCTACCAACTTTTACGTAAATTAACTTTAAAAGAAGTGTCCCTCCCGAGTATTGAACCCGGGGCCTCCGCTTGAGAGGCGAGTGTGATAACCACTACACCAAGGCGTTTTTCATTTCTGGACTTTAAATTAACAATGAGTATCAAAGGAACTAGAAAGGAACCAGTAAGAACCAGAAATATCTGCACTTCTCTGTCGTTTTACACTGTGTATTGTACTCGAGTGTTTACCCGACACCTATGAATATTCCATATAAAATCGTATTTAAGCCATCAATTGACTTAACTGGTTATTTATACCGTAAATATCTTTTTCTCCAATACAATTAACGCTTTTTAAAACGAAAATGCCCGAACATATAAGCGCCAGGTAAATACTTACACACAATATAAAAATCGTTACGGTAATCATTAACAAGACCCACTAATAACCAATTAAAATAATCTATTTGATTTTCCCGCTGCATAATAAATTTTATTTACAATATTTCATTGGTCGAACAACTAGGTCAAAAGTGAGCTTAGACAGCTAACGCCGAAAAACAATTGACAATTTACAAATGCTTATACCAATATTTACGCCACTGAAGTTTCGTATGGTGCACACCGAATGTGCAAATAAAAAGTGTTAAAAACCGTGACAACAAACCAACGGAGCAAAAGCTGATGTTACAGTTTTTTGGAATTATTTCGCAAGTGCTACTCTATCCTACTTTAGTTTGTGTTTAATTTCGATTTTCCGTTATTGTACGTTGTCGATTTCTTGACAGTCATGTGACCAGCGAGTGAAAGAATTGAATCGACATTCTACACGTTTATCGGGATATAAACAACAGCGTCAAAACCTTAAACAACCCAAATGATATCCATATAATACTTTTATTTACACTCCTATATATTCTCATTTCTTACCAAAATATTTAGGAGAAATCTTTATAAACGGGCATTTGCTGTTGGAACAGTCATATTGACGATAAAGTAGTACAAAGAGCGTGTTCGTCGAAGTCTAAAGACTAAGCTATGTGCAAATGTACAGTCCATTATATGGTGTGCAGCTATGACCAGGACCAAATGTTTTCCAATGCAAAATGGGAACAGTCTGAGTAAAGACCTAATCGGAGTGCAAAATGAGTGTAAGTATGGTTAGGAGCCCAATTGTTATATTATGCTAGGCTATATAAACAGACGATCACGAGACTGTCCAATTATTCATATTTATGGATTATTATGCCAAATTCTTTTTCTTGTTCTTTTTGTTATAATTGGATTTTACCTTTTGTGATTTTATTTGATTTCCTAGCACTTTAAAGGTCAGTTAACGTGTATGATTTATCATTAGAAATCAGGAATAAGATTTGACAAATAACCTTTCCAAAACGGTAATTGTGCACATTTAATAATTTTTATTACCTTTTGATGTTAACAAGCAGTTGTAAGAACATAATACATCTACGTTAATGTTTTCGTGAGTCAGCGATTTTTTTAAAGCAGCGGTTTTATTAGTTGTTCTACATTTTGTTGTGGAAAATTAACTTTTCATCGATTGACTGAGTCAGCACAGTGCTAGCTGGGACAAAATGCACAACAATAAATCGATGTTAAGCACGCTATTACTTGAAAACCAGTCAGTAAATTACTGAAGGCAACAAAAATAACGTTTGACTCTGATGTTTTAACATTTTAATTTTTTTATTGTATTTAGTTAGCAGTTGTTCAGATGTAGATCGACAATCATTAGAAATCTGGGGGAAGAAATTCCGTCTAGCCCAAAAGGTAGCATAATCGAAACTGCGTGGCTAGGCGCTGTCGCTGTATGGGTTCGCTCCCCAGTAGGAGCAATATCATTGATATAGAATATTTGAAATTCCAGCAAATGAGTTGGGCTACAAGCGTTACCAACATCAATTTACTGACTGTTCCTTACCCAAAGTACTTTTATCTGTGATGCAAGGAGCAAGATGTAAACCGCATGCTCGTATTTTCTTGTAATACCTTAATAGTAATTTCTTTATCCTTAGGGATTGCATTTGACATTAACTTTTCGTACACCTACATGTTACCAAACTCTCGAACTTGGCTGTGTAATGGGGAGGAGTTTTCTGGATGTAGCATTTGCTGACATGCTTATTTGCCTTTTCTTAACAAATTTGATAAAATAAAATATAATATATGTATTTCTCAGTTATCAATAATTTCCAGTCATAAATGATCTGATAAGAGAAATGCTTTATAAAAAATAAATATCATATTTATTAAATGTTTGAGAAGAAATATATAACATACTTACATAACAGTCGCATGCCGTCACCATGGAAGAAAGATTGCGCAAACTGATGCGCCATCAACAACTGTCAGACTCCGCATAAACATAATCATATCACGCTAGCATTCACCCCATAGTAATAAATATCACACAACGACATTCTGTTATATTCAAAACGTTCGTGTTTGTTCATATAAGACCCTGTTGTAGAAAGTGTGAGGTTAGTGCACCATAGAACCTGGTTAAACACCCCAAGTGGCAAGTTGTTTTGCCACTGACCGTTCAAAGGCGGTTACCCCTCGCGTTCTCTTTCTCGTTAATTGTTTGTTGTGTCAATTTTGAAATTGATCATTTTTAAAACATGTTCTTTTTTCTCTTCGTTGTGTGGAGAGGTTGTATTTTACTGCATGTGGCCATTCCTCATATGCATATTTCATTTTTGAACTAATAAAAACAACATTGTTTTTTATTATAGCATTATCTTTATCACAGAGACACATGCTAGAATCAAATATCGAAATATCAGTATCAATGAAATATTGTTATCATCAAATTAAAAATCATGAACACCGTAACAAAAAAGATCTGAATCACCATCGTCGATCAGGTATCGGTGAATCTTTTATACGGTTCGTGCAGAAACTACAATTTCAAGTATTGTTAAAACAAATTTTTATCGAACAAGAAAAATTTGCTGGCTTTCCTCTGCGATAAAATATTTGTATTACGAAGGGACTTTGGATGATAAAAAACTTACTTTATAGTTTGTAACTTCTTATTTAAATTAACACACAAATAACAATATGCTCTCTTTTCTTCTCTTTTTTTCTGCTGCGTTGGGAGGCTTTGTTTTGTGAATGTGCTTATTTCACTTTTTTACTAAACATTTGATAATGAATTATTGTTCTGTCCGCTTTTGGTTGCACAACGGTTAAAGAAAATATAAAGTAATGACGATTGTCTAAATATCTGTATGAAGAAAATCTTGAAAATGAATTTCAGTATTAGGTTCTTTTAGTTCTGTCATCTTGAGTTTGGTGCTTAAACTTTCGGTAATCTGATCAACGGGATGTTCTAGAATAGGTTTTATAAAGAGTTAATTCACTGAGGCAAATTTCTAACTGATTATTCACGAGAACCTGGCAGGACCAGTGTGAGATTGATGTACCTTAGAAAACCTTGACAGTCAAAAGGAGCAAGAAAGGTTTGGTGCACCCGAAACGTGTTTGAAACACCAATGGCAAATTGTTTTTTTGTTGTTGTTTTAAACTCTTATTAGATATTGATCATTTCATAAATCCATATTTTATTTTCTTCTTTGCTTCATGAATCTGGGGGAGACTGTACCAACCTCACACTTGCCCAAACAGATTCTCATATCACAAAACAAGTACACGTTGTCTTGGTGAAATAACTCAAACCCCCTGCTCAACAATGTTGCATGCAATAGCACAAACACATATAAACTATAAGAAGCTAATAGCATTGCAAAGCCAAAGGGCGGATTCTCAATGATCTTAAAAAGAGAGCTCCTGGAGTAAAATCAGCAAGAACACGATGACAGGGATAAAATAAACGATTCGAGCTTCTAGGGTCTTTTAAGAAAAGATTTCACCATAAACCTTCATAAACTCGTAAACTCCTGCCACCGTCGTGCAACCAAAGAGGTAGGCATAATGATCAACTGTAGATGGGTTAATCACCAGGCCTGCACAGCGCTGCAGAATAATTTTTTGGCAACCTTTGTTTTTGAATTTACAGATGGTTTTTACGAATAACTGGGAGAAATTAAGGTTTCCTTTTATTTTCTTAAGTTTATAAATTAAATCTCCATAAAAAACTGGCTGTGAAATACCTTGTTGCAAAAGTGATCTTAAACTGCACCTGCATTTTTGAATTAAATCTGGGTATCGGCGATAAAACTTGCAAAAGATTTTCCTTAATTTGTGATACCGATAACCTTGTTTTAAAAGTTTTTCGGTAATGCAAAGATTACGTTCATTGATATCATTATAATCGTTGCAAAAAAACAATAGATGCATATCAGGAATCGCCACTCTCAAAACACAGCCTCCCCACGCAGCGAAAGAGAGGAAGAGAGAGAGAGAGAGCATGTTTGTTATAAGTATGTCAATTCAAATAGGGCGCCACAAACAACTAACGAAAAAGAGAACCTTTGGGGATACCGCCTTGGAAGCTCTTGTAAACGAACAAGCTGTGTGATATAAACCCCGTAAGATGTTGCACGAGGATCATCACCGTCTAAAAACGGGAAATTTACTATATTAAAATTAAAATCATCTCTTTTATCATATATTTTAGTTGTGACGTAAACATTTTCAATTAACAGATTTAGATCAAGAACGTTTGCTTGCTTTTCTGAAGTGTTCGCTTTAGTTGTAGTCTTTTGGGATAAATCTTATTAACAAGTGATGGAAAATGGTTATTATCTATATTTAATAAATCATCAAGGTACCTCGAGGTGTTGTTAAAAGCTGTAATAATATCATCTTGATATTCGGTAGAAAAAGATAACATAAAGTCTCCTTCATAACAGTAAAACAGATCACCAACAAGGGGTGCACAATTAGTACCTATTGGGGTGCCTATTACTTGTTTATAAATAAAGGTACCGAATCTAACATAAATATTATCCAGTAAGAAAATTAGCGACTCTATTAGGTCTTGACAAGTCCATAGAGTATAATTATCATGAGAACCATCTGTAAAAAATGCCCTATGTTCATCTCTAGCAAACGTTTTTTCAATGAGACTGGTAAGATTGTCTCTTATTAAATTATGACGGAGCGAAGTGTATAAAGTTGAGAAATCATAAGTAGACAAACAGAACGCCTGAAAATTATTTGATTTTAGCTTTTTCAAAACGTCATTTGAATTTTTAATCGACCAAAATAATGTTTTCCAGTAGTTTCAAAAACCTTTTCGCAATACCTAATTACATGATCTTTTATAGCTGTAAGACAAGATGTTTAGAGCACGGATAATTTAGTAGTTGTGCAAGAAGTAGAGTTAGCAAAAAATCTTGCTTTGTAGGGTGTTTTGTGCATTTTAGGCAAAGAAAATTGTTGAGCTGATGTGTGGGTTGGAGTAATTTCACCAAGGCAACTTGTACGTGTGTGGTGGTATGAGAACCTGTTGGGTCAAGTGTGAGGTTGGTGCACTATAGAACCTGGTCAAAACCCCAGTGGGAAATTGTTTTGCCACTGACCGTTTCAAGGCGGTAAGGCTTTTCGATTCATTGAAAATAAATGCGATTTCAAGAACACAACTATGGACAGACATACTTATGGCAACTCTAAACTAGTGTAGATCTTGTGAACGTGATGTAGATTATGATGCTAGAAATGTATTTCAAATTTGAAGTTGATATCTGTATTAGTTTCAATGTTATGGGCCAAGTGAATAAAGCTGTTGCACAAATACTGAGTGAAAAAGGGGCATAATTTTGAAATAATTTTAGTAGAAATACATGTCTTGATAGTTATGGTGAAGATTGTGAAAGTGCCTTTATATTCAAAGTTTCAAGTTGACATATAATGTAGTTTCACGTAGTTTCAAAGTTACGAACCATGACCATATTTGGTAAATGTGAAATGTACGTGTTAAAGGGGAATTGAAAGATATTAATAGTAGAAAAAATTAATATATGCATATCAGGAATCGCCACACTCACCAAACATAGCCTCCCCACGCAGCGAAAAAGAAGAGAGAGAGAGAGAGAGAGAGAGAGAGAGAGAGAGAGAGAGAGAGAGAGAGAGCATGAGTTATGGGTCTTGTTGATTATGATGTCTATTCTATTCTGATGGTAAGCATGTTTTCCATGTTTCAATTTTTTATCTCAAGTAGTTTCATAGGTATGGGCAAATTGCATATCTTGGTTAACACACAATCTTTCTGAAAAAATTGTGCATGACTTAAAAATGTTTGTTAGCAAAATTGTGGGTCGTATTGGCAAAGACGTAGATTGTGATTGTTTATAAATACATGTATATTCCAAGTTTCACGTTTATATCTAAATTCATTTCCAAGTTATGCACGGAGTGCATATCTTGGTAAATGCAAAATCTACTTGCAAAAGGGCAGAACTTGATACGTTCTTAACGGAAGAGTTATGGTCTTGTTGATAATGATCTAGATTTTATGGTGAACGTATATTCCAAGTTTCAATGTATAATCATAAATAATCCCTAATTATTGGCCAACTGCATTGTTTGGTTAACATAAAATCTAAGTGAAAAGGGGAATAACTTGAAAAATGATGTAAGCAGAGTTGTGGACATTGTTGGACTTTTGGTATTGACGTTAATTTTGATGGTGAATCAGTAAGTGAATAAGCAAAGTTTCAAGTTGACGTCTTCAGCAGTTTGACAGTTATGGACCGAATGCATGTTTTGGTTAACACTTAATTAAAGTAAAGAATTGGCATAACTTGAAGAATTTGTAGATTTATTTGTCTTGCCTGTAATTATGTGCTAGAGTTTGATTGTTAATATATATTCCAAGTTTAATGGCGCTAACTCAAATAGTTTCAAGGTTAAGGACCAACGTTTTATTAAATAGATGCCGACGCCGCCGCCGGGATGAATAGGATAACTCCCATATTCGTTGAAAGGTCGGAATAAAAATTGTTAAACACGAAATGCTATACTTGAAAAGAAGATAATTTTACCTCTTGTTTGATATGAAGAAGGCGGAACTTAATATTTAGTTTTATTATATTAATTATATAAAAATATAGATAAAACATTTAAAAAATGACCACATTTCTGAGTGAAAAGGAGACATACCTGTGAAATATTTTGAAGGATTTATGGAGCGTGTTGAAAATGAAGAGGTTTCTCACAAAATTATTTGATTGGCTGACATTTCCTCCTTTTGCAGAAAAAGTGGTATTTGACAGGCAGACAAAAACATATTGTTTTCCTCCAACATGACAACTTTCTGCACATCTCATGAATCAAATTGTCATATTTAAAACAAACAACCAAGTAAATTGATTGTCTTAGGGTACATACTGTTAAAATTTGATCGAGCTTTTGACTGCAGATGCTTTATGGATTATGTTAGGATAAAAATTACAAGCGTGAAAAAGAAAAAAAATAAACCAATAACTAAGGTATCTGATGATGCTAACACATTTTTAAAGCTTAAACATTGTTACCAAGAATAACGTCACGTGATACTGACATAACCAAAGACAAAATAACGAACACATAGCGCACCTATTTGGGGGATATTGTTGAAGAACTTTTGGACCAGCACTATTAATTGTGTCTGACAAAGTTATGGTGCATGATCGTGGAGAATAATGTTAAATGTTAAATGAAAAATTTTAAAGTGAAATATGCATATCAGGAAAGGCCACATCCAGCAGACACAGCCTCCCCACGCAACCAAAAAGTAGAGAGGAAAAGAGAGCATGGTATTACAATAATCAGTTTCAAAATGGACGCCACAAACAATTAACGAAAGTGAGAACCCGATGGGTTACCGCCTTGGAACGGTCAGTGGCAAAACAATTTGCCACTTGGGGTTTAAACCAGGTTCTAGGGTGCACCAACCTCACACTTGCCCCAACAGGTTCTAATATCACAAAACATGTTCTCATTTTGAAGATTTTTATTACAAATTATAATCAATTTTAAAGGCTGCTGCTACCTGATAAAATTATCAAGAGCTGGGAAATGACAATACGCAACGAAACCAACACTTTATCATATAGTAACAGATGTACATTGTATTTAAGCCATATAATAAATAAATCCAAAATATAAATATCTGGATAATGACACTGAAAGAATAAGCGGTAAACAACAACTTTGTATAATATTTTTGCAAAGTCAAGTTAATCATAATTTGAAATGACAGACAAATGAAGAGGAAGAAAAAGATGGTGTTATTAGGAGCAGTCATAGAATAAATGCAATTTGAAATTTATAAGTTGTATGCTAACGCTTAGTTTTGATATGATATTTATATGAACTAATGACGAATTATGATACTAAAACTGATGCATACTTCAAGCTACCACATTGCTAGTTATCCTATAAACAGCTTTAAACGAAAATATTTTATTAACATGAACATTTGGATTGATCATGCTACACATAGAATGACATTGGAATTAAAAAAAAGTAACCATGGCTTTTGCGCGAGTTGTGGTGATCTTTCGTGTACTTTTATTACAAATCTGTTAATCTGTTGTGATTGTCATAGTTGTAATTTTTTTAACTAGATTTAGCTAATTAAAGCAATAAAACTGAAAAGGTACCTTTTACCGTTTTACACAAAGCATGATTTATAAAAGGACCTATTTCAAAACGGACACCACAAACAATTAATTAAAATGAGAACCCGAGGGTTTACCGCCTTGGAATGGTAAGTGGCAAACACATTAACTTGATAAACACACAGACGTATAAACGTAAGAAGCTAATAACATGGTAAGTTAAAGGGAGGGTGTTCAATGACCTAACTGAGACAAGAGCCCGTGAAATTAGGCAAGACCAAAGATGACAGGGATAAAAGAAACAAGTAAGCAAATAAATGTTAATGAGTAAATATAATGTGTTTTTCCAACAGTCCGTGTTTTCCAGAAAAAGACTTCTCTTAAAAGTGAGGTATGCCTGAGATTTAAGTAGGGATTCTTTCTTTTAAAAACTGTGAATGGTTTTGGTTAAATTCGTTAATTGTTTTAATTTCTGTATTTTATCCATTGCAGTAGATAATTCGTATGTATGTATTTTTTACGTTTCGTTATTTAACAACGATATACTTTCAATTGAAAAACCGAAGCCTTGTAAAAGGAATTAATTGTGATAAATTGTTAAATACTTTAACCTACTTTAAATTTGATTTTGCCACAAATGCTTACTTGGTGTAATGATGAAATTTGGGGGAGCATATAGTCGCCAGATTGTCAGTCCGTCAGTCCGTACGTACGTCCGTTCGTCCGTCCGTCCGTCCGTATGTCCCGCATTTGTGTCCGGCCCATAACTTTTTTTTAAGTAGAATTTTAAAATATTTTCACAGAAATGATCACCATATTGAGACAACGTGTCACGCGCAACAGTTTGGTCGCAACATTGAAGGTCAATGTCACAGATTGACCTTGTTGCAACATCGTATACGGCCAATAAGTTTTTACATTGCCGTTGGGTTTTAAAATTATTTCACAGAAATGATCAGCATATTGAGACAACGTGTCACGCGCAACAGTTTGGTCGCTACCTTGAAGGTCAAGGTCACAGCATGACATTGTAGCAGAATCGTGTCCGGCCAATAACTTCGTTATTTGAAGTTGGATTTTAAAATTATTTCACAGAAATGATCACCATATTGTGACGACTTGTCGCGCGCAACATTTTGGTCTCCACCTTGAAGGTCAAGTTCACAGCATCAAGGTAACAACATGACTATGTTGCAATATTGTGTCCAGCTCAAAACTTTTTTGAAGTTGGATTTTAAAGTCATTTCCGGAAATAATAACGATACAAGTTTTAGCTGTCCAAAAAGCTAGTCGGTCATTAGCAGATAAATTAACAGAATAAGTATGTATTCGTGCTTGCATTTACTTTTTGACCAATGGAAGTCAAGTCTATGTCCAGCTTTCTGCCGAATAATGTCACGTAGATTGTATCTGACAAACGATTTGTGAATTTAGTTGTCCATTGCTGTTACTCTAAAGCTTGCAAACAAAAGTTGTACGGCTGATGTTTGATTTTTTGAAAAATGAACAAGGCGTGTACCGGCAAAAGACATTAATGTAAAAATGTTGCTAGTAGACGTAATTTATTACTGTTAAATTATTTTATTTCGCGCGGGTTTAATTTTCGCGTATTTCGCGCTACGACAAGATCGCGACATTTAACCCCAGCGAAATTAAACTCTTTAACATTGTTTCTTATAGGAAAGCACAGTTGCGCTAATTCATATCGCCGCGAAGTTGTTCTTTACTTTTTTGCGCGAAAATTCGTCCCGTGAAATTAAATGATACTACAGTATTTTATTCATGTATTTGATGTAGAAATAATGACGTTGTTTAAGCACCAGCGAGTTGGAATTAAATATGTTATATTAACAGGAATGCTCACAGAGTTACCATAGAACTTTCAACAGTCGATGCTTATTTGTATAGTGAGCAGTATTCGTTACCAACATTCATAAAGAGTAGTTTTAGTTTAGTCTGCAGATCTGGTCAAACTTGAAGTTGATGAGCGTTAGAAGAAGTAAACAATAAATTAGGATCTTGATGCATTTATTATTTTCACTTAAGCTTTATGCTGCTCATATTTTTTGTTTGTGTTATAACGATTTTCCCTGAAACTATTACAGAAACTCGAGAAGCACTATTTGTATTTAAATTAATTTATGAAATTCTTGTTATGCCACTGTTCTGAAAATTTTTCACAATTATTTCCTTACTTTAAAGGATGGTTTTGCATTGCTTGCAGTATATTCTAGTAGATCGCCCTTACATAGTAGATAGTGCATGAGTTGTCTACCTTACTGTACCGAAACCAGATCCGTTATATTGCATGTGTATGTGGTAGCAGACATCGGGGCCAGGGGTATCCCCGAAAATCTTTTAAAAGTTAAACTCAATTTGGATTGCAACTGCGGTGAGACCAATCGTTCACTATTATTTTGACGAATTGGCACTAAACATTGAAGACCAGAATATACTTATTTCAGGTATGAGTTGCTTTGGTATATTGTTCACGATTTTCAGAGTTCTCATGCAAACGGTTTTTCTTTTGTTTTAGTATGTGCTTAGTAATTAGAACATGAATTAGACTAAATTGAGCTTGCAAACATTAGTACATCCTTAGCTAAATACATTTCTTCACTAAACTCTAGGAGACAATAAGTATTCCCCCAAAATTCATTTTTGAAATTTTAGCTAGTTTCGCCTTTTGCAATGTTTGCGACCCCTTAAAATAGATGAACAGGTAACTTTGAAAACCACCGAACACGACAAATACGAAAATATTGCAGGCTCGGTTTGACTGAGACTGTTTAAGACTTTTTAGCAAAAACATAAAATATTGCATCGTAATGAGTGCTCCAGCTTGGATTTCAAAAGGACAGGGAAATAGATAGATCTCAAAAAAACAGGGTAGTCTTTGCGGAACAAGCTCAAAATTAGGCACTGTTATGCAAATCTTTGAGAAAGAGTATTGTATATAAATGTCCCTCTGAATGAGTAATTGCGAATAAAAGATAAAATGAAATGCAATGAAGACATGAAAAGTCATCCAACCAACTAGTTTGAACGCTCGCAGCTCGGGTTTTAACATTCACAATTCTGAGGTTGATTAGCTGATCGCAACTAGTTATGGATTGAAATGATTTTTCAACACATTTGACTTACGAAGTACTTGTTATTATATGACACCAAAAACTGTGTAAACATGTCGCCTTTTATCATATTAATATTGATATAAGACAAAAACAAAAAAACAAACTCATTATTGATACTACCCTGGCACTCTGAACGTGTAATTATAAAGTGCAATTAACCTCCTGTGGCCATCCTATTCGTTAATCTCTGACGTTTGTAGCTAATTATACGTATCGATGACTGTCTTTTAGCGTACCACCAACCCATTGACTACGCTTATGATTTTAGATAAAAAAAATATTGTCCATGCTGATCTCCTATGTTAAATTATTGTCATCTTACGTTCGTTAAACCTCCGGTTATTTCTGAGAACATGTTGACGTTCTAAATAAATAGCAATACCAACATTCTAACGAAATTGTTGACGATCAGAATAGTAATTATAATCCGTTCGAGTCCCTGTCAGGCTGCTGTTGCAAAATGGTAAGATTTATCACCAGCTTAAATACATTACTTACAAAAAACGGAAATATATATAAGTAAACTTATTGTGTATGACATCAAATAAAATTTAAGCGCTTTTATTTCAAAGCGGCTTAAAGTTTTAACTTCAGTGCCATGTTTTTTTTTTGGTTAAAGGTTATGCTAATGACCGACTAGCTTTTTGTAAACTTTTGTTTACAGACAGCATTTCCCGCCAAAGTTAGTCTCAATCATTCAGACGCTCTGATTTCGCAAAGGCGATCAGTACGTCTGAAGACATTGTTCGTTAAAAACCAGACACTCCAAAACAAGGCTTGTAATTAGGACATTAGTATGGAACGCCGTTGTTGTCTTGTGAAAACTGTATTTTAGACTGTCACCCTGCCAGCTGGAAATCGAAAAGACATATGCTACGGCGACAAGCATTTTTATCTGTATTATTGCGCCCACCGGCGTGTTCAAGTAAGCTGGGTTCTGCGGTTACCAGAGATCATATGAAAAGTTTATACAGACGTTGCAAGCACAATAGTTACCTTATCGCAACCTTAGAAATATTTTAGAATAAAATCATTTCAATAAGAAAATCATTTTTTTCTCTAAATTTGGACCTTTTTGGATCAAAATTACGTCTCAAGTAAAAACTTTTCCCTACAACATTTTTTTTGAATTTCTTAAGATAACTTCAAAATTCTATGGCATACCCTAATGGCGACCTTAGAAACATTTTACAGTGAAATCCCTTAGATTTATTTTTTAGAAGTATATAAATTTCCCAATTACGAAAAGAAAAAGTGATAAGACAATTTAGAACTGTAAAGAAAATTAAAGCTTGCAAATCCCTAAAATTCTATTTGCAATCAAACACAAAAACGAAGCATCGCAAAACAAAAACAGTTCAAATGTCCACATGATCAAAATGATACTGACAATATCCAAGATTCTTTAGAGGAACTTTTAAATGTAAAGAAAGAAGTCAACAATTTTTTGTCACTTATTTTCGCAACCATGAAATTAAAGGCCAAAACACACTTTTACAAATACCTGTTACTGTATACATGTTTTAGACAAGATAATCTTAGATATTGTTGTTAGTAACTCATTACTCAGGAAGGAATTTAAATCGTTGTTTAAACTTGCTTTGTTTTTGTGTTTTGCTGCAGAATTTAGGGATTTTTTTTAGGTCAAACTATTTTTCTTTTCTGATCTAACTTTTCTTAACGTATACATAATAAACATACATAAAATGATTTATTTATGCAAAGTTTGACGGAACAGCAATTTTCCGTTAGAGAGATTTTGATATTCTTCCCTTTTATCAATCACCGTACAATGACAACTGTCATACCATACAACGTGACAGTCTAAAACCATTATCAAGAAGAGGCAGCAACGGCGTACCATATATTTGCATTCATTTATGTAAAATGGGGTAGGCAAGTACTTTGTCAACGTCCTTTGTTTATAAACCATATACCTGATTTTGTAGCTCGATATCATATTACCTAAATTTCACTTTGCCCAGTGTGGGAGAAATACGGTTAAAGCACTGTTAATAAATTTCATTAGAAATCGCGATTGATTTTGGATTTGTTTACCATACAAAAGCGCCAACTGTCGGTCAGACTTTTTATATAGCGATGTCTCTAGACGTTCGTCAGAGCAGTGTGACACTGATCAATGACAGAACGTCTAGATGATCTAGACTACGACTACGATATTCGTGAGTCTCTAAGAAAAACATAAACGGTGTCTTGCTTTTGACGAACGAAATCAAGACAAGTTAACGAATCTATTTCATATATGGCATCATCCTGAACAGTTGTTTGATTCAAATAAAGGATCAGTTCAACTTATGTGCAACTAAAAACTTTGCTATAAAGGTTTGCATCACGTGACTTTCTAAATAAAGACGCATAACATTATTTCTATACGCTGTAGAAAATACATTATACGTATGTTTACATAATTTAACATGTCGTTATATATCAGCTCAATTACTGATTGCCATAACTACAATGTTCAAATATTGTTTCATCAACATTTAAAAGACTTTTCTTGCATATAGGGGGCACGAAATAGCATTCGCAAGCTTTAGACGGGCGGTTTTGTCTAAAGTGACAACGTCCGGTGCCGCTGTTAACTGGTGTTACCCTTCAAAGTTTAAGTTTGGTGCATTATAATATGTTGGTCATCAGAATGACCGACACTTAAATTAAGTACACAAGTAACAAGATTGAAGTCTTTTCCGGTAAACATCTTCTATATATATCAAGCAATCAAACATCAGCCTCTATCTTTTTTTTGCATGCGTAAACAGGTGGCATAGTCTAAATTATGCGTTCCGTCTGGTACGTGATATCACTGTTAAACGGTGTTCAGGCTAAAGATCTCATGTTTGGTCGATTATAATATGTCGGTCATCAGGATGACCGGCAATTAAGTCGACGTGCCGCGCGCAAATTGTTGGGTCGCTACCTTGAATGTCAATGTCACAGCATGACCTTGTAGCAAAAATGTGTCCGTCCCATACTTTTGTTACCTGAAGTCGGATTTTAAATTATTTCGCAAAAATGATCACACAATGAGACCACTTGTCGCGAGCAAGTTTGATTATGTCTGATTATATAGCACTTCACCATTTTCAAAATTCACCTCAATAGTTAAACAATTAACAGTTTTTGTGACAAAGTACCCATTTGGGGAGCATTACCCGTCTTCGACGGTCTTTTTTTGTACTTTTTATTTGGGGACAATTAATCCTTAAAACTTGGCGTGTTTGTAGCTTGTCAAAAGGAGAGTAAATCATGTAAGGAACAAAATAAAAATCAATTTCATGCATATATCTTGTAAGATAGAACCGGGCTAATGCCGGAAGAGTGTGAAAGTATGCATATTAAATCGTGTGGAACGGTATTTGCAATACAATGTACAGCATTATATGGTATAATCGGTCAAAAGATGTTATTTTCTTAGCAGAAATGATTGATTCTACTTAAGTAAATGAACCTCGTGTGTTTTAACAGACAAAAAGTTTTATCCTGACACTTATAAGTTGAAAAAGTGAAATATGCCTACCAGGTATAGCCACAACCAGCAGATACAGCCTCCCCACACAGCTAAAAAGAAGAAAGGAGAAGAGAGCATGTTATTAAAATAATTAGTTACAATATGGACCTCACAAACAATTCACGAAATAACCAAAAACGAATAACCAATAAATAGTTTGCTAGGTTAAAGATGATAAAAATCATGTTCAGTAGACAATGGAGATTGCGAATTTAAAGTAGAGTCTTATGGGAATATGATTTACTTTTTGTAACTGATAATATTCATAACCACGGAGATGTCGATGTTGATAAAAATTATTCCAGTGATTGACTCAGTCTGACTATATTTTACTGGTATTTATGGTGTTCAAATCGGAAATAAAATTTTAATTTGGGGAAATTAATCTTATTTGTCTTTTTGAACTGTAAAATAATTTAGTTGCCTTAATGCTTCTTTCTACATTCACGAGTAAACTATCTTTCACTAGTAAAAACAAATTTTCTTTTTATTTTTTGCTTTTAGTGCGAAACTTGAGTGTATTTGACAGAAAAAGTTGCAAGAAATGGCGCCAAAACCGCTTGTTTATGACGTTACGTCATGACGTAAAATATACAAATTTAAGCCCGTTTTCTAAACGTTCTCATTTGGCATGTCATGTGCGTTTGGGTACCAACGTGAAAAAAATCAGTGAAAATAAAAATGATATTCCACTGTTTGAAAACAGTGAAATACCTTTTTTGTTTCGGCGGGAAAATTCTATACTTCACTGAAGAGCATAAAATAAAGTGCATTGTCCATTAAATACAGTTTTTATTCTCGTTCATGAATACATCATTCCATAAATTCAGTTTATTCAATTCCTAAACGCGTATTTCTTTAAATTTAAATTACTCATTTGAAATCCGCCTTTGTATTTCTCTCACTCTTAAAAAAGTTTCTTAATTCTAAAACGTTAAGTTATCATTTTCCAAGTTCTCTTAATTTCATAAAAATCTAATGTCTTAAATAAAAAAAGTTATCACGTCAAAAAGTTTTAGCGCCTATTTTGTTGTGTCCAGAAAGTTCTAAATAATTTGATAAGTTGTATACTTTAACTTCTAATCTCAATGTCTATTACTTTATTCTTACAAGAATACTTCATGGACAAATAACACGCTACTATGAATATTTGCTTATACCTAGCAAAAGGTACTGTTACCGTAAAACCAAGAGTTTAGACAGATTGTCGCTGTTTTATTTAAGATCATCAAAGTTACAAGTCTGTTCCTGCACCGTATTACTGAAATATGCTGACACAACAATTTAGCCCAGGCTATAGTACCACAAATTAGCGTTCCAAAATGGAGGGCTACTTTATTGGTTTGCATTAATACAACGAATGGCTGAATATGTTTTAACATGATTTAAAGAAGACTGAATATGTGTTTAGTACATCATAAAATAGACATTTCTTACGCTCAGTCAGCTGCGCTCCAATATGACGTCCACGAACTAGCGACCGCCAAACATAAGAACAGACCAACGATGATGCCACTTCTTCCAGAGGCCTTAAACTTTTCAGTTAACCTAGTGTCCTTAGCCTATATGTTTTATTGTTAAATAACTTAATTTGGACGGACTTGGATATTTCCCGTGATTTATATTCTTTGTCTAGATTGTTAATTGTTTAGGTTTTGTTTAATAAAAATGTCCAGAATATTAATAATTGCAGTCCAAAATAAAAAGGGAAAATCTTTTTTTCCCTTTTGAAATCAATTTTGCTACAGAACGATTTTTCAAGGCAAACAGCTGTCTATATTCGACGTTTTGCTCTATAAATGCAGTGGATTTTGATCATTTCCGAAGAAATTTCTGCTGAAAATCTCTTAAAGGTCCAAAATAATGAATATAGGAACAGTGGAAATTAATAATAACCCTTGACTCTATATAATTTCACTCTCATAGCAGTAATATCTGTTCAACTTGCAATATCTTTATATTTCTAGCAGAAATTTCTGCTGGAAATTTTACCGAAACAACTGTGGTGGAAAAAATGCTTTGAACTTTCCAGCAGAAATTTCTGCCAGAAAATTTATCGAAATACAAGCTGGTGCAAAAAGATTATTGCATTTCCAGCAGAAATTTCTGCCAGAAAATTTATCGAAATACAAGCTGGTGCAAAAAGTTTATTCCACTTTCCAGCAGAAATTTCAGCTGTAACCTTCACCGAAATGTGCAGAACATTTTTTCAGCAAACAATTCAATTTAAAATATAAAAATAATATAAATTATGGAACAACGTCGTAAGATCATTAAAAGTTGAAAAATTTTGGTCGTTCAAACATATATTATGAGCACGACAATGTATTTGTATAGCTTTACGTTCAATAATTGTCGATATGAAGACTCAATTAACGTCTAACATAAACATATAGCAGAAGTTTGTGTTCAGTCATGAAACAGATAGGTTGAAAAAAAGTTATTTCATAACTTAGCAAGCATATCAGAAAACATCTTGGTAAAAATTGTAGGTGCAACCATATCATTCACGGACATGAATTAAAATATGACGCTTATTGCTTCTTTGTTAGTAAAAGTATCAAATAATTAAAAAAGCACAGTAAAATATATAAATATAAGAAATCTAAATCGTTTATCTAATTTTGATAAGGACAAAAACGTAAATTTAATGGTTCATTAATTTGAAGAACTACAAGAATACAAGTCTGTAAAATATACGTTTCTATGATCATACTTGTTTACTTAAAATATATTTCCATAAATAAAGATTATGCTTATAAAACTTCTTTTAGTCGACTTAAAGCCATGCGTTTTACAGAATCATTTCATTCCTATAACATTCCCAAATGAAATTTAAAAAAGGCAACGATGCACACATTTGTCGGAATGATCCATAGATGTGTGAAAAGAATCTTCCAAAAACGAATCACAAATAATTACAGAACTTAACTACTGTAGCATTTAAGTGTATTGGTCATCAATATCGTCTACAACAGGTGACTCATTATGGTTTCTATGTATGTACACAAGATTTTATACACTTTCTACACCATAATAAATGAGATAAATACAGAACAAAATATGAAATTAGTATTTTCTCAATATGATGTTCATGAAACTAGTCCTAATTAGTAAATAATTTAGGGTCATACAATATTTATAAGCATAACATATTTTGCACAAACACTATGCGAGAATCAAACTAACTTTTAAGCATTACCAACCCAGCTTCTTTATACCCTCAGTTATTACATTTCTTCAATAAGACATATGCAGTTATATTCATTTTTCCATTCGTTCTTCCATTTAAGAAAATTGCTTTAGTTCTTGTAATATTATGTCAAGTATCTATCTCACCAGTCGACGATGACGGTTCTTAAACAGGTATATCTTCAATTTTCTTTCCAAAACTTCTATATTTAATTTTAGTAACGATGGTAAAATAATATTAGGGTTTAAGTTCTAAATTGCTCCTTGTACACTGTAATCGTTTTCAATGTCTGTCGTAAGTTCCTTTTGCATTCTAAAATAATTCGTTTATTGTTTGTTTCCTTTCTGTCCTTTTGACCTCTAAGTTGTTTTGCTGATGGTATTCGTGAACGTTAACAAGTACATTGTACCAGCGTCACCTATGCGTAGAATATCTACGGTTTTAATAAAACCAGAATCTCTACATCCTGGTGGGTATGCCCGACATATTGAAGTGAACCTGAAAAAAGTTAATCATTTAACTTGATGCAATTTGTTATCTTTATAATATTTGAGGAAATAAAGAACAAATACTATCAAAACGGTTAGCCAAGACCGCATGAAAAATATAGTTAAAATCTGACTGGCAATAGTTGAATAAATGTTGTTTTTATTTACATAATAATATTATCCTACCGTGCTTACCATGCTCATTAATAAGAGTAGTGCCAATAAACAGACACCATTTCGACTAATTTAATTGGTGTGTTACACGTGGCGAAATTAGTGTGCGTCATTAGCCAGAAAACGACAAATCACAACATAACATTTTGTTTCTCTTTATAACTTTTTTCTTCAAAGCATTATTTGTATTAGAACGATTTACATTTGTTCTGTATCAAAGTAGATTCATTTTGATATTCATCAAACATTCATCGTGATTCATTTGGAGCAATTTTATAACATTTAATAACGGTGAAGACTAGAGTTGATAAAGGTGATTTGTTGCGGACGGGGAGACACACGGGGAGGTAAACCTATAGTCCCCTCCGATGCAGATTACGAAAAGAGATTCCAGAACATAAATTTATGGCAAGAATCAAGAAACAAATTTATAAAACATCGTTTAATGTACGGGGTAAGCTCAAGTCATTTAGAAATTACTGTTTTTACTTCGTTACTATTGTTAACATTTCATCAAAATGAGATTTACATCAATACTATCATAATTATTTACCATATAGGCTTGCTGTTCTTCTGTCCGCAGTTGTAGATGACACAGTAAGCCGAGTGTTCTTTTCATTTAATATGATACATATGGTATTAATTGTAAAAAAACAAAAACATTAAAAGCTATATAAATACCTTGATTCACGACTCATGATGACATGAACTGATGTTGGTTCACCTTTCCCTTTTCTCATCTTGTTTTATAGTACTGTCACTCCATTCTGCAAACCCCTAAATGTTTTTTTACAACATAAAACTAATTAAAACAGATGTTTATTAGTTGAAAGTACTTCATGTATCTTAACCTAGCGGGGGTTTTTCTGACCAAGTACTGCATGGTAGTATAAATTGCTCTTATCAGTTTATCTTTATACTCTTATCAAACTAAAGATAATGACGTGTAGGGAATCTGTGTCTTTTATTTGTGGCCGCTCGTGGTTTGCTTATTTCACTACTTTAATCTTTCGTAATAAAGTTTCAGCTGTGATTTACGTTAACATTTGTATGTAAAAAATATGTTTTGTCTAGAGCCGAGTAACACATTTCGTATGACACTGAATTATTTTTTGTGGAGTTCATGTATACTGGAGTATCATTTTATTTCGCGTGGGCTTAATAGTCGCTTTGAATGTGCACACAATCAAATACCAGAGAATATTAACCACGTGATTTCTTATACTATGTGGATAATACTACTAAGCGAATCTAGTTTATGTCAGCGTAAAGTTTTCGTTGGCGTCGAAAATTAAGCACCGTGAAATAACATAATACCACAATTTATAATATGCATTTCTATAATATAAACATAAAAGATTATATATATTATTCACATATTACTGAGAAATTTTAACTGATTTTCAGTTTTTTTCTCTCTTTTTCTTTATGTTTTTAATCATCAAAGCAATTATTTTTGTCATTTTGGGCTTTTTTTTATTTCAGATGTTTATCCTTTTTAATATCACAACATACAATACAAACGACTTGATATTAAGGTTCAAGCAAACACGATAAAATCCGTAATATTTAGTTTGTCTAAGTCTAATGAGGGTGCTATTCAACTATTAGTCAATGGGTTATTCTTCTTTCGATTTTCTTGTTTTTAAGGAAAAATTTTACGGTTCAAGAGTTCATCAAAATTAACCATTATAAACTCCAGACAAGTTCATCATGGTTACATGCAAATATGTTCTTTCTATATTCAAAAATGTATCTTTGTCAATTTGATATTAACACGATTTAGCAGTTTTTAAAAATAATAAATAACGTTAGAAAGTATAATATGGAGGATTTCATGAAATTGTTTGTTTCTGCTTTAAAAAAAAAAATTGCACCTAATTCGCATAAATTCGGATTTAAAAAGAGGATGGTATATTCTATGAATAACTTCTGTAGCTTACTACTAAAATGTTAATTGAAATGATAAATATGACTTAGGTAAAACAATTTGATATTCTTTCGAACTGTGGAGAAATAAGACAAATTATTTGCTTACCTGTCTCGGATTTGATGCTATCATTTTTTATCCATAATAAAAATTACAAAACACCGCAAAACAAGAAACGTTTCGTTCTAATGCGCGCAACATTATCACCCTTCACTAAACTAATTGAACGAATAATATGCCAATCGGCCTCATGCAAAATGCCTAGACTGGCTCCCGTTCCTATGTTCTGTTATTATTTATATTCCCCTGTCATCCAGTTATATACAATTTTTCTGATGTTAACTTTGCTTAGCTCTCAGAACATAGATTGTTCGACAGAAATAAGAAAATGAAACTGAGAACTGTAATAAAGATATATGTAAAACTATTATTAAAAGTAATTAAAATTAGAACCATCTAGCTGACCGCTAGGCTAACCCATTTCTTATCCTGGATTTTATCTGCTGACTGATCAGTACATTCCATGATAGTTCACCTCACCACAGGAATCATAAATTTGCACAACTGATATCGCGAATCGAATTACAAAGTTGTGTACCGGTCGATTGAACATGTTACACGTTGAAAGTAATTACTAACAGAAATCAATCATATATAATTTTTATTTATTTGATTTTACCAACAAATATGTTACATAAACAGTAATCTCAACAGGTATAATAGACTAAAATGAAATTTAAGCACTGCTTGCAATTTCCAGATTTTGGAATTTCAATAGTGTGTGTTTGTTGGTATATTGCCTCATAAAGAAGATTCGAAGTTATCGAGCGCTTGTTGAAAAAATAGAACTGTAAAATGTTTCATGGTATTGCATTAAACGATTTTTTCAGCATAACTGTTATCATCATGTTCTCTTTCAATAAATTGCATTTACCTTTTAAATTTGAATCTATACAGTACTCTTTAACTATTATCACATCGCTTTGCACAGTCAACATAAAACAAATTATTTTATCAAGCATTTTATTGTAAAATATCATCAATTTGCATTTGAAGCACTGGTGAACTTCCATTTGGTTATCATAAATTTAGCTTATGGGATCACTTGAAAGATATCTGAAGATTACGGCCCAGCGGCCTAGCGGCGTGAAGTTGGCAGCTTAGCGGCTTTAATTTGACGGCCTAGCGTGCTGAACTCAGCGGCCTAGCGGCCTCTTGTCCAGTTTGGCAGGCCGCAAGAGTACCAACTTCGCGCTGTAATGCCTACAGGCTGCAAGACCGCTAACTTCACACCGCTAGGTCGATTGGCTGCTAGGCCTCCAAATTACGCCGCTTTTTCGCCAATCATCAAGGCCGCCAACTTCACGACGCTATGTAGACTAGTCCGCTAGGCCGACAACTTCACGCCAACTTCACGCCACAATGCCGCAACTGTATGCCGCTAGGCCGCTAATTTCACGCCGCTATTTCAAATTCATTTTTCATTACGAAAAATTATTTTAACAACCAACAAAAATCGTTTCGAACTTCAGATGTATTAATTATCAATTTGTCATACTTGACTAAAGATCACTGAAGAATATAATATAATAATAACATAATTTTCGCGTTTTCTGCACTAAAACAAGAACAGAGGCTTTAAAATAATAATTTAAATATTATATTTTGTTTAGAAGCCTCGGCGAATTAAACAGAAATTCATATACCGTAACTATGAATAGGATACGGCCCTTAGAGCATTTTTAGTATATGACACATCTCTGTTACACCTTTTTACCTATACATTTGAATGTTTAGTTTGCTAGTCGTGAGTTATTTCTTTGATCGGGTTTGTCAAAAATGTATACGTTCATGAAGCTACATTAATAAATGCAAGTTGGCCTACTTGCAATCTAATACTCTGGTGGGATTGAATGTTTCCCAGAGACCAGAGAAATTTATGGTCATTTAACTGTTATCGCCGATCGCCGGGACTGATAAGCTGAACTTCCCCTTGATGCTTGATGTTAAACATGTTTGTGTATAAAGCCGTGATTTGCTTTAAACCAGTTGTCATCTTCACGCAGCTTTAGATCATGGAATATTTAACATGTGTCTGTCATATGTTATCTTATCACCACTTGGCTTGTATAAACAGTTTAATATTATGTCCCAGGCATTTTGCATTTGGGAATATTTTCGATTTTAACTTTAGTTGAAGGAAAGTTTTGTTTCGGTACTTTAATATTCACTGAAAAAAAAGATTTCATAATATCATTTTATTATTTTCACAATTATTATTTATGCAACAATATGGTGTAAACTAAATTAAAAAAAAAAACAAACTGAAAAACTAAGACAGGTGTTAATGTTCACAACGGTTGCTCGGGGAGACTTTACGGCCGCCACACTGTACTGTGAAGTGTAATTAAAATAAAGCCTGCTTCAGACAAGCAATCAAAACCGCAGGGTGCGTCGCCTCGTAACTCCAAGCACGTTACCTAATAAGCTAGCTCGGATAAGTTCCGAAAGTTGCACGGATTACCCTGATAAACGTGTTTGTTGTCAAAATATAGTTTTAAGTGTAATCGGAGAAGTTGCACACACTGGGCCCACAAAACATATTGTAAGCTCAAAGACAAGCGTCTTCAAATTCAAATATTATTCAATTTAGCGCTGATTGTATATTAAGAGGTATCATATTATTGATCAACTGTAAAAGTTTTTACCAACAGTGATGGAATGGAAAACAACAGATTCAACATTCGGAATATGTTTTAAATCTAGATCTTCATCTTTTTATTTGATATGGCATATATTTGACAATCTATCCTATATGGTTCGTTTAGCAAAATAAAGTTGCAGCTAAATTGATCTGTAATGGGCTTACAAAAGACAATTAAAAACAATTAGCACTGAATCCAAAATAATACCAAAATAAAATATTAGCGCAATTTCAATAACATTGATAAATTTATATTATTTATGTTACTAAAATTTCGGAAAAGACCAGGGGTCCTAATTTTACTCTGACTTCATTATTATTTCAATAAAATTCAAAGATAGTAATTAAGCAAGTAAGTAAGTAAGTAAGTAAATTCTGTATTATAGAGGGTGACATATTTAGCAATAAACTAATCTTCCATATGACCCTCCTTACAGGTAAAAACATACAAAGATTAAGATAAACACGATGATCATAAATAAAACAACATCACAAAACACAATATGATATTATAATAAGAATGAAACTGCAAATAATATATCTGTGGTAATGTTTAGGTTTTTTGCATTTAATGGGTAGATGCATGCGTGTGCGCGCGTCTGTGTGCGTGTGCGTGAGCGTGTGTGAGCGTGGGTGTGGGTGCGCGAGTATGTGTGCGAGGCCTATGTGAGTAAGTCTGCGCAAGAAAGAACTGAATATTTAAGAAATTTGAGTACATAAATCAATATAATACACAATGCATTTTATATGCATGCCTTAACACATTTGCTGTTTCATTGAGGTAATATTATACATTTTCCTTATCTTAAACAACAATGAATCATCCAGTCCACCTCAAATACAAAGTTTTAAAGGTGTCTACAGTAGAACAATCTTTAATTTCTTTAGGAATGCTGTTCCATAAACAACTGCCTGAATACAGTAAACTATTTTTTATATAATTCTAAGTGTGGCATTGGAAATGATTTTATTAAAGATTGCAGTTACTCATTATTTACACCAGTTAACGGTTCAATTCTGATCCATACCAAACGACGGCACGCAACGGCGGCGAACATGGAACACATAATGCCGTATTTTCAGATAAACACAACTCCATGATCAGCGGCGTATGGTCCAGAGATAAAAGAATGGGTTTGCCCTTAATAAGAAAACAATGGGCGGAACTGAAAAAGAATAAAATTTTGACAGGGAATATGCGAAAATAAAAACTGCATATCACAGAGAAAGCCAAATGCAAAACCAGGAAATATATCATAAGGGTGATTGAACAGTATCCAAATCTCTTTATTGGCTAGTATATTGAAAACACCTATCTTACAACTGATAAAATCATTATTAAAAGGGTAATTTAAGATGCACTATAAGCATACATAAGTATCGTGGCCATCGATTTCCAAAGGACATAACTGCGCTGATTTAATGCACGGAGAGAAATTTTACAGCTGCCTCACGACACAAAACGTTTCTGTGTTATTGGAATAAATGAAAAGAGAAATTTAAAAGCCACCGACCTCGACAAAAATGAATATATTGTTTGGTTTGATTGAGCCTGTTTACGGTTCATGGATAAGTATACAAGCGATTGCAATTGTCAGAAGTGACTGGTATTGAATATATGCTGCGTTTTTTCTTTTGAAGATAAATTGAGTTTTTGATTGACAAATTTAAATGAATGCCATTAAAGATTACAATGAGATGCATAACCTGAAACGTAACTTAATAACTCAATAGTATCAGTTACACATTTTAAAACAATGTATTGCAAATAATCGCCGATACCCAAGGCGTCGAGGTTTTTCTAAAATCTGTTGTTAATTGAGGAAATTAAAAATAATTAAATAAATCAAATTGCATACTATGGAATTCATATCCATATACATTTGATCTCTTTGCTTATCATTCTTAAGCAACAAATGTAATATGACAGTGACTTTTGTTTAAGATTTTATTAATGATTTGTGTAATTTTAAAAACATAGCGACGCGATCGAATTCTTTTAATATACTGAGTGCCAATGAAAACGCAGAACTTGATTTTTGGAATATTTTTGATGTGCGTAAAAGTTTAATAAATTGGCAAATATAGATGTGTTTTAAATCAATAAGTAACCGGTCGATGCATTAATGGTCAACTGATTTTTAAACTTTCTCTCCTACAGTAACCCCGTACAAACACAATAAATGTTTGTTTCGGCATGTAAACATGCATGAATAACCTCAAAACAAGTCAATTTGTTAACCTCAACTTACGGCCACACAAATCCCAAAATCCCATGATCAGTTTTCAAGTTTTTACTTCACACAAATGGGATAATGGCAAGCGTTTTAGACAACGGGCATATGAGGTTTTGGGCATGATCCAAGGAGGGATGTCTCGACATGAAATCGCTCGACAGATGCATTGTTCACTGTCGACAATTACCCTTGGCGGAACGACTACTTTTTGATTTTAAAACACATCTTCCTTTAGAAATTTTTGAAACTTTTACACACATCAAAAATATTCCAAAAAAATAAAAGAGTTGCGTTTTTCTGTGTCATTAGCTATTTATGTTGAATTGTTTGTGTGTATGTCTTTTTCTATGAAAAATTGTCGAATTGTGTAATTGGACTGCAACTAATTCCAGTGTCATCCTGAACATGTATGAGACCCAGACGGTAAATGAGATTATAAAACCTCGTTAAAAGCACAATTTGAAAAATGCTTTACTACTGATCGATGCAAGGCTCTTCCTGTTTAAATTTTGTATAGTCGTATGTTTTATAAGGAGATAATTTTTCTTATTTTAGATATATCTTAACCAATTGATTTTTTTTCCTCGAATTTAGATTAACCTCATTTTTAATTATCATACAGAAAGCGGGAAAAGAAAGTGAAGATATCGTTAAGTAAAAGCTTTTAAAGATTGGATATGACAAGAAAAGTGAAATGATAAAAATGCAAAACATACTGAACATACTAAAACTCAAAACATTAAAATTATCAATGTAGATCGTTTTGCCGGTATAAAGCTTGCATGTTTTGACGCTAGTACAGGTTCGTACAAGTGATTTAATCAAATAGCCTACAAACAATATTGCTATTTTCTAAAAAAGCTATAAACGTGTTGACATCATAAATATCCGTCGAACTTTGTGCACATTACATAGAGAAGATCTATCTAAGGAGTCAATGCAGTGAAGCAGTCTAACAATCCGGGATATGCGATCCCGCATTTTATCAGTGATTATATTTTCATGGTTTTAACCTTCGTATAAAGATACTGTCTAAGACTTTAAAGAAATGATTTAATAAATTATTGTAATAATGAAATAATTACGAATCTCTCAGGATATGTTATCCGAATAAAAGATATAACAGGCGGTGGCGGTGAGCTATGTATACAGAAAGACGAAAGCGAGTCTTTAAGTGTGTGTGTATGTGTGTGTGCGCGCGTGTGTGTGTGCGTGTGTGTGTGTGTGTGCGTGTGCGTGCGTGCGTGCGTGCGTGTATGTGCGCGTGTGTGTGTGTGTGGTTATTAATTCGTGTAATACATAACATACTAGAAAAAATTGTCAAAGCTACATAGTGATTTGTTTCTTTGATATTCTGAGTGATGGAATTTACTATACAAACACGTATTTTAACCAACGTCCCACGAATGCATACATGTGATCGCAAGAGAATAACAAATAGGATGTTAGTTTCTCCAAAATCTTAAATTTCTTCTTTCAAACTGGACATTTTACGGATAATAAATAAAGCAAATCCTTTTTTTTGTGTTTTAGTGTAGTATACAAAAAAAACATCATTTTTTACATGTAAGATACTCCAATGAAAAAGAATAATTTTACAACATGTATGCAATGCCATATTGGGAAACCAAGAATTCATGTTAAAAAGCTTCCAATTTCTTAAATGCTAACTTACCAAATTACTGGATTATTTTATTTTATGATAAATTGAAATTGATGATTTTTAATTTACTTGCATTTTAAAATTTCATCGTTGAGACGGAGAGAGCGGACGTTAATTTTGTATAAAAGTTATTTGTTGTCACTTCTGCTACGGCCGTAGTCTCAGATCAGTCAATGCTTCTAGACATTCTGATAAGTGTCTATACCGATAGTAATACTGCAAAACAATACATTGCCTCAGATAAAAAACTGGGTCGGATTGAACTTATGGCAAATCAAATGGGATAAGAATTAAATTGGTCAAATTATGACCTTTACATATTATGTTTACCTGTCATTGTATGTATTGCATTGTCGGTAATTAAAACAACGTGTGATAAATATTGACTAGCTCTAAGCGTATTTATAATATTCGCTTTTACAAAACTGATTGATTTTCTCCATTTCTTAATCCATCATATTTCTGAACCTGAAGGTGCTAAAGATTTCTAGATTACATGGTTTATCAGATACAGGCAATTTGATCTCTATTAACGTAAACACATTTGATAGAGCAATGTGAGTTACCCCACAATGAACTTTGTGTGACCCCAATGCAGCCTGTATTCGTGATACACTGAAATCAATTTCCACAAATCCCTTTGTTCTTGGAGCTAAGCGAAGGTCAAAACAGAACAAATGACGAGTTTACATACCGGAGCCTGTCTAGTGCTCACGAACTGTCCTGAAAGATTGTTTGCTAAAAGTTTTCTAACTATATGAGGATGTTGTTATGCAGAAAAAGAAGATGAACTGTAACTGTAAGTAAATCTTGTTGTTAATGCAGATTGATTATCAGTAAAAATTTATTGTATGATCATATTTACGTTTTCTCGTCACATTTGATTTTACATCTTATATGCTAACCTTATAAAAATCGACATACATTCAAAAACACTATTTAAGCATTTAACCTGATTGGATTTTTATATTGATGACGAACTTCCTAAAAAATACTCAAAATGTAAGAATTGGGATTATAGTATACTAGTCTTCACGCCTATACAGTCTGATTAGGGTTTACATGGTTAGCCATTCATTCAGAAAAACATTTTATTGTGTCTAGTAAACGCTCTATATACATTTGTATTTCTCAGACCATGTTAATGTGCAATTTTAGCAGGATTTACGTTTATTACAGAGAATTCTAGCTCGGTTTATCATGCTTTGTCACCTAAATGTAGCCACATGTTATGATAGCTTAGGTACATACAACATACTGGGAAAATTCTGTCTGGCAGTGAAATTAAAGACATCAGAAATGTGAGTTTAATACGGGTCAGGTATTTTATTTAACCTGATGGTAAATGCTATGTTCTTCGAAGAATTGCGGATATATTATTTTTAGCATGATCGGATATATTTTGTTGTTTTTGATTCCTTACAAACAATATTTTCGGTGAGATGATCTTTGAAAAATAGTTTGTATATGATTAAAGCGCTAAGGTGGATTAAATCATGCAATCAGTCCACTATAATGAAAATGCTGTCGTTATATACATTCGTCAAAAGTTCTAAGTGCACACTTTTAATGTTGAATATCTCAAAGTAAAATTATCATAATTAAAAATTTAAAAAAAAATTGACATAATGTTAAATATAATCAAACAATAAAAATTATATGAAAACTGTGCATTTGTTTTACGTAGTACGTCATCTACGTCGGCATACGTTATTTAAGCCTAATCCCCGTGCGGCAATCGAAATGGAACTTTTTACATTCGATTTTGTCTTCCGCATGTTTACCGACACCGGACAATCTAAAAGCACACACCAAAGTTTTATAACTATGGAACGTTTGACGACTGTTAGCAACGAAAGTGCCGTCAAAATCTTTTAACTGGCACTACTTTTAATTTGTTATAAAACATCCTGATGTTATTCGTAAATGAAAAATAAATGCCTCATTTTTGCATATTTTATCATATTAATAAGAAAAAATTCAAATGAAATTATTTTCAAGATTGATAACGTTGCTTACGTTGAACGTTGACGTTACTCTCTTACGTCATTAAATATTTATGCAAAATAACGTAAAAACGAAAATTTGAGAATTGCATTTAATCGAAAATCATGATTATTCGGACAAAATACTGTCCGAATTACCGGTCTGTTTTACTGAAATTAATACTCTTTTCTTTTGAAAAGGCTCATACACATCTATCATAGAGAACTGCATCGTCCCAAAATCGCTAGACCACTAAACAACTTTTGGCGAAAACCAATGTGAGGAAAATAGAATTTTCTCCTTGACATCCACGTTATCACTTTATGGATAAAATAGGGAAGAGCGTGTTCGCTCATCGTCCCAATCAGACCATAGAGAAGCTACAGGAAATTTATTTAAGTGCAATGAAAAGACAAACCACAACATTTCCTTGAGACTTACATCAAATTTTGATGCTAAAAAGACGAAAACATGACCACAACTTATAGCGGATGCAATGATTATTTACTTGAGAATTGCAATATGTGTACCAGTGAGCTGAACATGTTCTTATTTTTTAATTGCGCTAAGCAGATTCCAGTTTGTTTGTGTGGGTTAATAGGATATCGATACTCATTCATTATAATTGGTAATATTTTGAAAGATTCTATCAAATAGTTCGGAAAATCAACATTTATTAAGTGTGCACTTATAACGTTTGACTAGTGTATACTATTCGTTATATGAACGTGTTTGAAATTAAGTAGGCTAAGAAAAATTTACTTCCTTTTTTTTGCCTTATCGAAAACTAAGGAATATGATATAGTTTATCGTTTTATTCAGAGTCATCGTTATCATCGAAACCTTAGTCCGGCGGTCATTTATTTGACATTAAAATTAAAGTTCACTTAATGCTTAATAAGAAATTGTTCTGCAATAGACTGGACAATTCCAGTTACTGTCAAATCATTTTATTTCGCGCGGGTTTAATTTTCGCTTATTTCGCTCTACGGCAAGAGCGCGAAATTCAACACCAGCAAAAAACCAGGGTTTCTTTATAGGAAAACACAGTTGCGCAAATTCATTTCCCCGCGAATATGTTATTTACGGGTTTTGCGCGAAAATTCGTGCCCGCGAAATTAAATGATACTACAGTATCACGTATACTGTCATTTAATTTCTTCTTATTAATCACGCAAAGTTGCAATAATATTCAAACACTTGAATTGCAAAATCAAATTCGGTGATGCTTTCAGAAACAGCCCTGTCTTTATTATCTAGCCTGTGAGAATATTCCAGTTAATTGTTGTTGGAAAATTGTAGGATTAATGATAATCATATCACCCACGTGCGAACACTTTACCTGCACCCAGTCTGCTGGATTTTATCACAAGCATCATCCGCGTAATTATCAATCCATGATATGTTATTTTAGCTACTCTGTCCAAATGGTATAAGAAATGAAAGAACGTTTTCTTTCATTTTAAGACTTGCATTACAAGAAATAACACATATGATTATAATGTCATAAAAATTCACAGGTCAATACAATTCACATTCGGCAGATTTTATAAAAAATTATTTAAAGCGGATATCATGTTTCGGTCAACAATATTACAAATAAAAACATCTTGAATAAAGTATTTGTTTACAAAATGTTCGACACCTAATAGATATAAAAGCTAAGAATTTAGTCATAATAACTTGTAATTTCATAGGAAAAATGCATCATATAAGATGTACATCAAAACACTTAATTTCTGCGCCTTCCTTTAGAACATTCTTATATAAAAAAAGTTAACAACATCGCTCAAGGGGTTGGTACACTAAGGTCGGGACTTTTTAATCTGGACTAAATATCGACAAAAATAAGAAACAATCATACTATCACTTAAATTTTGCTTATAATTAGGGAATACATGTATATATTATCTTAAATATATGTATCTTACTTGGTGCAAAACAAGCTTGTACAATTAATTGGCAGTATAACGTTTGATCAAAGAAGTCATTTTCGGCCAGGATTATAATACAAATTTTTATCGCGCATACTTGTAATTTATATCCATATGGGAAACGTGACTAGAACCGATATTATTCTTTCGTCATTATGTGGTCAGTTACATGTATTACAGTCGCGAGTCCCTTATCACGTCATCAATCTCTAAACGACGATGGAGCTTGGATAATACTTGAGAAAAGTCCTGTAGACGAAAAATGAAAAACAATAAGTAAGGAGTCGACATATACATGTACTCATTTTAATGCATTTTTGTATCTCCTATTATATATTATTGCAAAGCCCGTACACCCTTGAACGATTTGCCTAATGAGCCTTTACAAATAATATTCGCTAAAATATTAGTGTTTACTTTACCACACTGAAAGATAGACAATATTAGAATTAATAAGATAATAAACAAAATAATAATAACATATTTTGGATTAAAACTATGCAACATTATTCAGATGAAAATACTTTGTCTTTGGTAAATTAGAACGCAAATTATAATAAGGCAAATAGTGTAGGCTATTCGAATTAGTTCTACACTGTTATATGAATAGGAGTATGCTTATCGGCATCATTAATTGGTCTGAATGAAATAAAGTCTTAAATCTCTCACTCCTCAGGGGAAGATTACATTAAATGACCAACAAATCGCATGCTAATTGATGAAGTTATTTGTTATCATTCCAAGGTAACGTAGTTCAGCAGTTATGTACTTTACACAGTTATTCCGACTTATTTTTACTATCAGCATGAGACCAATTAGGGGGCTCAAAACTTCTCGCTGAAGTATGGCTTTTTACCGATGTTAATGATAATTTTACTTATCAGTCCATTACTACAGTAATTTGCAGAACTACTATTTTTCTGAGATAGCATTTTGAAGTTAACAATTTCATGTATTGAAAATCGATTATGACAGTCTCTAAAATGTTATTATAACATATAATTATGTTTAATTCTTGATTATGCTGATGTGATTTTGTTTGTTCTTGTTTATTATAACTTGTTATTGTATGAAGATAAATAGGTAACAGTAAGCGCCAGGAAAGTTTTGATGCAAAACCGTTAAAGATTGTTATGCTTTACTGGTAATTTAAGCTGTGCAAAAAGTTATTATTCAACTTAATCAGTTTAATCAACATACAAGATCAGAAGGACCTAGAAATTAAATGTACATGTACCAGTTATTATGTTACGGTTATTATACAGATCTAAGAAAGTTTAGGTGTACTTCAAATTTGTTAAAATACCATTTCGACACATGGCTCCTACACATTTCATAAATTTAAGCACTGCAGTCCTCATACACAAATCATTCGACGGTCATTGAAACACCATAAACGCCAGATTAGATCGGGTCAGTGGAGTTATTATAACATATCACATAGAGAAAAACAGTGCTGCTGGAGATAAAATCTTTCAGACCTGAGAAAACTTGAACATTGTACAAATCTCTTGTCTGTCGGAAGTATAAACATGTGTTGCCAAGAAGTGAAATAATAATTTTCAAAAACCGGTACATTTTTTTTTTTTTCAGAAATTTTAATTCGCTTATAAAAAGCAGTAACGCAATCACGATTGAAAATACAACTTTTACTAATCCTAACCCTGCTGCTGTGATTTACAACAACAACAACAACAACAACTACTACTACTACTACTACTACTACTACTGCTGCTGGTTGTCTTTCTCCACCTACTGCTACTACTGCGCCTATTACTTTTATAACAAAACAACAACGGTATCAGCAACATCAACAACAATGACACCTACTGCAACAACAACAACTACTACTACTACTTCTATCTACTACCTACTGCTACTTCTACTAGTACTACTTCTGACACTACTTTCAATACGACAAATGCTACATGTACTTCTACAACAACAATGACAACAACAACAAAACCTACTGCTGCTGCTGCTTTTTACTTAACAAAAAAAGGACAGCAGCAGCAACAACAATAACATCAACAGCAACAACAAAAAAATAACTTATACTTAAACTATTACTACAACTACTACGTCTTCTCCTACTACTATCAATACAACAACTGCTTCATGTAATACTTTAACTTCAACTACTGCAGCTGCTTTATAAAACTATCCTGACCGCGGTCTTGATGTTTCTATTTCAATTAAAAGTAATTGATATATCTAATAATTTCATTATATTATTTTAATGTTAGAGGGGTTGGCATGAATTGTATTTGTATTTACATACTATTAAGTCCGTATATTGAAATATCAATTATAATTCTACTGTTTTATAAGATTGTTTTGTAAACAAATACATGTAATTTGTTTAATTTCTCCACAGTTCGAAAGAATATCAAAGCGTTTTACCTAAGTCATATTAATCTTTTCAATTAACATTTTACTAGTAAGCTAACAAAGTCATTTATAGAATATACCTATATGCCAAATTTTAACCATACACTTTTCAAATCAGAATTTTGCGAATTAGGTGCAATTTAATTTTTTCAAATCAGAAACACACAATTGCACGAAAACAACCATATTATACTTTTTAACGTTATTAATGTTAAGTTTGAAATGTGTTATCGTTTGGTGACTAAAAGCTGCTAAATCGTGTTAATATCAAATTGACAAAGAACATATTTGCAAGTAACCATGATGAACTTGTCCGGAGTTTATAATGGTTAATTTTGATGAACTCTTGAACCGTTAAATCTTTCCACGAAAACCAGAAAATCGAAGAAAAGAACCCATAGACTTATCGTTGAATAGCACCCACATTAGAACTCGACTAGCTAACTTTTTTTGGATTTTATCGTATTTGCTTGAACATTAATTTTAAGTCGTTTCTATGCTGTGATAATAATAAGGATTGATATATGAAATCAAGGAAGCCCATAATGACAAAAGTAATTGATTTGATGATTTACAATGTAAAACATTAAGAAATGAGAGAAAAAAATGAAAATCAGTTAAAATTATCAGTTATATGTGAATAATATATCATCCTCTTTTATGCGTATATTATAGAAGTGCATATTATATATTGTGGTATTATTTAATTTCGCAGTGCTTTATTTTCGACGCCGACGACAAATTTACGCTGAAATAAATTCGTTTCGCGTAGTAGTATTATCTACATAGTACATGATTAAGATATTATGTGTTAATATTCGCTGCTATTTTTTGCGCAAAATTCCAAGCGCGAAATACGCGACTTTTAAACCCACGCGAAGAACAATGAAAATATTCAGGGTCGTACAAAATGTGTTACTCGGCTCTAGACAAATTATAATTTACATTAAAAATCGCAGCTGGAACTTTATAACGAAAGATTAAAGTAGTGTAATATGCAAATAACGAGCGGCCACACATAAAAGACACAGCTTCCCTACACATCATTCAACATTATTTTGGTAAGTGTATAAAGATTAACTGATAGGAGCAGTTTATAGTACCATGCAGTACATGATCAGAAAGACCCGCGCTAGGCAAATATACATGAAGTACTTTCAACTAATAAAAATCTGTTTTAATTAGTTTTATGTTGTAAAATTGTTTTAGGGTTTGCAAAATGGAGTGACAGTACAAACAAAATGAGAAAAGGCAAAGCTGAACCAACATCAGTTCATGTCGTCATGAATCAAGGTATTATATCGCTTTTTTATGTTTTTGTAAACTTGACAAATAATACCATATGTATCTTATTAAATGAAAAGACCATTCGGCTTACTTTACCATGTACAGCTGCGAAGAGAAGAACAACAAGTCCAGTACATAATTATGATAGTATTGATGTGAATCTTATTTTGATGAAATGTTAACAATAATAACGAAGTAAAACAGTAATTTCAAAACGACTTGCGCTTACCCTGTACATTAAACAATGTTTTATAAATTTGTTTCTTGATTGATTGATGCAGTTAACTTCTGTTCTGGAATCTCGTTTAGTAGGTTTCCTCGAAGGGAACTATAGGTTAAGCTCCCCGTGTGTCTCCACGTCCGCAACAAATCCTGCATTAATTAGTAATACGTAAAAAATTGCGTCTTCACCGTTATTAAATGATATAAAATCGCTCCAAATGATTCACGATGAATGTTTGATAAATATCAAAATGAATCCACTTTGTTACCGAACAGAACAGAATAAATGTAAATCGTTCTCTACAGAGGCATTTATTCAACTATTTCGAGTCAGGTTTTAACTAGTATATTGTTCCATGCGATCTTGGCTAAAAAACCATTTTGATAGTATATATTATTTATTTCCTCAAATATTATAAAGATAACACATTGCAGCGAGTTAAATGATTAACTTTTTTCAGGTTGATTGTTGGGCATACCCACCGGGATGTAGAGATTCTGGTTTTAATAAAACGGAAGATATTCTACGTGGAAGTGACGCTGGTACTTCTTAAATTGCTGCGCGAATACCATCAGCAAAACAACTCAGAGGTCAAAAGGACATAAAGAAAACAACCAATAAACGAATACAAAATGAACTTACGACAGACAATGTAAAAGATTACAGTGTGCTAGGGGCAATTTTATTGGAACTTTACACCCTAATATTATATTACCATCGTTACTTAAATTAAATTTAGAAGTTTAAGAACGTCATCGTTAAACTGGTGGAATAGATACTTGACATAATATTACAAGAAATGTAACAGTTTTCTTAAGTGGAAGAACGAATGGAAGAATGAATATAATTGCATAGGTCTACTTGAAGAAATGTAATAAGCTGAGGGTACAATGAAGCTGGGTTTGTACTGCTTAAAAGTTAGTTCGATTCTCGCATGATGGGTTTGTGCAGAATATGTCATGCTCATAAATATTGTTTGACCCTTAATTATTAATATGGACTAGTTTCATGAACATATATTGAGCAAATACTAATTGAGTGACAATTAATATTTTGTTCTGTATTTATTTATTATTAAAATGTCTTTTGGGAAAGTTATAGGAATGACATGATTCTGTAAAACGCATGGCTTTAAGTCTACTTAAAGAAGTTTTATAAGCGTAATCTTTATTTATGGAAAAATAGTTTAAGTAAACAAGTATGATCATACAAATGAATATTTTACAGACTTGTAGTCTTGTAGTTCTTCAAATTAATGAACCATTAAATTTATGTTTTGTCCTTATTAAAATTAGATAAATGATGTAGATTTCTTAGATTTATTTATTTTAATGTTTTTTTTAATTATTTGATACTTTTACTAACAAATAAGCAATAAGCGCCATATTTTATATCATGTCCGTGAATGATATGTTTGCACCTACAATTTTACCAAGATGTTTTCAGCTATGCTTGCTAAGTTATGCAATAACTTGTTTCAACCTATCTGTTTCATGACTACACACAAAGGCTATATGTTTATGTTAGACCTTAACTGAGTCTTCTCATCGACAATTATTGAACGTAAAGCCAAGCAAATACATTGTTATGCTCATAATTTATGTTTGAACGACCAAAATTGTTCAACTTTTAATGATCTTACGACGTTGCTCCATAATTTATATTAATTTTATATTTTTAATTGAAATGTTTGCTAAAAATAGGTTCTGCACCAACATTTCGGTAAAGTTTCCAGCTGAAATGTCAGCTGGAAAGTGCAATAAACTTTTTGCACCAGCATGTATTTCGATAAATTTTCTGGCAGAAATTTCTGCTGGAAAGTTCAAGGCATGTTCTCCACCATCATTTGTTTCGGTAAAATTTCCAGCAGAAATTTCTGCTAGAAATATAAAGTTTAGAAGATATTGCAATTTGAACAGATACTACTGCTACATAAGTTGAAATTGTAGAAAATTCCTAGTAATCGCGGCAAAGTTTAAAAGACTGTTAACTATTGATATTTCTAGCAGAAATTTCAGCTGGTAAAAGACCTAAAGTCATGCTGTTGAAGAAAGTTTCTTGAGTTTTCTAGCAGAAATTTCAGCTGGAAATAGTCTCCAACAAAACTGATCTCAAAAGGGAAAAAAAGATTTTCCCTTTTTATTTTGGACTGCAATAATAATTCTGTCGTACCACCCAAGCTGATGCAGGTTTGATTGCGCTTTTTATGTTGCCTTAGCAAAATGATGTATATTATTTCGTACACACTTAAAAATGATGTTTGCAGAAGATTAAAAAAAAGACTTTAATGTTGAAACTCCTTATCGGTTAGAAAACTACAAGTTTATGATGTGCATTCAGTTATGAATGTCCCCTAGTTTCAGGAAGTTGAAGTCTGCACGCAGAAAAGAAGTGAAACATGAATATCCGAAATAGACACATAGTCTCAGAAAACACAGTCTCTCCACACACTCAAAATGAAGGGGAAAGCATAGATTTATCAAATGGTCAATTTCAAAAAAGAGACCAAAGTTAGTTTTATTACAAATTTTCAGTTCTTTTGTCGATATTGTAATGATATATTTGAGGCCGTTTAATTCAAACACTGGATAATCATCGTAAAGTTACAGTTAGTTTGAAAGAGAAGCAAATGAATACCGCAAAATTCAAATATGGTGTTTACCTTCAGTTAATTGTTAAATCCGTCCATTGCAAACCAAATATAATTTAGTCAAAATGATATATGGTGTAAGTCTTTTAGAACAATCTTTGAATGTAACATACATGCGTCGTTTATGGCGCGGCAATTTTAATAACTAGGCTTTCAAATTTAACATTTTCGGAGCCCGTGCATTCCGCAACGTTATTATAAATCTGAAATCTTCGACTTCAGTTGAACATTTCTAAGAAGTGTATTTGTGTTCAACGGTGTTAAATTATCCAGAATTATGTAAGATATATGTCGATTTTAGACAAAGACCACAAAGTAATGCCAATAACGAATTTTGATGAAAAATGCTATAAAATGCTCGAGTCAAAACGCAGAAGGCACCGTTTTGCGATTATTTCATTATATTTGCAGGTCTAATATAATTATATGGTGGCATATTTCTGCCGCGAGAAAGTTGGTAGCTGACGCGACACTTAAAATATCGTGGCAGTGTAAAGCTTCTCTATAATTATTAAAATTTTACGACAGTCTGAGGACAAGATTTTACGCCCTATAATAACTGTAAATTAACGCCTTTTCCAAAACCGATTCTTTTCTTATAGCGTTTTTACGCTCGGATTTCTGATATAATTTTAGCAATTAATAATTATCATTTGTTACATTTACAATTATAATTAAAATTTGATTCAAAGCACATATGTAAAAGGTAAGATTGCTGAAGGTTAATCTCTACTATGGTATCATTTATTTTCGCAGAAATCTATTTTGGCGCTAAAGGCACGAATTACATTTTGGAGTCGGCATTAATTTGCATAAAATTATTCACGTTTTACAGGTTACGATTGCTGTGTGGATAGTCTATAGTGCGCATAGATATCTGGTCCGGTTTATCCTGTTATGATCATAGTTTCCCGCCTCTCTTTTTTCTCGTGTTGCCTATATAAAGGCTGCTCGTGTATTAAAATATCACTCGAGGTGTTATATTTGACATCGTAACTTATTTAGTTTCTGTACAGTTTCCCGCCCGCCCGCCCTTCGGTGGTTCATCGATGTGATATATAACGTATTAATATTGGTATTTCTTTCAGATGCGCATCACGGAAAGGCTGCGGCATAATGCAAATAAGCTAGACGTTTTAAACTGTTAGTTTTATTTTTATTTTTCTCAATTGAATGTTAGTATTTTTCAGTTTCTGGAGTAAGCTTCTGTCTAGGACGAGCCTTGTTGCAACCCACTTGTTTCGATTTGACTTAAACGTAGAATACTACCCGATACCCAAACAGGCAACTGGACCCAAACAGACAGAGCAAAGAAATACGAACCAAGATAGACTTTAGTGATCAATGATACAAAGTGTTTTCAGCTTATACTGACAAATAGTGACAATTTCTTATATTCTGTCTCCCCAAGAACAGTGATAGATTAGAGTTAGCTCAGTGACAATATTCTGAACAAACGACAATTGAAAGCTTCAAATGTAAATTAACATCACCTGAACAATTTCATGAGCACCAATTGGATTCACATTACGATTCAGTAGACTTTTCATTGCCAAATCAATAACGTTGCAGGCACAAAATTCGATTTTATACTGTAATTGAAATGCTGTCAAATATAAATACCCATATCCTAAATTCTCGGTGTTTGTTGTTGAAAAGGAACACGACTGAAAGTGAGTAAGCACCTTTATTATTTTCATAAGACAATATTTATTATAATACTAGATATCCAATGGTTTGATTTCGCTAGTGTTTGATTTCGCTCTCTTTCCCTAGTTAACAATTTGGGAATGACGCCGCGCAATTGCGAATCTGGGACTCGTTTCATCAACGGTCGTACGACCGATCGTAGGCCACGATTGTCATAGATCGGTCGTACGATCCGCGGCGGCGAAAATTGCGTTTCATCAAACAAATCGCAGCCACGAAATCGTAGATTTCGGTCGTACATCTGCGACTGGGTGAGGGTACTCGCAGATCTACGATCCAATATGGCTGCCATACAAATTCCTCGATTCAAAAGAAAATAAGTACCACAAAAGTGCCCCAGAAAAGATAACGCGGTACTCTACGTAGACTTTATCAATGCAGTCAAAACAGATGACAATGATTCTGTCACAGTAAAATATTTATACAATACGTTCATAACAACAACAAAATTAAGTATTGTTTGGTGTGGAAATTGAAAGTCTGTGGCTAGATCTACTGTTATTTAGCCTTGGTATGACTCTCCCCTTTTTAAATGAATACTAAAAGAAGCATAATAAGCAACCTACAACACTCTAGTACCAGACTCACGAATTCTTTTTTTTTAAAATTTCATTTGAGGGTGTGTGTGGGGGGGGGGGGGGAGGGTATGGGGCACATTATACCCTGTGCTTTGGTCCCAAGTTTGATTCCATCTTTATCCAAAAGTTTGGATTGTATACACCAGTGAATCGTCCCATATTTTGATGTTTGCAAATACTAAGTTGTGTCAAGTCTAGTTATGAAGTATATTCAGGATATATGAAAAACATATGGTCTGTTTTAAAGTTGGCACTGGGCTTTACTTTTATACCAAACACAATAAATTAGTCTAAAGTGTTCCATGGCGCCCCTCGGTGATTTAAGTATTGACCATTTTTTAATCACACCACATATTTTGACGCACCATATATTTTGACGCACCGTTTGTTTTCACCTCACTACGAAATATGTGATCTCCTAATGATGTAATTATGCTGCAAAATGATCAGTTAACATTCATCTGACCATTTAATAAATTAAAGTGTGTAAATTATGCAAACTGAAGCCAGTAAAACATCATTGATTAATGATATAGTAAAAATAACACAAATTACTTAATACTTTTTCTCTTGTTGAATAAATCCTTAATATTGGTACCATTTTACATAATTTAAAACAAACTTTCCTGTTGTTTGCAACAAATGACAAATCTCAGTCATGTGATGGGCATGAGTGCAATATAATGTTGTACTTAAATTTGTCCTTAATGTTGTAAATCTCTTACATGTTATATTGATTACATACATTTTTACCTTCATTTATAATTTATTATAATTGTTATTTTTACTCTACAATATCAAAATATTAAAACTACAAAGGATACTACCCAAGAAGATATGGTTTGTCATGGAAAACAGGAAAAATACCGCCAGTCATCCAAGAGTGATGTCTTTTCGCACTTCAAGCAGACTTGATGCAGAATCTTTAATAAAATTCCATATTCCAATTTTTTACCATACCACTATTGTCGAAAATTTATTCTAGATGATTAAAATAACACCATTCATGTTCTTTTGTTGAGCCATATGCAAGAAAGTGTGTAAACTTACTTTTAACTAATTAGAAATGTGGTTACATTACATGCGTCAAAATTTGTGGGTGAAAACCAAAGTTAGCATTTTTGGGGTTGTAATGTTTGTTTCTTGCTCTACAAAAAAAGTCTTGATATTTTTTCATAATTGCAGTTTTATTCAAATAAGAAATGATGTATGTTCATGATATTAATGTTTAGTTCAAAATGAACTATCAATTTAAAAAGTTGTTTTGGATTAAAAGCTTAAGTGCGTCAAAATACGTGACACCAGGATACAAAAAGGTGCTCAGGTTTTCCTAAAAATTATAAATCTACATTATTTCAAATAAGATGACAACAGTTATAAGATTTTTAAGTAAAAATCAAGGGGATAAGGCTTCACATTTTACAGATTTGGGGGTGATAACAATTTGTACATTTTTGTTTTACATAAGTCCTGATTCAACAAAAATCTGTGGGTTTTTTTTACAAAGCATTATTATGATAATTCATTTAATCACTCTCTTTTTCAATTATTGCTTGCAAAAAATAATAATTATTGTTATTTTGATTTATTTTTTTTTGCAGTTGGCCAGCATCTGGGAAAATGGATTTTTTACCATGGATTACAGTCAACAAATAAAGCCAGAAGAACCTACAAATATCTAGGTAGTTGCTGTATATGTTAGAATTAAACACAAGTTACCATTATTGGAAGATTCTGTGGATCTCCATTGTCGTAGTTGTTCAATCAATTACCCATTCAATTTAAAATCAAAAAGATAGAGGAAATACATATGTTTGTCATCAACATACATCCAGGCAGTAATATTTTAAGAATGCATTTTTCACTAGAACAAGACAGACAAAATTTGCATAAATACATGGAATTTACATAATTATGAATACATGAATCTCTTGTATTAGTGCAAGTGCACTGCAAACTTCACATGTGATACTTGTAGGCTTGGACAAACAAGTATGGTGTAAGCTGGGATTATGCACCTTTTGCTTAATAGTATAAAATTTATTTGAATTTGTGTCATTGTAATAAATTCTTATGTCAATAATAACAATAAATTACTAGTAATTTCACTACTGAAATAGATGAAACGTGAAAAAAATCCTGCTAAGATGACCCTCCAATATTTTAAAAATTCCAGTCTAGATTACATAAAATTATGATTGTTGTTTCATAGGATGGTGTTTATTTATACAAAAATGACAATACAATTTTGGTAATTATCATGTTTATATAAACATTTCAGATACATGTGTTCTGAGGACATCTCTACTCCATCAAAGAGTCCAGACTTTGGATGTGAAAGCATATCTGCAGATGATATGACCATTTTGCTAAGGCAGTTGTATTTTTTATGGAATCCAGTAAAGTGACATAAACAAGATCTTAGAGAATCAGCATGAAAATAATGTTCATTTTTAAATGGCATGTGATACACTAAAAAAAGTCGTTTGAAGCTTAACAATTTTAGTGTTGGATCAAAACATTTTGCGTTTTCAAATATGATATACTTGTCAGTGTGTTAAGTGCCCTGGACAGTTCAGTTCAACGTGTTTAACTGAAATGTTGTGCAAAATTGTTTGAAGTGAACATTTGCTTAAACAGTATCTTAATTTGATTTTGTTAAGCAGTGTACAGTACTTACAAGTAGACTTAAACTTTCCAAATCCTGTGTATCATATGATTTGAATTTTATGAATACCAATCTAAACTTTATCTTTTCTGACAGAGTTACCTAGAAACAACAAATTTAAATAAAAATGTTGTATAACCATTCACTTTAGGACAGTGCACTATTGGTACCATGTATAGATATCATTAAAAGTACAATATGTATATATCACATCTTTCATTAAGTGATGTCATCTATAAGAAAATGTGATAATATCACAAATGGGAATCATGATAATTATCAATGTTTATCATTTTAATTTTACATAAAATTGTTATGAAGGGTCAAATAATAATAATTGTTTTGAAGCTGCCTAGATGTGTACCCAACTGCAGCTGTACCAGTAAATGTTTAAAGGGTTTATAATTAATCTGTTTTATACTAATAAATGTGGACAACACACAAAATCAAGAACATGAATGTGTTTGATATATGTTAAATATGTATATTCATGTAAATTAATCATTTCAACCTTTACAGTTTCCTTACATGTTTTGTAATTTATGTTTATAATATCTCAAAAAACATTTTTGCAGTGCAGTAACTGTTAACAGTGCACTATTAAAATAATAGATAAAGATAATCCTGAAACACAAACAAGCAATTAACAAAACTGAATGCTTTGTTGTTACTACCGATGATTATTCATCTTTAAATAATGCTTACATAAACAAGATTATTACTATTTAAATGTGTTTTAGTAATTTTAACCAAGTTTTGTATTGATTTCACATTCTTCAAACTATTTTGCTTTAAATTTTTGTTTGTTTTTGTTGGTTTTTGCTTTACTCTCTCTATATGGCTTTTATTGCATGTGTGAACATTGTTGATCCATATCAGATTGTGCATCATTGAATCACTCTATGCCATATGTTTAAGAATTCAGGATCTACACTTTCATCTAACAAATCAAAAAGCAAACAGCGTAGATCCTGATCAGATGGCACAAATATATTGGCTGATTTAGATCAAAATTGTGTTCATATGGAAAACAGCCATATCCCATTTGGTAAAGTATTAAAGTCACTGTTATGGAGGACAAATTTAAGAATATCTTGTGCACTATAATTCTAACGGTTGTTAGAAGATTTCATGTTGTACTATATTTATTGAGGCTGTGAATAATACATTCAGAAAATTGTCTGTGTTATTAGTAATAATTAGTACATTGTATGATGCCAGAAATGTGATGTATCATTTGAACTCAAAAAGAGTTTGTTTTCTGCAAGAATAAATATAACTATAATTCTTGTCATTGTCTTCATGGTCCTTTTGGGGAATCTTATAAGAATAAGTTTCTCTTTTTCTATTTATGTGTTCTTCTCATATAACTGGAGAGAAAACAACTGGTGGAAAATACAGTCACTGATGATGCAGCCTTCAATGGTGTTACAATATCAAGGAATTGACTTTAAAAAAGCTGTCACTGTTGAAACTTGAAATCCATAGGCCATATATTGCTGAAGCAACAGACGAAAATTTAAATAACTTATACCAGTATGCAATAAAATATGAAGGTGATAGCTGATGTGTGACCAAAATATTGTTTACTGTACTTCCATGTACATGAAGCCAGTATTAGTAAATGGACAAAATTACTATAAATTTAAAGAAACAAGACAATATTAAACTAAATCACTAATGTTTTTTCGATAACTGTTCTGCTGGAGATGTAAAAAACAGCATATTGCAGAAGTCTGGATAATATTGCCGATCGGAATTCAGTTAAGATGCTGTTACAGAAACTAAACATATGGTAAACCCTGAAAATAATAAAAGGACTGTGATCTTTGCAAGATTTTTAAAAACTTAAGATAGTAAAATAATTGGTTATTTGTAAAAAGATCTTGATATTTTCAGATGTCCACAGATTAAGAACAGCCAAAGAAAGTGCCTAATCTCCCATGTAAAACAACTTCTGTCATACTTCTTTTTTCGTATATTGCGACCTTAGTGCAAAAATTGTATAGCTTTCATAGTATAGTATACTGAAATAATAAGGAGTTATATTGCACCTTCTGTACTGTTCCTGTGTAAATGAATAAAAACTGATGATCCGCGGCGGCGAAAATTGCGTTTCATCAAACAAATCGCAGCCACGAAATCGTAGATTTCGGTCGTACATCTGCGACTGGGTGAGGGTACTCGCAGATCTACGATCCAATATGGCTGCCATACAAATTCCTCGATTCAAAAGAAAATAAGTACCACAAAAGTGCCCCAGAAAAGATAACGCGGTACTCTACGTAGACTTTATCAATGCAGTCAAAACAGATGACAATGATTCTGTCACAGTAAAATATTTATACAATACGTTCATAACAACATCAAAATTAAGTATTGTTTGGTGTGGAAATTGAAAGTCTGTGGCTAGATCTACTGTTATTTAGCCTTGGTATGACTCTCCCCTTTTTAAATGAATACTAAAAGAAGCATAATAAGCAACCTACAACACTCTAGTACCAGACTCACGAATTCTTTTTTTTTAAATTTCTTTTGAGGGTGTGTGTGTGTGGGGGGGGGGAGGGTATGGGGCACATTATACCCTGTGCTTTGGTCCCAAGTTTGATTCCATCTTTATCCAAAAGTTTGGATTGTATACACCAGTGAATCGTCCCATATTTTGATGTTTGCAAATACTAAGTTGTGTCAAGTCTTGGAAAAGAATTATATATCAATAAGTTATGAAGTATATTCAGGATATATGAAAAACATATGGTCTGTTTTAAAGTTGGCACTGGGCTTTACTTTTATACCAAACACAATAAATTAGTCTAAAGTGTTCCATGGCGCCCCTCGGTGATTTAAGTATTGACCATTTTTTAATCACACCACATATTTTGACGCACCATATATTTTGACGCACCGTTTGTTTTCACCTCACTACGAAATATGTGATCTCCTAATGATGTAATTATGCTGCAAAATGATCAGTTAACATTCATCTGACCATTTAATAAATTAAAGTGTGTAAATTATGCAAACTGAAGCCAGTAAAACATCATTGATTAATGATATAGTAAAAATAACACAAATTACTTAATACTTTTTCTCTTGTTGAATAAATCCTTAATATTGGTACCATTTTACATAATTTAAAACAAACTTTCCTGTTGTTTGCAACAAATGACAAATCTCAGTCATGTGATGGGCATGAGTGCAATATAATGTTGTACTTAAATTTGTCCTTAATGTTGTAAATCTCTTACATGTTATATTGTTTCCATACATTTTTACCTTCATTTATAATTTATTATAATTGTTATTTTTACTCTGCAATATCAAAATATTAAAACTACAACGGATACTACCCAAGAAGATATGGTTTGTCATGGAAAACAGGAAAAATACCGCCAGTCATCCAAGAGTGATGTCTTTTCGCACTTCAAGCAGACTTGATGCAGAATCTTTAATAAAATTCCATATTCCAATTTTTTACCATACCGCTATTGTCGAAAATTTATTCTAGATGATTAAAATAACACCATTCATGTTCTTTTGTTGAGCCATATGCAAGAAAGTGTGTAAACTTACTTTTAACTAATTAGAAATGTGGTTACATTACATGCGTCAAAATTTGTGGGTGAAAACCAAAGTTAGCATTTTTGGGGTTGTAATGTTTGTTTCTTGCTCTACAAAAAAAGTCTTGATATTTTTTCATAATTGCAGTTTTATTCAAATAAGAAATGATGTATGTTCATGATATTAATGTTTAGTTCAAAATGAACTATCAATTTAAAAAGTTGTTTTGGATTAAAAGCTTAAGTGCGTCAAAATACGTGACACCAGGATACAAAAAGGTGCTCAGGTTTTCCTAAAAATTATAAATCTACATTATTTCAAATAAGATGACAACAGTTATAAGATTTTTAAGTAAAAATCAAGGGGATAAGGCTTCACATTTTACAGATTTGGGGGTAATAAAAATTTGTACATTTTTGTTTTACATAAGTCCTGATTCAACAAAAATCTGTGGGTTTTTTTTTTACAAAGCATTATTATGATAATTCATTTAATCACTCTCTTTTTCAATTATTGCTTGCAAAAAATAATAATTATTGTTATTTTGATTTATTTTTTTTTTGCAGTTGGCCAGCATCTGGGAAAATGGATTTTTTACCATGGATTACAGTCAACAAATAAAGCCAGAAGAACCTACAAATATCTAGGTAGTTGCTGTATATGTTAGAATTAAACACAAGTTACCATTATTGGAAGATTCTGTGGATCTCCATTGTCGTAGTTGTTCAATCAGTTACCCATTAAATTTAAAATCAAAAAGATAGAGGAAATACATATGTTTGTCATCAACATACATCCAGGCAGTAATATTTTAAGAATGCATTTTTTAAACCCCCAGTGGCAATTTGATTTGCCACTGACCGTTCCAAGGCGGTAACCCCTCGGGTTCTCATTTTTGTTTTTTGTTAGTGGCGTCCTTTTTGAAACTGATTATTTTTTTAACCATGCTCTCTCCCCCTCTCTTCTTCTTGACTGTGTGGGGAGGCTGTTGTTTTCTGAATGTGGCAATTCCTGATATGCATATTTCACCTTTTTATAATCACAGTAGTTGTGTATGTGCTGTGTGGCGGCCGTAAAACGTCTCCCCGTACTTACATTCAATACTGTTAACTTTTCATCCCTCAGGGACTGCATTTGACATTCACTTTCCACACCCCCTCCCCACTCACTCATTTACTATTATATACCACATTGAAGGTTATATGTTCACCGACTTTCTGTTGCGTTTAAATTGATTTATTATTATACGCTTTCTGGAACCAGAATTGGTCATTTTGGTGTATTTTAGTAATCTTTTTACAGTCCCATCCCTTTGGGATCAGTGATTCAGGACGTTAATATTTATGGACATTGATCTGCGTGCTATTTATAGAATATAATGTTTAGCGCGCTTTACTGTCTATCCACGTATTACGTTGTGACGTCACTTGAGAAATTCAATGCAACCTAAAGTCGCTGGTCATATAATGGTATTCTTTCTACATATTTCATTATGGCGACACAAAAAATATTGAAAATCTATCTTTCTCCAATAAGGCTATCTTCTGCGTCTTCTGTCCAAACACCGCATAAAATTAAATCTTTTAAAAGTCTGCAGCCTTCGGTTCGTTTATCACGTATTAATTTATCTTCGGCTAGCTCTATCAATATGGCAGGTCTGCAGAGGGCTCACTGTACTAATTTATTTAAAAACAATTTAAAAATTACTCTTTCACCTTTAAAATCTCCTATTCTTCGAAAGTATAATATTTCTACAACAAATAATTTGAATGACGGAAGACGCAGACCTTATCCTTCTATTTTCAAGTGCAATTCTAAGAGGTGCAGATGCTGTGATTATTTGAATTGTAATTCTATCATTAAATCCACAGTTAACGGCAGAACTTTCTCAGTTAACATTAATAATGATATAGACTGACGAACTGATAATATTGTTTACGTTTTAACTTGAAATTCTAATAACTGTGGTATTCAATATGTGGGACAAACAGGTCGCCCTTTAAAAACACGTTTTGGACAACATTGTTCTAAAATTCGAAACAACAGTAAATTTAAAACATTTTTATACCAACACTTTAAGCATTCAGGACACCGTTTACAAAATATTTCCGTTCAACCAGTAGAAAAACTTTCATTTGACAGCACTGCTTCAAGAGCATTTAAAATCAGGGCCAGGCTCGTTTCGGAGCAGAAATGGATTAAAAAATTACAAACTCCTTACCCACTTGGTTTAAATGATAATATTTATCAAGAAGGCAACATTTCTAAAAATCCTGATTATGACGTCTTTGAATTACTTGAAATACGTAAAAGAAAATCGAGGTCGCACGGAAGCAGAACTAATGGAAACATAAAAAGAAAATCACGTATTCGTTGTTCTATTCATGACCTACATATTATTTTAAAACAATCTGGCAGACACGCTATGCTATCTAGGTTAGCTTCTCTTTCTATATCAAGTTTGCAGAAACTGGATGAGGAAGCCGACGACATCGTCATTAGAACCCATCCATTTTACGAGGTTGCTAGTCTTATTCAGTGTTATACTCGGCATGTTCTCAGGCCGCATATTGACTTGGAATCTGACCATCAAAGACATTTCCTTAAAATTTCTTTTTTAAATAAAGGAATAGATTTTACTGACCTTCCTAGTATATTTAAAGATAAAACAGTTCAATCGGCGGTTCCTATTTATTTTAAGAATACTGAATCGCCTATGGTTTGTTATAAATACAACAAACCAACTAGAAATACAATTTTTAATTACAATAAAATTACATCGGATTTACAGATCATTGAAAATACACCAAAATCTTGATATTGTTTAACTTCTAAATATTGCTATAAGCCTGCCGGTCATATTGTTACCGGTGATCTTAATTTAATCAAAGACTCTAGAATTCGTAATTTAATTTCTAAAGGTCCCAAATATAGAATATCATCCAAAATTGACTTTAATGCATGCCGTGCAGAAATTGCCGAGTCTTTGAACTTATTTTGCAATAAATGGTGCAAAAGAGAACATGCCGAGCCTAATGCACTTTCTAACTGGAAAAAGCACATATTCAAAATAATTGACACCCGTATATCATTTTATGAAAGAAACATTGCTTTATTACCACCTCGACCTCGTTTTAACATTCGTCATTTGAAAAAAGGAATTCAAGACTTTCATAACAGATTTGTTTTAACACCTGCTGATAAGGCTTCTAATAATGTAATTATAGTGTGACGAATACACTATATTAATATTCAAACTGAAGAACTGAACAGCACTAATGCTTATATACTGACTTCTTCATCTGAGAGTGATATTGTTACTGCACACACTCTACAAATTACAAAATTTAGAATCAGTATTGAGCCGAAACAAGACAAAGTACCTACTATGTATTGGTTACCTAAAATGCATAAAACACCGTATAAAGCAAGATTTATTGCTAACTCTAGTTCTTGCACTACTACTAAATTATCTGTGCTCTTAACATCTTGTCTTACAGCTATAAAAGAACACGTAATTAGGTATTGTGATAAGGTTTTTGAAACTTCTGGCAAAAATTTATTTTGGTCGATTAAGAATTCAAATGACGTTTTGAATAAGCTTAAATCAAATAATTATCGGGCGTTCTGTTTGTCTACTTACGATTTCTCAACATTATACACTTCGCTCCCTCATAATTTAATAAGAGACAAACTAACCAGTCTCATTGAAAAAACGTTTGCTAGAGAGAATAAAGCCTTCATCGCTTGTAATGAACATAGGGCATTTTTTACAGATGGTTCTTATGATAATTATACCTTATGGACTTGTCAAGACCTTATAGAGTCGCTAACTTTCTTACTAGATAATATTTATGTTAGATTCGGTACCTCTATTTATAAACAAGTAATAGGCATCCCAATGGGTACTAATTGTGCACCCCTAGTTGCTGATCTGTTTTTATACTGTTATGAAAGAGACTTTATGTTATCTCTTTCTACTGAACATCAAGATGATATAATTACAGCTTTTAACAACACCTCGAGGTACCTTGATGATTTATTAAATATAGACAATAACCATTTTCCATTACTTGTTAATAAGATTTATCCTAAAGAACTACAACTTAACAAAGCGAACACTTCAGAAAAGCAAGCAAACTTTCTCGATCTAAATCTGTCCATTGAAAATGGTTATGTCACTACTAAAATTTATGATAAAAGAGATGATTTTAATTTTAATATAGTAAATTTTCCGTTTTTAGACGGCGATGTTCCCCGTGCAACATCTTATGGGGTTTATATCTCACAGCTTGTTCGCTTTTCAAGAGCTTGCAACAATGTTAATGATTTCAATGAACGTAATCTTTGCATTACAGAAAAACTTTTAAAACAAGGTTATCGGTATCACAAATTAAGGAAAACCTTTTGCAAGTTTTATCGCCGATACCCAGATTTAATTCATAAATACAAATGCAGTTTAAAATCACTTTTGCAACAAGGTATTTCACAACCAGTTTTTTATGGAGATTTAATTTATAAACTTAAAAAGATAAAAGGCAGTGTTAATTTCTCCCGGTTATTCGTAAAAACCATCTGTAAATTTAAAAAGAAAGGTTACCAACATGATATTTTACAGCGCTCTGCAGGCCTAGTGATTAACCCTTCTACAGTTGATCATTATGCTTACCTCTTTGATTGCACGACGGTGGCAGGGGTTTAAGAGTTTATGAAGGTTTATGGGGAAATCTTTTCTTAAAAGAACCTAGAAGCTCGATTTGTTTCTTTTATCCCTGTCATCGTGTTCTTGCTGATTTTACTCCAGATGCTCTGGTCTCGGAAAGATCATTGAGTACCCGCCCTTTGGCTTTGCAATGTTATTAGCTTCTTATGTTTTTATGTTTGTATGCTTTTGCATACAACATTGTTGAGCTGATGGGTGGGTTGGAGTTATTTCACCATGACAATTTGTACTTGTCTTGTGATACGAGAACCTGTTGGGGCAAGTGTGAGGTTGGTGCACCCTAGAACCTGGTTTAAACCCCCAGTGGCAATTTGATTTGCCACTGACCGTTCCAAGGCGGTAACCCCTCGGGTTCTCATTTTTGTTTTTTGTTAGTGGCGTCCTTTTTGAAACTGATTATTTTTTTAACCATGCTCTCTCCCCCTCTCTTCTTCTTGACTGTGTGGGGAGGCTGTTGTTTTCTGAATGTGGCAATTCCTGATATGCATATTTCACCTTTTTTTCACTAGAACAAGACAGACAAAATTTGCATAAATACATGGAATTTACATAATTATGAATACATGAATCTCTTGTATTAGTGCAAGTGCACTGCAAACTTCACATGTGATACTTGTAGGCTTGGACAAACAAGTATGGTGTAAGCTGGGATTATGCACCTTTTGCTTAATAGTATAAAATTTATTTGAATTTGTGTCATTGTAATAAATTCTTATGTCAATAATAACAATAAATTACTAGTAATTTCACTACTGAAATAGATGAAACGTGAAAAAAATCCTGCTAAGATGACCCTCCAATATTTTAAAAATTCCAGTCTAGATTACATAAAATTATGATTGTTGTTTCATAGGATGGTGTTTATTTATACAAAAATGACAATACAATTTTGGTAATTATCATGTTTATATAAACATTTCAGATACATGTGTTCTGAGGACATCTCTACTCCATCAAAGAGTCCAGACTTTGGATGTGAAAGCATATCTGCAGATGATATGACCATTTTGCTAAGGCAGTTGTATTTTTTATGGAATCCAGTAAAGTGACATAAACAAGATCTTAGAGAATCAGCATGAAAATAATGTTCATTTTTAAATGGCATGTGATACACTAAAAAAAGTCGTTTGAAGCTTAACAATTTTAGTGTTGGATCAAAACATTTTGCGTTTTCAAATATGATATACTTGTCAGTGTGTTAAGTGCCCTGGACAGTTCAGTTCAACGTGTTTAACTGAAATGTTATGCAAAATTGTTTGAAGTGAACATTTGCTTAAACAGTATCTTAATTTGATTTTGTTAAGCAGTGTACAGTACTTACAAGTAGACTTAAACTTTCCAAATCCTGTGTATCATATGATTTGAATTTTATGAATACCAATCTAAACTTTATCTTTTCTGACAGAGTTACCTAGAAACAACAAATTTAAATAAAAATGTTGTATAACCATTCACTTTAGGACAGTGCACTATTGGTACCATGTATAGATATCATTAAAAGTACAATATGTATATATCACATCTTTCATTAAGTGATGTCATCTATAAGAAAATGTGATAATATCACAAATGGGAATCATGATAATTATCAATGTTTATCATTTTAATTTTACATAAAATTATTATGAAGGGTCAAATAATAATAATTGTTTTGAAGCTGCCTAGATGTGTACCCAACTGCAGCTGTACCAGTAAATGTTTAAAGGGTTTATAATTAATCTGTTTTATACTAATAAATGTGGACAACACACAAAATCAAGAACATGAATGTGTTTGATATATGTTAAATATGTATATTCATGTAAATTAATCATTTCAACCTTTACAGTTTCCTTACATGTTTTGTAATTTATGTTTATAATATCTCAAAAAACATTTTTGCAGTGCAGTAACTGTTAACAGTGCACTATTAAAATAATAGATAAAGATAATCCTGAAACACAAACAAGCAATTAACAAAACTGAATGCTTTGTTGTTACTACTGATGATTATTCATCTTTAAATAATGCTTACATAAACAAGATTATTACTATTTAAATGTGTTTTAGTAATTTTAACCAAGTTTTGTATTGATTTCACATTCTTCAAACTATTTTGCTTTAAATTTTTGTTTGTTTTTGTTGGTTTTTGCTTTACTCTCTCTATATGGCTTTTATTGCATGTGTGAACATTGTTGATCCATATCAGATTGTGCATCATTGAATCACTCTATGCCATATGTTTAAGAATTCAGGATCTACACTTTCATCTAACAAATCAAAAAGCAAACAGCGTAGATCCTGATCAGATGGCACAAATATATTGGCTGATTAAGATCAAAATTGTGTTCATATGGAAAACAGCCATATCCCATTTGGTAAAGTATTAAAGTCACTGTTATGGAGGACAAATTTAAGAATATCTTGTGCACTATAATTCTAACGGTTGTTAGAAGATTTCATGTTGTACTATATTTATTGAGGCTGTGAATAATACATTCAGAAAATTGTCTGTGTTATTAGTAATAATTAGTACATTGTTTTACATTTGTATGATGCCAGAAATGTAATGTATCATTTGAACTCAAAAAGAGTTTGTTTTCTGCAAGAATAAATATAACTATAATTCTTGTCATTGTCTTCATGGTCCTTTTGGGGAATCTTATAAGAATAAGTTTCTCTTTTTCTATTTATGTGTTCTTCTCATATAACTGGAGAGAAAACAACTGGTGGAAAATACAGTCACTGATGATTCAGCCTTCAATGGTGTTACAATATCAAGGAATTGACTTTAAAAAAGCTGTCACTGTTGAAACTTGAAATCCATAGGCCATATATTGCTGAAGCAACAGACGAAAATTTAAATAACTTATACCAGTATGCAATAAAATATGAAGGTGATAGCTGATGTGTGACCAAAATATTGTTTACTGTACTTCCATGTACATGAAGCCAGTATTAGTAAATGGACAAAATTACTATAAATTTAAAGAAACAAGACAATATTAAACTAAATCACTAATGTTTTTTCGATAACTGTTCTGCTGGAGATGTAAAAAACAGCATATTGCAGAAGTCTGGATAATATTGCCGATCGGAATTCAGTTAAGATGCTGTTACAGAAACTAAACATATGGTAAACCCTGAAAATAATAAAAGGACTGTGATCTTTGCAAGATTTTTAAAAACTTAAGATAGTAAAATAATTGGGTATTTGTAAAAAGATCTTGATATTTTCAGATGTCCACAGATTAAGAACAGCCAAAGAAAGTGCCTAATCTCCCATGTAAAACAACTTCTGTCATACTTCTTTTTTCGTATATTGCGACCTTAGTGCAAAAATTGTATAGCTTTCATAGTATAGTATACTGAAATAATAAGGAGTTATATTGCACCTTCTGGACTGTTCCTGTGTAAATGAATAAAAACTGATGATTCATTGATAAGGATATATAGATGGTTAAGTCTTTTAAGCTATGGTTAATCTATTAAACCTTTAGTTTAAGGATGGTTTAGCTGTTAAACATATTATATAGTTTGAGGAACAACCTACATGATTACTTTATTAGTTTTCCCAGATTTTTTTTATAGAGATTCACATTTCAGAAACCACAATCCAAATAAAAAGATCCATTTATATATTCATTTTGTTGCATTTAGTGTTTTTCACCTTTTTTAATATCTTCATTAAACAAGTGATTACAGGTTATCCAGAATTAATAAATAATTAAAGATGCATAAAAGATATTCATAAATTTAGCACACTGGTGTTTGACAGGACATTAATCCTATGAGAACAATTGTTCAATAAAGCTGTAACAAAAATATGCACAAATACTTAAATCCAAATTATTAAATTTCACTGTCTCCTCTGCATCTCTAGTTTCCACATAGTGACATGTCACAGTTCACTGACCAGTCTGGTGTCCCCATGGTGATTTATGACGTATTACATAACATTTTGTCTTTGATGCCAGCATTTTCAATGTGATTTATGGCTTATTGCATAATCAAATCACCATTGACCACTCTTGTGTCTCAGTGTGATTACACAATTTGTCCAGTGATTTATGATCCTTCAAGAGACATGTATAACTGTTAATGCTTTAATATAATTTCCTATTTGATACTAAATTTTATTTTAATTAAAATAGCATGGCTTATTCAGGGGTACTTGGGAAAAAGGCCCCTGCTCAAATTGGGAATTTTTTACACGGTAAACAGTGGTTTTAAACAGGTTGCATACATAGATTAAAGGAATGTAGGTTTAACAGATCACTGATCAAAAGTAAACAAACTAATTTTGTAATTTGAAAAGTCCCTTGATTACATAGATTCTCTTGTTTGTTTCTATTTTATAGGCAAAATAAGTTATTTCTGTTGAAATGGGATTTTTTTCTTGAAATTGGGATTTTTTTTCTGGAAAATAGGAATGGTCTCTATTTAGCTTTGGGAATGGGGCCGAAAATGAGACTAGCTGAAAAAGCCCTGAATATAAACTGCATGACTGACCTGATTTACTTCAAAATTCAACTGCATTTAGTGGAAGAAATAATAGAATACTTTTCACTGTTCTTGTGATAAAATATATAGTTAAAACCATGAAAAGTTGCCAAGTATTGTTGTGGACCATATATGGACTGTTAAAATTTGTTCAGAGAACCGCTTCCCATCCAACTTGATGATATACACTACAGATGTCATTTACTGGCTACAGCACATAAATTTATAGGTTGCCTCGCCAAATTTACAGGACAACCAATAAACCATTAGCACTGAGTCAGTATAATCTTCTGTGGGAAGAAGAACCACGATTTTCCAAGACTGACCAAGTCAGTTGCCAAGTGTCTGACTATGAACATCTGAAGATCATGAAAATTATTCATTGAAAACGATTTCCAAATGATTATTTAGTCTTCGTTTCATTTATGTAAATTTCCATAGCCCTTCCGGCTAAATAGTGGTATTAGGATCCCATTTTATCCTTTTAAAATGTACTAATTTCCACTGTCGTCCATTTTTTTTAATTTTGACAGATGTGCGCTAAAAACCACGCGACCGGAACTACCGATATTGGACTGTCTCACGGTTTTTCAAAATCGTACGACCGATCGTAGTTAAGTGCGATCGGCAAATCTGCGATATGGTTAGTCAAACGGGTGTCTGTAAATCGTAGATAAGATCGCAGATTGAAATCGCAGCGTACGATACGATCCGATCGTGAATTATTGATGAAACGATCCCCAGACGCGCCACATAGCGGTAGCTGTCTGTTAACGTACGTGTATCGCTGAAAGTTAATAACTTTGCAAACAATAACATAAAATAGTTTGTAAAATTAACTGATTTATCTACCGTTTTATTATAAAATATTTTATATAGTCTCGTCTTCACGCACATTTAAAGCGACGTCAATCATTAAAAAGTGGCAATTTAATTTACGCTAAAAGATTGGAGCACGATCTAAACGTAAACCAGTTTTTGTCCAAAAAACGGTGTGAAAGATTTTCTTTCTATAACAAAATATTGTTTTACATAAATGCTAAAGTTAAAAAAATATAAACGATATGTGGTCGGTCCAGATTTTCTGTTAATTTGCGTTTAAAACGGAACTGAACAGAACAAATATTTTATTAAGACGCGTACAAAGTACATTGTCATGATACATTACAATTTAAGGCATACAAAATAATGTCACAAATGCGGCATACAAATAGAAAAGACACATCTACACACAAGACTAGATTACCGACATGAATGGCATATAAATGTTACATAGTGTCTATATAAATGGATATAAATGCGAATCGGACAGAAAATAGATTTTGCGCTAGCAATGGAAAGAACTTAGGGGTACAGACTTTCAAATGTTCGAGCAGTTCCCTACGACGGACTTACCCAAGAAAAGCATCAATCGCCGGATTTTGTAAATATAGTTTCTAATGCCGATGTTTGTTTTATTGTTTCAATCATGGACAAAAACATCTGGTAATATTGCTCTTAATGGTTACATAATTTCTACAGAAAGTTCCAGCATTGTTTTGCCTGGAGTTCTAGAAGAGGCATAGTTTTATTATTCAAAGAACAACCTTAACGACGGCGTTAAAATACACGGTGCGTCGGTAGAATACCGTTTAATTTAGATACATTAAGTCATGTTTTTTTTCATCCGGATCTCACACTTTAGAAGCCAGTCTCCCACCTAAACGAGTAAAAAGGTTCACAGATATGAACAAATGTCATTTGCGAATACACAGCCACTGATTTTTTTTAATATGTATATATTTTACATTATGCTGTCTATTATTCATAAACAGATAATATTTAACAATGTTTACAACGTATTCATTTAGAAATCAAATGAAAAACAGAGTATTCGGAAAAATGTTGTCAAATAAATATATTTTGACCAAATGTGTAAATCAGTGCTGTAGAAACAAATATCCATTTTTGGTTTTGATAAAATATTGTCATCGTATATTTCGCGGTTATTTTATATTGCATTTAATCGGTTATAACCGAGTTTGAGCTGAAAAAATATAAAACATCACAAACATGGAATGAGCCATAGACTGAAAACCTACATCCCAGAGTGTTTACGTATTTCAATACTATTTTATCTACTGTAGGGACTGAGAAGCTGATATATAGAAGGATCACAAATGAAAATAAAATTATTTTCTTAACATAATGACGAGAAACAGTACAAACACCGCATCCGGTATCTAAAATGAAAACAGAGTGTGTACGTCATTCTTTATTTTTACAAATGTGTACGACACACATTTTAAAAATGTGAAAAACTCCATAAATAGCCCGAGTCCGGATGAAATACAATGTGTGTATGTTCCAGAATATTAAATAACTCTGGCTATATAACGTGGTAAGCGTTAATAAAGTATTATGCGCGAGATTCATTGGACTTTAGGATTGTGGGTGCACGACATTCAAACTATCGCCGCTTCAGACAAAATTTGTCTTTGATTGTTTGAGAAAACAATCATAAACTTTAAATGAGGCTAACTGTGAATGAAAATGCTCGGTAACAGAAGTACGGTGCGGTATATCTCATTAAAATCGGTGCACATGTTACCGAGAAATAAAAAAACTACCTGAAAGGAGTGATTTTTCCAATATAAATATGGTATAGCCACTCTGATCACGCTTTGATGAGGTCGGAATATAAGCATAAGTACTGTACGGTTTCTTAGTTTGAATATTATTATAGCGTATCCATCACACTAAATAAACATAGCTTGAAGCAATATCAGCAATTTTACATGCAACACAAATCTGAAAGTCTTATTTTTTTTGGAAATGACAAAAGTTATACGATATCTAGATGATAACGAAGCTTTATTTCTTTAAAATAGATGTATGACTGTCATTTATTTGAAAATGTGTTGTTGTTATTTCAATTATAAACAGTAACATGCTCAGGTCGTACCATTGTGTACCATTTATTACAAATTAAGTTTAAATTTTTTTTCAAGAGAGGAATTATAATAAACAAGAAATATCTTTAAAAACGCTAAACGGCCTTGGTAGTAAAATTTTTTATATATAAGAAAGAAAGAACTCTACAGCGGCGAAGCAGACACAGTTTAGTATGTTTTTACTTGTTTTAGCTGCTGAGATACCATCCCTGCCTTGTTCGCTTTTCAAGAGCTTGCAACGATGTGAATGATTTCAATGAACGTAATCTGTGCATTACAGAAAAACTTTTAACAGGGTTATCGATATCACAAATTAAGGAAAACCTTTTGCAAGTTTTATCGCCGATACCCAGATCTTATTCATAAATACAGGTGCAGTTTAAATCACTATTGCAATAAGGTATTTCACAGCCGGTTTTTTATGGAGATTTAATTTACAAACTTAAGAAGATAAAAGGCAATGTCAATTTCTCCCGGTTATTCATAAAAACCATCTGTAAATTTAAAAAGAAAGGTTACCAACATGATATTTTACAGCGCTCTGCAGGCCTGGCGATTAACCCATCTACAGTTGATCATTATGCTTACCTCTTTGGTTGCACGACGGTGGCAGGGGTTTAAGAGTTTATGAAGGTTTATGGGGAAAATCTTTTCTTAAAAGAACCTAGAAGCTCGATTTGTTTCTTTTATCCCTGTCATCGTGTTCTTGCTGATTTTACTCAAGGAGTTCTGGTCTCGGTAAGATCATTGAGAATCCGCCCTTTGGCTTTGCAATGCTATTAGCTTCTTATGTTATATATGTTTGTGTGTTTTTGCATGCAACATTGTTGAGCCGATGGGTGGGCTGGAGTTATTTCATCAAGAGAACTTGTACTTGTTTTGTGACACGAGAACCTGTTGGGGCAAGTGTGAGGTTGGTGCACCCTAGAACCTGGTTTAAGCCCCCAGTGGCAAAACAATTTGCCACTGACCGTTCCAAGGCGGTAACCCCTCGGGTTCTCACTTTCGTTAATTATTTGTGGCGTCCTTATTGAAATTGATTATTGTAATACCATGTTCTCTTTTCCTCTCTACTGTTTGGCTGTGTGGAGAGGCTGTGTCTGCTGGATGTGGCCATCCCTGATATGCATATTTCACTTTTTTTTTCTTAGTATGGCATAGGGATTAAGCGACCGAGTCATGGAAAACTAATAAATTCATTAAAAGTGTCTGTCCAAAAATGTTGAAGCTCTTGCAACAATTTCGTCTGGTGATAATATTGTTGCGTGCCGACGACGGTGTAGAGTACAAACTCTTCACAATAGCAGACGGATAGACGGACAGTTGATGCTTTACACAATAATCTCTTTACAAAGGGACGGACGGACGGACGGAACAAGGCGTGACTCTAAGATGACCTACCATGAAAATAACAACTAGAATACTAGTTAGAACAATTAAACAACGTTGTTACTTATATAAAACACACAAAATAGCGCGGAAGTAAAATATGATGTGCCGAAAAAGGGTTAATAACAATTATTTTAGTTTATGATTGCAAAACATTTCCCTTATTGTAGCCTCTTACTATCAAGTTTACATCTGTGATACAATGACGTCACATAATGACATCATGACGAAAGCATACGCATGGCGGGTATGAATATAAATAATCAGTAATATGCACTGACACCTGTTTAGAGGTACTTTACTTGCCAGTATGTCAGGTTTGGTCGATTTCAGCTAATAAATGGGCGATCTGTATCAAGAGATGTAACTTAAATCACCCAGAACACAAAGTATCCACGTTTTTTTTTTTTTTTTAAAACAACATATTTCTCTCTATCCTAAATTTAGGATAACGAGAAATATGTTTTTTGAAAACAGGCATTTTGTGTTCTGAGTGATTGAAGTTGCATCTCGTGATACCGATCGCTCATTTATTAGCTGAAATTGACCAAACTTGATACTACAGCTCTGTTTTAAGCCTATATAGTTCTACTGACATACTGGCTAGAAAAGAACCTCTAAACAGGTGTCTGGTAATATGGACAAATTAGACAAAACGTTAATTATTTACCACAGTAATGATTTGGAAAGAATTAAATGCTTTTAATAAAAATAAAAGGTAATTACGGGCATTTTATGTCAAAACAGAACTATCAGATACATGTACGCATATGTTATGCAACAAAACTCAAATACATAATCAATAGGGTACATGTATGGGGTCGAAATTTGGCACACAACAATACGTCGATTAAATAAGCAATGGCTTACATTAAGTCTTGATCTACATTTATTCAGTTTCAATAAAACACCTCTTGTAGAGTTAGAACTCAATATGCCCTTGAAATATAATAAAAAGATATAAAAAGAACGTGTGACAAGAGCGAAATCTACCAACTCTTACGTAAATTAAATTAAAACAAAGGTGTCCTTCCCGAGTATTGAACCTGGGTCATCCGCTTGTGAGGCGAATAACATAACCACTTGACCAAAGACGATTTGTGTTTTTTGGTTGAAATTAACAATCCGTATCGGAGGAAATAGAAAGGAACTAGACGTAAGAACTAGAAATATCTGCACTTCTCTGTCGTTTTACACTGTGAAAAGTACGCAAGTGTTTACCTGACAAACATTAATATTCCATATTAAATCGTATTAAAGCCTTTAATTGACTTAACTGGTTTTTTATACCGTATATATGTTTTTCTCCGATGCAATTATCGCTTTAAAAATGAAAATGTCCGAACATGTATCTGCAGGTATATACGTACGTACAATATAAAAATAATTAAGGTAATTGTAAACAACACCCACTAACAACCAATCGAAATAATCTACTTGATTTTCCCGCTGCATAATAAGTTTTATTTACAACATTTCAATGGTCGAAAAACTAGTTCAAGTGTGCTTAGACAGCTAACGCCGAAAAAAAAGAAGCATGCAAACATATGGACGATGTTTTCGTTATAGTAAATTTATAAAATTTTAATTGATAATTCTTATTGATTGAAAACTATGTTTCTTGCTGACTTGTATTTATAACAAAAGATATGTGTTCAATATCCTTAAACTTGACAGGAACAGCCCATTCAAAAGTTTAAAGACGCCTGGAAGGTCAATTAATTTATTCTGGAAATGTTGAGATTTGTCATTAGTCAATATGTGGTCTGAGAACATGCCGCGTATAACACTGATGTAGACTTGCACCTTAATGAAGGGTCATTGGCTTACACATCCAGTTTTTGTTGACTTGATGTAGAAAGAGACCCCAACCCTTTAATCAAATCATGCCTGCCAGATTGTTCTAAAATAATTTGAATGAAAAAACACAGTAAAAATATTACTTTTTTCATTTTACCATTGATCATTCTCCCACGCGACTTCGAATTGCGTTTTCGTAAAAACAGAATTTTTTAAACGTTGCTTCTCTGATCATTTGAACCCAAGTGGGTAAAGCTTTTGAATGCTCTGAAAACGTTTATGATTCAACATAAACCTGGACTGTTTTTTAAATTGTCATGATGCACTTCTATCTAATGTTAATGCAATGTTAATAAGGTTAATGATACCACTTATTTTGCATTCTGATGATAAGATTGTAGCAATTATACTTAGGTTAACCTAAGGTTTACTTTTAATTTCTTCGTAATCAATATGCGTCAATTGTAGTGACACTTTTATGATAAACAGGACATCGATACGACAGAATCATTCTTAAAATGCGTTTAATGAATTCACCTAGCTTGTGATGTTAATAATATATGTACTTATTAATTAACTTAAATAATATTGACACAATATGTACAATGCAGTCCACCTTATAAGGGTTACACCCAATTCATATGAAATGTCAAATGGGCCAATACGAGATAACCTTGGCCAATACGGGTTTTGCTGAGCCAATATGAGATCGCATGATTCTGATTGGATAATGAACTGGTCCAATATGAATTGAATCACTTCCTTTTAAAAATGAAAATGCCGCCATTTTGGAATTTTTAAGTCGATTTTTTATGGATAAAATGATAATAGATAGTGTGACTTTGGACACGAGGTGCATTTAAGCAAAGCGGCAGAGGATAAGTCTATGTTGCCGCTTTTGGTGATTTCTTTCTGTGTAATAAAAATCTTTGAGTTTAACTCGCTTATACAACAACAACGCGGATGTCTGCAGCAAAAATTCTTGTAACTAACAAGTTTTATCTTTCCAAAAAGCTAGTCGGTCATTAGCACAACCTTTTAACAAGACGGCACAAAAGTTTGAACTTTAAGCCAAATGAAATTTAAGCGCTTTATATTTATTGGATGTCATACAAAAATGTAAGTTTATTTATAGTTATTTCTTCTTTCGAAGGAGATGTATTTAAGCAGGTGATAAAACTAACCCTGTTTGCATACAAAATAATTTACCTGGAGGTAAACAAAAATTGAAAAGATTATCAAACACTATTTTGTGTCAGAAAGTGTAGAAAGCAACGATAATCAAGCTGTTAATACATACCAAAAGCTTCAGAATATGTTTAAAAAAACAAAGTTTTTTCGCTGTCACAGAGTGGGAGAGAAAAATGTTCACGCAGTCTGACCGGTACTCACTGGTATTATAACATTGCTTTTTCTGATCTAGTACAATATCGTTAGAATGTTGGTAGTTACTTATAATATCTTATGACTTCCAATAACAACCAAACGCGTTAATTTCAAATTCGCCTAAAGTATGCACTTCAGTGCCGTCTTTGTTTTTTAAAAGGTTATGCTAATGATCGACTAGCTTTTTGGAAAGCAAAATTTTGTTTTTTCTACTATTGACAGTTTCGTGAACCGATATGTGTGTTCGCATGTTCCAAAGATTATTTTGTAGATTCAAAACCAAATCAAAACTTTGGATAGCTAAACTTGTATTGTCTATTATTGTCAGTTTCATGACCCGATTTAAGATTTCTGCAAAAAAGTGTGTTTTGATGTTCCAATGATATAGTTTTACATTCAAAACCTTTTAAAACTTATCAAAGTACCGACGAATGTTATCCATATCGAGCTAGCTTAAACATGCAAAACGTTCAACGTACCTGAAAAGCCACATTCAAGTAGAATCAATATATGTAATCTTTTATAAATAACGGTTTCGTTTTTTATGCAAAACTCTTTTAAACATCCACCCATATCAACAAATTTCGATTTCGGCGCTTAAAGTTTACCTGACACACGTGTATCGATAAATAACAGAATTTAAATCGGGTCGATTTCCACCACAGTTTTGATCGTAACTGCTTGAGACGTAAAGGACAGACATCTGTAAAAAGTCAGTATGATAATGAGTCTGTGATTGCAGTCGAATTATTGAGACTATTCCCCGGGATACCCTTGATCGCCGAGTTTCACAAAATGCTGCAGAAGTTCGTACTTAAGAAAATAAAGCAAAATAATTAGCTAATCTCTGCTCAGTGCTCTCTACACATTCTAGTTGCTAATAAAGTTATAAGCTGTACACAGCTTTTGTTTATCATACACAGTATACATTTACTAGACAAAATCCATATATATGTTTATTGTTCTTTCTCGGAAATATCTTTATGAGTAATAAGCCTAGCCTATGACGTCGTTTAACAGCCAATAAGAGGCCTCTAGGTTTTCATAGATAACGACTGAGTAAGAGTCTATCCATAAATAACGACTTAGTAAGAGTCTACTTGTCTAAATTATCCGTTCCGTCTGGACCGTGATCTTTGCTTTACATCGCTGTTAACCGGTGTTCAGGTAGAAAGCTCAAGTTTGGTCGAATATAATATGTCGGCAGAATGACCGACAAAAAGACAGTGAATTTTATGGGATGACTCTGAGCAAGTTTATTGAGCTTAACTTTGCAAAAAAGATCAAAACTTAGTTTGGATAGGATAGCTTACGACATGTTAAATTCAGTATTAACATGTGGAAGTCGTGGATGGAATGTGCCAGAAAGTAAACTTATTTTGGATATATCTGGATAAAAACCAAAGTCAGACTGGATGAGACTTGGCTGCCACAATGTGTCGTAATGTTCAGGCTGTTTTTGTAGTCAAAACAAAACAACCTTCATATCTGCATCTCCTTGGTAGCTTATACCAGCCAGGTCAATAGCCTAGATTGAAGCTTGAACATTTAAATCAGAGCTGACACTTCATCTCTTCAGACCGGTAAATTAGTAATTTTAAAGTCTAGAACCATTTTTATTTTGTCAATTAATAAAATTGTCATTAATCGGGCCAATATGACTACCCTTGGCCCAATAACAACGCCAATATGAATTCACTTGATTAATAACATCATAGTATAGTAAAACAAAACCATACGAAAATTGTCCGTTAAGACAGCGTGCTTGACTATTTCATTATTGGAATCAACGCAATTTTAATAGAACAATTAATATTAATAGAACAACAGCTATAGTCAAACATTTATGTGCAATCAGGAAAAATATTAACAAGTGAATGGTCATTGAGAAGATTGATTGCAAATAAAAGAAATTATATTATTAAATATCTGGTTTCAATACCCTACAATAGACTGCTTCCAGACGTATTACTGAATAAATGTATTTTCTTTAAAGAACTTACTCTACATCTATAAAACTACATAAACAGTGAGATAACGTCTTGCTTAATCGTAACAAGATCGAGTCGAATGTAATTAATAATTACAGATGAAGACATGTGGCTAAAATACCTATCAAGAGTTTTCAAGGTATGTGATGTTATCAATAAAATAATATTAATTACTAAACAAGTCCCTAAAATAAATATTTTAAAATATAGCATTTTTTAAATATATAACACATACTATGTTGGTAAATTATTATCATAATTTTTTATGTTACACTCTTGCATGATTTGTGATGGATCGAAATTGTTACTATTTGTTGGTGTACATATTGAATTGCGCTCAACTTGGGGCAAGGCGGCGTGGGTGGTGATATGCATTTCCATTACTGCCCATTTCCAGGTACAACGAAACCAAGACTGCTATTTTTCCATATAAGCCGAACAGCTACGTGCTAACACAGATTAAGTTTACTATGACAAAATATTGGATGATATTCTCAGAGATATAAGTTATGAATCAGCTAGAAACTTATATTTTGAAACCAGCAGTTTATTAATATTAATAAGCTTAGGAACAAGTTATAAACATTCATAAACATTCATAGGATAAACATTTTTTATTAAACACAAATCCTTAAAACGATGCAGTTGTTGTAGTTTAAATATCATAATCCTTCAATGCCGTATGGTGCCTATGAAGGACAATACAATTTAAAAGTAATAATTGTGCTTTTTATGCAGTGCTGACAGTCTCCCCGTGCATATTGGCAGGATTGTGATCAGTAAAATATCGTTTCAAGATGAAGAACGACACTATTGATTTGAATGCAATTTATGATATAATATTATTCTATAAAAACAATTATATTAAATTTGATAATACTATTGCTATTTCTGAAACATGTTAAAAATTGTTCTGTTATTTCTTGAAAATGTAAAAATAATGATATGTTGTATCTTCTGTCAACAAACTTTACCTGAAATAAAAATAATTAAAAAAAAATATCGGTTCCCAAATGTCATTTAATTAGCCGTGTATTTTGTGTTAATGTTCTGTCTAGGACAATCGGTAGCTTTTTGGAACACCGATATTAGTACAGTATGGCTGTCGAAGAAAGTATTTGGGAAAATAACTTCTTCGTATTTACACAGGTTTTAATTTGTTTGTTGCAGCATGGTTGTCCTTTTTTCGTATGTTTGGTAAATACCTTAGAGCATGTGTAAAAGGACTTATTCGATAGCACATTTTAGTCTTTCGTGCACATGTATGAAATAAATCCGAGGTTTCAATGTTTAACATGATGAGGTCCTATTTTTCTTTCAAGTTATAAAACAGGTGTTTCCTTTTTTGTTACCCACATTATCTTAATATCATGTGTATGAATTTACGATGTAAACTCCATCATTAGACTAAAATTATAGCTTTATTAACTGTAACACCTGTTTAAAAACTCTGAGGTTTGTTTCGGTCGTGTTTTTTTTTCAAGAAAACGGCGCTTTTACACTAAGACGAACATCGTCCGAGAACACGTATATTTTACAAATATTACGTAGTTTTCTTTGTACGCACGTAAAATTTACTAAAAACAACATTCGTTCTTTTCTTTTTTTTGAAAGCTAAGATAAAAAACATTGGGGCTTTAAAGAGGAAGGTATTTAAATAACAACAAAAATGTGTGTTGTAGCAATCATCGATCTAATTCAAATGAATTGAAGGCAATCCTAAAAGCCATCAAAGTCAGTTCAATAATTTATATTTTGAGGCGATCGAAAGTTTTATATTCCGAAATAAACTTCTTCTTCTCTAAACTCCCGTCTGACCGAAAGCGAAGTTGTAATAAGGGACTTAGATAAGCAACTTAAAATGACATACAGATGTTTTTATTGTTTCGGAACACGCGAGATAAAATAGAAGTGTAGGCATTTGTGTCTAAAGTTATGTCTTGATCTCAGATCTTTGGCTGCTAGAACAAATAATATCTTATTGCCTTTTCTGTTTTATTATTTCAAATCCACATCATTTAAATCTTTATTTGTTAAAACGTTTGTGTCTCATACCTGTTCCCAAATAATTACGGATCGTATGCAATTAATTTAGTATTTGACCAGAAAATGTATTTCGTTCTCGTTAAGCATTGAAGACAGGAAGTATATATATTAGTTATTTCGCCTTTATTAGTGTCTGTTCTACGACACTAGCTAACATCCCATAACCATTTTATACCCTGAAGGTAAACAACTATACGATCTTACATTAAGATGTGGTCGCTGAAAGCAATTTAACGACATTTGTTTCGTCGGGTATGTTTCTAACAATTGCAGTTACAACTACATGTACACAAATAATTGTTTGCGTTCAGTGAATGGTTGTGGGAACAGCGCTAGGTTGCGCTGGCTAAACGAGGTCGGTATTTTTTTTCTTAAAACCCTGATGAAGACCTGGTGTCGAAACGCGTATTAAACTGATTTCCTGAAATCTTGTGTGTTTTTGTATATAACAATTGTCCATAAATAACAAAATTAACAAATGTAAAGACACTGTTACGACACAACTGAACCGTAGACAAATAAACTAGTTGAATCATTTTAGATTGTTGAAATGTTGATAGATAAAATATATGCAATACATCGACATAACTACAATAAATAGTTAAAGTCGAAATCTGAAATGTATCTGTCACAGCAACATAAGTGGGAATCAATCCCATGACGAATAGAAGATATGCCAGTGCTAGCCCCGCTTCGTTAATCATTGCGCTAGCGAGGCGACGTTATTTGAAGATGACAAAATATTTCGTGTAACACATAAAGTCTCATCTGCTAGTGTTTCCATTATATTAATAACTGTAATCGCCAACTTCTCTTCGTTTACCAGCACTGTGTAGACTTGTTATTCGACCGTATTAAATGTGACCAACCAATTTATGTCCTTCCGGGAGAGAAAAATAATGCATATGACGCAGAAAAAATAAACAAAAGAAAAAGTCAGATATCTGATGCGGTTATCTATGGAAACGTATATGGTACACCAAGATGATATGATTAAATCGACTTTACGTAAGTCGACTTGTCATGATAACAAACGAAAATTAACTGTAGCGGTTGTCTATGTAAACTAATCTTTCTGACATAAGTTAGTGCAACATTATTGTAAAATATGTCATGTCGACGTATGCTATCTCATCATATCCACATAGTTTATACATCGATTTTTCCTGACTCACCTATTTCTAGTAAGCATGTTGACAAAAATCCTTTATTACATTCCTTCATTCATATTTTTGACCCAAAAAGATACAGGAGTCATCTACTGGACATGGCCAACCTACCTATAAAGTTTGACGAATGTAGGTAAATCCATGGAAATATTTTGCTCTTTTAGGCTACTGTGACCATGACCTTTGACCTACTGACCCCAAAAACTATAGGGGTCATCTAAAGGACATGACACTCATGAGATCGACATTCGCACCCATTTTTTTAAGACCTGGTTAAAATGAAGGTCTCTAGAGTGACTTTATTTGATCTTGCGGCCCAGTTTCGGCTAGGACCAACGAGGGCACAATAGGCACATTCTGAAAATGTTTGTTTGAAATCCGGCACTATAATGCCTACTTGTAGCAGGGACAATGTTTTATTCTAGCATGTAAACTTTGACCCTATTTTTGCCGCTAGATGACCCAAATTTTGTATGCCTTCAAGACCTTCATAACATGAACATTCATATCAAATTCCATCAAGATCTGATAAAACTAATCTTCTCTAGAATGAAAAAAACTGACCGCTTTGGCCTGTGACCTATTTTTGGCCCTAGGTGATCCAGTTCTGGTTTGGTTAAAATCCACTCTGTAGTTTCTGACTAGTAGCGGGAGCAAAATAATGTTAACGGACGGACAGACCACGGACGAAGGTTGATTTGAAAAGCCCATCATCTGAAGGTGGGCTGAAAAGACATGTTCAACTTTTGCATAGAAATCATCGATGTGTCTATGTAGACCAATGTTCATGAATCTCTAATGGAGTATGTACGACAGTGCTACAACTATTTATGGCTGTTTGTGCGCTATGGTCATTACAAATAGGTGGTGCACACGTCTCATCCTGGAAAACATTTTAGTGAAGGTTCAAAGATTATATCTGTAATATATATTTGGCAAGGCAGGGTAAAAGCCAATTTTCATATTTGTTTGGGTTTTTCAGGGGCAATAACCTAATTTGCGAATAATAGCCCTTTTAAAATAGAAGGTGCACACTTTCACATCCTAATAAATATTTCAGTGAAGGTTCCATGATTCTATTTGTAATAGTTATTTGGATAGGCATCTTACTAGCCAACTTTCATCATTTTGGATGTTTCAGGGTCAATAAATGAGTAATTAAGAGTAATTCCCTTGCAAAATAGGAGGTGCACAAGTTCACATCCCGTTAACATGTTTATTCGTTCTATCTATAATACTTATTTGGCTAAACAGGTCACAAGCTAGCAAGAGTCATTTTAAGAGTTATTCAGGGGCAATAACTCTGGAATTTGGGGTCTATATGTCGACCTATAGCAAGTCACAAAGTCGTTAACATCGAGAATAGTCAACGTAGTAGTTTTTACAACATGCGTTATAATGTAGTTATGTCGTTTAATTTTAAGACGAAAAGTCGACTTCTGTTATTCAGTAATGACCAGATTAAGACGACAAATCGAGTTATGTTATTACGCCATGATCAAATTATCATATCATTCTTTATATTTTATGATAACTTGGCGTTATCATGTCGTCCTACAAGCACACATCTTCGCATGAAATGACATCATCAGGGTGTACTTTATACGTTTCCATAGGTTATCACTGCTCTACCGAGGTGACTTTATCACTGCCCTACCGAGGTTACGTTATCACTGCTCTACCGAGGTGACGTTATGTGAAGGATTGCAAAAAATACTTATAACGCGTAAATTCGCCTCTACACATGTTTATATAATTCTATAATTAATTGTACATTTATCCGGGTTATTTAGGTCTTAAATACAGATGTTGACTAGTTCGAATGATAGATTAATGTGGCCAAACAATTTACGTCCTTCCGGAAGAGAGAACATTTGCAAAATACTCACAAAAAGTGAAGCAACAGAACGAAATCTGGTTTTTAATAAAACTAGAATGCGGTCGGCTTACTGCTATAAGGTCAAAAACTGCGACGCATGCACTTTCTCTTTTTACTTTTAGCGTAATAATTATGTATACGTATAATAAGACCTTTCAATTTGAATGTTTTAAGTGCAATTCCTCGGTAAATCGGTATACAACTGGTTCTTTAACAGGTTTAACACGATAACACCAAACACTTAGAATAAATCGTATTTATCTTCTTATTTTATTTCCTCATTTTGTTTATTTAAATTTTGACCTCCTAACTTGCAATTGCATCAATTATGTCAAAATGTGTATGCAAATTAATAATTATAAACTGCAAGTAAGACATATATTTCATAACAGTTGATAAATTATGTCGAGTTGAGTCGTTATGACATATTTTTTAAAAGCGTGAAAAACTGCAATCATTTTCAAACTGACATTAAATTGTCTAGCGATGTTTTGAAATTATACCGTCGTTTAATGTACGTTTTAAAAGAATTTAGCAGATGAGACGGTTGTGACAAGATCGCTGAGTTAGTATTACATGACAAAAGTGACGATACACACACTAAATTAAAATGTTGTTTTTGTCAAGATGTTTGTAGTTAAAGCGTGTTCGGAGAGTACAGTTAATCAGGTCAGTAATCGGATTTTACGAAAAAGGTACATTTTTAATAAATTTTTAATAAATATAATCACTGCAATATATACAATAAACCAATTAACTTCTTGCATAAATACTGTTATCCTGAAATTCTTATTTATCGCATGGATTAAACATTACAAAAATACAATACAAGACAGTCAATTAATTTATGTACGGTCTGTTAGTGCAAACAGTTTACCACCTGGCCAAGGTAGAAGTATTTGTCTTGCCTGTATCACTCTTAAATTAGTGTTCGTTTTTTTTATAAACAGACATTTGCGTGATTGTCAACTATTCCCGTATATATCATTTCACTCAAGTTTTTCAAGGTTCTCGTTTTCGATAATTGTTTTGTCGCGTCTTATTTGAATTGACATAATTAAAACAAACATGTTCTCTTTTTCCTCTTCTTTTTCGCTGCATAGGGAGGTTGTGTTTTTGTGAGTGTGGCGATTCCTGATATGCATATTTCACTTTTATAAATTATTAAACACGTAAACTAACGTTTTTTTCAAGTTTTAATTTGAAAAGGATGTTCATTTGTCTTATTGGAAATTGATAGTTAATAAACACATGTTTTTTTCTTCCCTTCTTTTTTGCTGCGTGATGAGGCTGTGCTTGTGTGTGTGGCGATTCCTGCCATGCATATTTCAGTTTTTTAAATGATTTAATATGCGAACGATTGGTCCAGTTTTTGCCACTCACTGTTCTGATACGGTTATCATGGTTGTTTTTCGTGATGTTCAATATCTATTCCCCGGAATTACTTCTTTATCGGCTGTGTTTTATGTACGAGGCTTTTTCTTGGTATATTTATTTTATTGTTAAGTAATCTGTGATGTTTCAGCATTTCAGCAAAAAACTTTAAAAAATTCTTCTATGCAAATGACGGACAACAAACTTAAGCATAGATTGATCGCTGTTTTACAAGGGAAGAGCACATGCACATATGCTCAATCAGTCAACAATACTTGCGACAAAATAATATAAAACTACCACTTCTTAACTACTAATACTCCACCTCAACTACCAAATCCACTATCACCCAACCACCGCTTCTGCAACAAAAACATCAATCATTTCTATTCATTAACTAATACAATATTAATATACAACTTCTGCAAGCATTCCTAGTACTTCATTTGTACCACACCTACTTTTGTTCGTTCTATACATGCAGGAATGGAATGCATAGAATAAGTGCAAGTGAGCTTCAATTACTGATGTCAGTTATTTAACACTTGTGACTGACAAAAAGGACAAATGTTGTGTTCTAATTCTGTTTGAGGATAGAAGTTTGCAAATTGTAGTCACCGTTTTGACTTTATTTGGAGATTGGATCAGATTACCTTGTACATGTCTTGGATGTCAAAGAATTCACCTGATACTGAGGTTTTGAGTGTTAAGGTTGGCAAAATAAGAATACGTTTAGACAAATCAAACAGTTCTAGGACTGAACCTGTAATCCGTGTTGTTTAATAGCAATCATGACTATAAATAGCTTTGATTATCAGATCAATATAAAATCCGTTTGAGAAATAAAGAGGTAGTACATATTAAATATATAGATATCCCAAAAGCTGTACAAATGCGATAGCAGCGCATAGCCAACCATGCAAGAGACAAACACAGTACATATCATCCGTATTCCCCAAAAGGAAAGTTCAAGTATGTCTTTCTACTGCCACCCACAATAATTGACATTCTGCATGGATTGACATTAGCATAATTACAATCAAGGGAGGTATTTGAAACTGGTAACTACACTGAAGTGAAGTACTGGGAGACTTTTACAGCCGCCAAACGGTACCTTACACCTGCTGTAATGATACATTCAATGTAGAACTATCAGGTTTCACAAATAAAGAGATATGAATAATGCATTAGTAGATAAAATTAATGGTATGTCACGAATTTAAAGACATGCCTATTTTATTTAACTTCATACTGTTGGAAGTACACTATATAAATTGAAACAACAAGACACAGGGCAATAAAACTGAAATGATGTTTAAGATTTACCTTCTACGATATCCGGAGTCAGAGGCTCAACGTGTCACATTGTGACAGGTCTTCGTCTGTAAAGTCCTACTTCAGACCGTCCGTCGATAATTGGTTTCAGACAACATGTTATCTAAAAGCACTAGTACGACCTTGTTCCAAATTTTACCTGAAGAAAACATGGTTATAGAATTGGGTAGTTGTAGGAACAAACTGTTTCAAGCGATACACTTTTGCCACAGTTTTTATTTATTTTTGAGTAAACATAATGTATATTCGCCAACATTTGCAGAATGAAATCAGAAGACAGAAAGAAACACTTAGCGAGAATGAAATTTCGGTAAAAAACAACAAAACACGTATTATGCCAGAACTGCCATCGAAAAACGTAAATAAGTGATGAAATATATTTTCTGACCACTGTCTAATGTTGTGTAATTAATCTCACCCCAAACCATTACTTATATCCATAACTTTTCTTGTATCCTCACACAGTACACAGTCGTTTAAAATATTGTTACAAACGCTAAATTAATATGGTCAAATAGCAAATGACTATTCGTAAGCCATACGTTTTACTGGAAGCACTAATCTGAATTTGTTTTGTTTTCATTATTATAGGAACCATCATTGGTCAGAAAAAAACACACCATAGATTATTATTAATCAGCTTTATCTTTGTTTTCCTTAAATTAAATGAGGAGCAAATGTAATTTTATACAACTAAGTAATCATTCAGTAAGCAGATTTACATCTCTGTATTTCGGAATCAGCTCCATACTCAAAGATCATTAACTCACTTTTACGGTTTCAGATTAATGACACTATCTAACCAATACATGAGAATGTTCGCAAAGAGCCTTCATTAACTGAAATTTAACACTTAATGGTTTATACAATTTCAACAAGTTAAATTATATGGTCTCTAAAGGAATCATGGCTTTACTGAGATGTAAATCGACGTGCTGTTATATATTATAGCTGCCTACCATTCAAACCTGCACTCATCTTGTGAGAATGATTGTTAACTTAATAATGTGCTTAAAACGTGTTTAGATTTTATGTTTTAAGCTTTTGTTCACTAAATTAAAATGATAATAGTCTTATTTTATTGAATATATTTATGATAAGTTTTAGCTATCATATGCCATCATGCGTATGTTAATATCCACGGACTTTTATGAGCTCTTGTAGGTTTAAACCCCCAGTGGCAAATTGATTTGCCACCGACCGTTCCAAGGCGGTAACCCCTCGGGTTCTCATTTTTGTTAATTGATTGTGGTGTCTTTTTTGACACGGATCATTTTATTTACCATGCTTTCTCCCTCTCTTCTTCTTGACTGTGCGGGGAGGCTGTTTTTTCTGAATGTGGCGATTCCTGGTATGCATATTTCACCTTTAGTGTTAACTGCATTTGTAAGAAAAGCGTATTATAATAACCGTTAGTACTAGGGTTACTTTAAATAATCAATATTTTTTGTGCCTTTATAATACAATATCTAACAATATGCGACTCATATAGTCAAACGAATATAAGATCCCTTAACGGTTAGATACATATAATTTCAATCTCCGAATCCATTTCTGAAATGCGTTCGCTGAAAAAAGGTAGACCTTTGAGGCACTGACTGATGGCAGAGCCAATGGGCTGTCGCGAAGACGTGTTTCGACAACCAGATAAACTTACAAAAATCCTATTTAATAAATTGTGATATCATTTTTGACAGGAAAAGACATACGGATAGACAATACAATCACTGTATGTCAACAAATATTTATAATTTATGATGAGAAAAAAATACATAAAACGATCTTCAGTACTCCATAATAACTGCACCTAGTCCCTGCAAAGAAATTCGCCTTCTGCTCTCGTGAGCTGCCCATTTTCCCCGGTCTTTTTACTAAGGTCTTTGTAGTATATTAAAAGTCCGTCTGTGCTTATATTTCCCACGATCGCCAGGAGGAGGATTAAATTTACTAATAGTGCTTATATATGAATTTAGAATGACAGATTAACTGAGGGTTTTGCATAGAAATGCAGAATTTCGCTATTTAAACACAATTTTTCGTATTTAAATCGCGCTAAAATGTTTATTCTAACCTCTACCAGTCAAAGAATAAAAAAATATGTGCATAATTCACTAGGATTTTAATGTTAGCCGTTATTTATTTCCATGGGTTAATAGAACTAGAAAAAACGAAAGTTACTTAAACTGCTGTCAAATATGCAAACACTTTCCGTGTCTTCACTGGGATCTGCCGTTCGCTCCTTGATCTGTCGGTTGACGGGTGTTTTGTCGAGTCTGTTTGGAGAGCTTTTCAATAATGAATTATATAACTAAAGGTTAATCTATTTTGTCAGATACATTGTTTCGAAAATTCTGATGAGTCAAAATCAACTTCAAGTTATAAGTTTTCTTGCATTTTAAATAATTAAAATTTAAGGTATTATAATGTTATTAATATTATATTATTTTTAGAACATCAGGCAATTATTACAAAGTTCAGTTATGGAAAAGATGAATACTCATTACAAATAAAAAGAGGGAAAAAGAGGAAACATAGAAACTTATATTGTTATTAATTATTTTTTATTCACTTGAGTGGGAAGTGTTTCATTTTGACACCAGGTCCTGATATACATTGCACGTTCCGCATCACACTTTATCATATGTTTATTCAATGTGTAATAAATATTCATCTTTAACACAATTGCCATATGTTCTTATAATTGTTCTAATAACTATATAACAACATTTAATATTAACAATACAGGAGACGACTTAATTTCATTTAAACACCTCATAATTATCAAAACATTATGGCTGACAAATAAGAATTACCTTAAGTTTCAACATAAGTGATCTTTTACCATTAATCTTCTATGTCTTAACTTTTTCCGGCATTTATTTCTTTCAAGAGATGGAAAAAAGAAAACGCCCCTTAACGCAAATTAAAATTCATTTTGCTGCATGACAGTTTTCTTAGACTAGTGTATCTTTTTTAGTGTGTGCAGTAATAATATTCGTGACAGAAACGTTTAAATTATAAAAAGAGAGTATTGTTTGAAATCAAACTAATGTTTAAATTCACTTCAAGGAAACAATATTTGGACTTTAGTTACACTAATTTTCGTTTCAAATTAAGCTTGGTATTGATATTTGATAAGAAAAGTGGATGAATGAATGCTTAAACGAAGAAATATAAAGTAAATTTTAACTGCAGTACATGATTAATTGCCAGTCTGTTTTCTAAATTTAAATCACCTCCAAAGCAGATAAACGAAAATTGTTTAAACGCTGCATTTAAACATAACTAAGTAAGGTGTTCAACCTCTTTTTTATTTTTGATTTGTTACACCATATGTTGACGGTCTGAATGTATATGAATAGTAGATTCGCGGTTGTGGTTCTCGAATTGGAAGCTCTATCAAGTAACCGCCTGAAATTTCTCGTCCGAATATATCATTTGCATAACCTTAACAAAGAGTTCTTTTATATTTTAATAGTGATGTTTTATTTTCTTTACTAGATAAACTGAAAGTGATAAGAATTATGGGTAACAAGACCGTAACTGTGTGTTTAAAACCATAAATGATCCCATGGCAGAAATGGGAAAATTAAAGATGATTCCTGCAATCAATACTCGACAAATATCAAAATAAAAAAAAAATCAAATGTGTTAACATTTTAACTGAAACTAACCAAGTGCCGAAACAAAACAAAGTTAGAGGAAAAAAATATTAAAGACATTCTACTGATCCTGCCTGATTGTTAATGCAAGTTTTAAAGAAGTCCACCAGATACATTGTATTGAGGCATTCATGTTTTAAAAATATAATATTGAAATTGACAAAAGACCATTGCGCAAGGTTATAAAACTGAGCGTGGAAACCAGTCACAAATCTCAAGCATCTGACTGGCTGAAATGGCGGCTCGTCGACAAGTCTTTTCGACTTTCTTCATACCCTACACAAACTTGTAGTTTACCGAGAATTCTGTTAGATGAGGAGTAAATGCCTAACAAAGGATCATAAATATGGTGAAAAAGTTACAGGGAAAATCCTTACTGAACGACCATCTAAAAATCCTTTCTGATCATCTGTGCACGTTTGAAAGAAATCTCCCGATAGTGAAAAGGGGGTTGAAAGAACCAAGTTCGTTTGTTCTGTCTTATTGTCTCGAATAAGGAACTGTCGACCTTTTGCAATGAACTAGGTTGACATCGTCATGTACGACAAAGAAACAGCACATCGAAATGTTAGGTTGTCGATTTCCAGCGAAATACTTACAGATCTTCGATTCGTCATTTCTCCCACGTTATATCAATGTCCGTCGCGTTATTACGTGTACCCTACTGGCGGAGAAGTACTAAAGGGCGGTCTACCGTGAAATTTTAAGTCGAATGAATATCATATTCTGCTTCTCTAACAACGGAGCTTGACTTTACTTTGGGGCCTTATTGACAACCTTTTTAATTCCATCACCTGTATGCAGTCGTTTAAGGCGCCAGCGTGACAATTCAAATGTTGTCTAACATTATCATATTTTAATTTTATCCCGTAGAAAGTCGCCTCGAAAATATAACAGTAACCACAATACGATCAAAGTATCACAACAGTATCACACAACAATCTGTCTGTGTATTTTTTCACACAAGGTTGAAATCGATCCACTAAGAGCTATGTCACATCTTGTTAAAGTTGATCGGATCGCTCGAAGATTGATTGAAACCTGTTACACTGGCCTAAATGAAATATGGGTTATCAGGTCTGAAATATACAATTTTATCAAGTATTAACATGACACCTGTCTTACTACTGTACTCTGTTTCTAATTACAAACTTGTGCTAATTCCTATGATAATTATGATAATTGGGAGGATGTTACCTAGGCTTAAGCTCTATCATATATCAAGTTTAGAATTTATCATTGTGAATGGTCATATTTCATAAGGCTATAAATTTCATTTCTGCATTTGCATTCCCTATAAAAATGTATAATTCGTAATATTTCTAAAATATGGATAATTATGCAACGTCTAGAGAATGGATTGATATTACCAATGATTTAGAATAAAACAGATGCAACAACTATACCTATATCAACTTTGTAGGTAAACATATAACCTCTTGCATTGAAACACGTGTTATTTATACCGAGATGTTCAATTATTGATATTTTGTTATATATATATTTTATTTCAGAAGGTATACATCCCGTTGTCGGAGAATCGAAGGTTAGTATTGGATACTGTGTAACGGCGCTAGCAACGACAATTCTCATTTAACAGATACCGAAAGTTACAGTGTTGTCTTCAAACTTGCTGCAGGCATGGTATTGGATAAATGAAAGTGTACATCTTAATTACTGTGTAAATTGTAAAAGTGTTAATTAACATTGCATTGATCGAACTGTGACAAGGTTTAGTGACGTTAATATTTCAGGAGTAAGAATGTTGAATATGGCTTTGAAGAACTATTACACATAAATAACGCTGAATTGAGGAAAAGTGATAGAGTGTTGCTTGTCAGAATAATGACACAACTAGTCAGCAACATGTGAAAACTTAGGCGTTTTTCTACGTTTCAGATCGTGAAATGAACATGTTTTACTGCAGATTATGCTCATATTTCAGCAGACATGAACTGTATGACAAATATTGATTCATTGGAGGTTTTTGGAATTATTTGGATATTGTGTTTTATTTATCCGTTTGTGACAGGTGTAAACGATACAAGCTTTAACGTGCCAGACGATGTAATAATTCAGGCGAGATGTCAAGCGAGATGCAACGATTTGGTAAGTGAATTGTCATTTTATATTTAATGATTATTGATCTCGTTATATTAATACAATTGTTTATGTAGAAACTTTATTTAGTTTCATAGAAACTAAATAACCTGTAGTATTATAAATATCGTACGTATTCCGATGTGTCGCGTGCCTCGTCGGATATCCAACGTGCAGATAAGAACTCCCATGTCGGTTCAAAATTTTATTAAACAATGACGATGTTGAGAAGTTAACCATGTTATCATATTATCTTAGCTTTCTATCCGTTCGCTGATGCATGATACGAACAGATCAAACATATCATTTAACAAGATAAGGATACTTTATCTAAGGTATGAGGATGAAGCAAGTGTGTACATTTGAAACAGATACTGCGACAAGTTTTAATTTGGAAATGATATCTCGTTAAAATGTCAAAACAAACCAGCTTTCTTGTAACTAAATCGTTGGTTAATGCGTATCTAACAAAAACGCGTCGATATAATGACATGACCTAATGTGCTAAGTGAATTTGCTTTGATATTTGTATTTTAAAGGTATTTGCTTTTAAAATCATTAACGTTTTCATGATAAGATGCTTTAAATACTGTCTAAAACAGAATAGCAGACCTACACAGGCGGATGGACGGACAATCCAATTGACAGAAAAATCAACACACAGGCAAAGAGAAAAACCCTCATTTTTTAATTTATTTATGTAAATTTTAGAACGACATAATAATTTTAAACAAAACAGACATCTTAATCACGGTGGTTATGTTATTTGTACTTTTTCTGCTCAAATCTAAGTCCCCGACTTTTTTATCAAGGGAAGGACTTGTAATGATTTTCCAGGCAATATTTTTGACAGTCATGCTCCAAAGAACTTGTTTAGCAACACTTATGTGTTGCATGATTTATTTAAATGCATCGCGAAATGTCAAAGTGGTATGTTTTTATAAAATGAGTACCATATTTGAGAAACATCGATACTTTATTATTTAGTGAGAATAACAGAATCGCACTGTACTAATTCTACTACAACTTCTACTACTACTACTACTACTACTACTACTACTACTACTACTATTACTGCTGCCGCTGCTACCTGCAATAAACTACTACTACTACTACTACTATTTCTACTACTACAACTTCTACTACTACTACTACTACTACTACTACTACTACTACTACTACTACTACTACCTGCAATAATAATACTTAATAATAATAATAATAATAATAATAATAATAATAATAATAATAATAATAATAATAATCGAACAAACAACAATAATATATACGAACAGGAAACGTAGCTTTTTAGATAGTCATATTACAAAATGATGAAATACCTTGATATTATATTACAAATGCTGCAAAACTTGTCAATTTGTATTAAAGAGACTAGTCGTTTGTCAAGCTCTCGGTATGCCTGAAATACTGCAGAATAAGTGAATTATTAGTTACATTGCAACACAAATACAAGGAAATGCTACAGACTACTCTTCATTACAACGAAACTGGTAAGTTAACAATTACATTAACACATCTGATTAGGACAGCGCGGCAGTGCCTAGCATTTTTCAAACCTATCTGCAATGTCTGTAAATATCAAATATTAACATTTAAAACGCCTTTTTTTATTTTTCACTGCAAACACACAATATGCATTCTGGAATGTTTCATGAAAATGAACTTGGCTTCAGGATTCCGATCTTTTGCATTTAGAAATTAAAAAGATTTCTTTTCGAAAACTGTTAAGGAATGTAAGAGATATGCAGACACATGATGAAATAAATCTTAGTTTTCATACGTGCTATACTTTAAACAATCAATATTCATTATTTTCAAAACCCGCAATATGCATATCATCGTTACGGATGGATCTACATTGCACAGTTTACTAGTGTCAATATTGAGTTGCGCTCAATACTGGGGAAGGCGACGTGGACAGAAATATGCATTTCTATTACTGCCGTGTCGATGAACATGCTCAGTCAAACCGAGCATGCAGTATTTTCAAAAATTTGTCGTTCTCGGTGGTTTTCAAAGTTCCATATTCATCTACAGTTATAAATATTTAAACCGGCATATTTCTAATCTTGAATCCAGTGATAATAACAATCAACGTTGCAAGAAAATTAAACGTATGCACTTGAACTCGGGTTCTCATTTTTGTTTATTGTTAGTGGTGTCTTTTTTGAAACTGATTATTTTATTAACCATGCTCTCTCCCCCTCTCTTCTTCTTGACTGTGTGGGGAGGCTGTTTTTTCTGAATGTGGCGATTCCTGATATGCATATTTCACCTTTATATTATGATTTGTCATTGTCTCTTTTGTTTTTGTTATTTTTGCTTCTTTTTTTTTATATGTATGGTACTGTGTTGTATTGTTTCTTTGTTCGTTCCAATATATTGTTAATTGTAAATATACAAATATCCCGTACCTCTAATAATCTGTTATTCAGAGCTTTCTTGATTACATCGTAAATCCATTCACGCAATATTGACCTACTTAATTTACAACTGTTAGAATCCATTGATACCTGTGAGAACTATCTCGTAAAAATCGTGCTCCTAAAGACTTCTTTATATACTTCATTACTGTCTAAAACTGTCCCCCGTATACACTACATTATTTGTATAAAAACCCACGTTATTTTGTTTCTTATAATAAGTCATGTTGTCAACACAATTGACCTGAATGAAATAAAAGATTGTTGTTGTTGTTGTTGTATAGTTGTACGTAAAACTTACCAAACGTAACAATATACCAGTGTTTCATGTCACGAAACATATATCAATGATGTGTAACAAATATAAATCATAAAATAACTGTCCGTTTTTGAATTAGAACAATAAACAGGTCCTGGCTAAACTGAATGGCTGATAATGTAAGAATATAATGAAAGCCAGTTTTGTTAAGTTTCGTGTATTTTTGAATAGATGAAATAACAGTTTTGAAAATATTTCTATAAGACGTGTATCTTGAAACCAGCTTGAATGCGTTGTCTTCTTGTCTCACATAAAAATTAATTGTTCCGAAAGCAAAACATAAAATCTCTTGATAAATTATTTTAGAGGATCCATTTAATGAACCTTATCTTTTAATGATCTTGAATAAATTAACAATATTTTCACAGAAAAACAATATTCAAAGTTTTACAAACGGGGTTTCACCACTTGTTGGTGAAATTTGTGCATCTTTTACATGTAACAGCGATTTGTTAAATATACCTAGTGCATTTATAAATGAAGCGCTTAACAATTTTTTCTTATTGTTTCATGTAATAGATCTATAAAATACATGCATACAAAACGGTTTAGACAAGTATACTTGAAACTTGCCGTAAGCAAGTTCAAACAATGACTTTTATTAATTAAGTCATACTATCAAAGTATCAATCAATAATTGGTTTTGAAAGAAAATAAAAACGAATGTTAAATGTAACAGACATCCGGTTGTTAATGTAAATCTTGAAAAGGTTATGTTAAACTGTAAGACTGGTAGATGACGTTTTGAAGTCTAAAGTGTTATGAAATATCCCAGTGCAGACAAACATTTGAATTATTTTCATATTTCTTTGCATATTTTATGAATCTGTATATTGCTATACTGTATCCTCGATCCCTTACTTTGAAGGTTTTAAAAGAAAAGATATAAGCTTTGGTTCATGATCCGGACTACATAGACACATACCTTACAATAAACGTTAATTCAAAGCTTTTAATAAGTAGTCGGATGCGTTTGAATTCGGCCATTTGTCTTTTGCATTTTTGTGCAGTAATTCGTGCATATTTTGCTAAATGTGTCACTTTGACAGTCACAGCCAAACGTAAGCTATACTTTGAAGGTTCCTCATTGCAAGCGGTAATTTGTAATATTTTTGTCAGAAGTAAAATTACAATTTATAATGATACATGCAGGGGGATATATGAAAAAGCGCAACGCAAAGTGCCTGTTACAGTGTAGTTCTTGCAAATTTATGTCGTTTAAATTCGTTCATGCATAAAACTTTGCCGAGGCAGGTTTTCAAACTGAAGGTAATGAAGTAAATTTTGAATAATGATTTATGGCGCTAAAGATGTAATGTTCACATAATACTGATATGTTTAGTTTTTTATATAATATTAAATCGCTTGTCCGAAGATTATTTTAATGCTGCTTAATTAGGTTTAGGGCAAAAATAACACAATGGACAGGGAGTGAATTATTCACAAATATTATTGTAACTTTAAAATTTTTTGAATTATTTCCCTTTTTTACATTTGAGGTAATTTTGACGCATGTCCAAAAACTATTCAAGAAACTAAATGAAACTTAGTACACCCAAGAAAATTGCTTGACATTCCAGTCGCAAATATTTTGCCAATGAGAGTACCAAGGCTGTAATGCTTCGGGTTCTCCAGAGAGTGAAATATTCATGTCAGGACTTGACACATTCAGAAGATACAGCCTCTTTTTTTGTTCAAGTTTGTTTACTGTTTGTGGCTTTTTTATGAAAATATCATATGATAGACACATGCTCCTGACGTTTCTTAACTTTATTGGTTGTGTGGGAGGGCTGTTTTTCTTTTAATGTGGTTTTTACTGATATACACATTTCTCTTTTATGGAATAATCTCAAGAGGGAATGATGAACAAATATTCAGTGTTGAAAAAATATTATAACTCTTTATTAATAACAGTTACAAAAGTATCATTTTTATTTTTGTTTCCTAAGAGACTTCAGAGAGTTCCATATCTTGGAATAGCCCATCCATGTACGAAAATAAGCACTTGCATTGTCACCATCAACGTTAAACCGACTTTGAATTTTACTCTATTGAAACTTATTAAACATCGACGCAGAAAGTTGTAAAACTACTCGAATGCAGAGACAAGTTTGACGTTTTGAATCATCAAATTACTGCAAGCAACTGTTCACCTCAATTAGCAATAGTATATTATTAATATTTAACGTCAGTTGCATCTGTTAACGCCATGGTCATAATAAAGGTCATCACAGTTATACTAGCATCCAAATTTAACAATAAAGCAACATTTAATCCACTTAGCAAGATTAAGCGATTTAGCATCAGTAGTTATCGTTAATGTATTTTTCAAAATTGGGTACTTAAACGTTTGTATTGAATATTATTAAGGTTGTTTGTCACATTTAAAAGCATGCTTCTTCAATTTATAGCTAAGATATGAATGATATAAATGATCGCATCTCCGACGATAAGTGTATAATTAAAATATCGCAGATATACTGTCAAAATGAATACTGGAGTTTTACATCAGTGCATGTCCGATTATTGAATAAAGGTGCCAAGTCTCGTATCAAGGCAAAACAATTATAAAGTGATTTTTGATTAATAGGATTTAAGACCTGTAAACAAAGTAAAATAATGTGATGTAATGTTCTTACCCCATCACCAGTGACTCTTAATAGATAGAGTTGTTATATCGTCACTATAGCAAAACATTCAATCATAACAGATCCTAAGATGCACGAATCAGGCCAAATTACGGCAAAATGTTCAATAATTTTTAGACATAATGTTCAATAATTTTTGGACATAATATAGTGATACAAAGAATATAATCTACTTTCTAGACACAGTATTTAAGAAAGAGATAAGGCAAATTTTCGCAGACGACTATTAGACTTAACACTAGATCTGAAGAGATAGGTGGTATTACATGATCAAATAAAGTCAAAATTAGTTTGTGAGTACGTGACCCCACTATAAAATATTTTTAATGTAGAATATAGATTTGCATTAATTTTTTCATTTAAAGAGCGATACGTTGATAAGAGTCGGGTATTTAAAGTTGCATTCATTGTCCTGTTTTCCAACGTAGATACGTTGACTTGGAATTCGGACATGTAACGTTACTTTCTATTCAGTTTACCAATTAGCATGCTACAACTTGTAAAAGTATTATGATGAGAAACAGAAGAATATGTTAATGTCAGTTTTTGTCTTCGTGAGAAAAAAAGGAAACGATGCAAATGTTCCTGATGCTAGATTTCAAGCCAATACATTATATGCGTCAAGCCGTAAGATGTATACGAATAATTCAGAGTTTTTGTTTTAAAAAACGAAATTTATATGCATATCAGGAATCGCCACACTCACAAAACACAACCTCCCCACGCAGCGAAATAGAAGAGAGGAAGAGAGAGAGCATGTTTTTTATACAATAAAACGAAGAAGAACCTTTGGGGATTCCGCCTTGGAACGGTCAGTGGAAAAACAAATTGTCACTGGGGGTTTAAACCAGGTTCTAGGGTGCACCAACCTCACACTTGCCCAACAGGTTCTGGTATCACAAAACAAGTACAAGTTGTAATGGTGAAACAATTACTAAGATATTTGAATAAGCTTTATTTATCGTATTATTTGAAATCTGCTAACTGAACGGTTTGTTCTTGACTTCGTACATGTACGTACATCATCCCTGGTTTTCTTTTGACTTATACCATATGTATTTACATGCACATTAAGGAATCACACATCAAAGCTTCTCAGGAAACTATACTCAACAAAAAAAAGAAACCTGACACTGTAACTTTGAATAAGTATGAGGTGCATATTCAAAATCTATATATTTTTGCACCATCCAAAAGAAAATAACCACTGAATCATTTGTTTCATGCACCAAAAATATCAAAATGCATAATTAAGTTCAAAACATGCACAATTTTTATTACATACCACAATTCAATTAGCTTTAAATCTGATTCCAGGAAAATACACCAAATATAAAGTGTCAGGTTTCTATTTTTGTTGAGTATATATCAATTCCATGTAACACAGAACGTTTCGTATATTTCAGATTTGAAATGATCACGGGTTACAATATCTTGTTGTCTTTTGTTATATTCTATCGCTTCAAAAATTAAACCACTCGAGCATTATTCATTCCTTCAATTGAAAGAGAAATATGTTTTGTCTTGATGTGACATTCCTTAAAACTCGTTATTCTATTTGTGATAGATAAATATACCATTATTCAGATTGCTGAATAATAATATTTTATCAATATATTGTTGTTTATTCGTGGAGATGTTGCTATAGTTACTTTGAGACGATGCTGTATAAATTTGTTTATACCTTAATTTACATTAACATTTATCTTGACATTTGCTGCAATAAAACATGTTTAATAAATATTTCTGAGTTTTATAGTCTATATAAACTTTTGAAAAGTACTTGACAATTTGCCTTTTATTGACACTTAAGACATTTATAATCAGTTGATAAAAACCACAGTGTAAACTTTGAAGATGATTATAGTTTTTTCACGTTTCTTCGGGATGCATTGTTAAGCAATCATATTAAGCGATATTCGATACAGTGCCAAGTGTACTGCAGCATGAAAGTTACATAGCAGAATTTCTTTTTTTTTTAGTATCAGCGAGTTTGATAATATTGTAAGTTATGTTTTACTGTGCGTTTCTTTATTCTTTGAGTATATATTTTAATACATTTCCTACCGGCATTGAATGTTCTTACATGTTCCATGGAAGGACAAAGTATCGATTTTTTTAAAGACTTTTTTTTCATTCCAACTCACAAATCCCACAATTTTGACTCACAATCACCTTCGGCCAGGTCAAATTACCAAGAAATTTTAAATACGTGATTTTTTATTATGAAGTCATTATTTAGTGCACGTGTATTGGCACATTGTAAAACTGAAACAGCACAGCCAATGTTTAAGTTTTGGTGAAAGAGAAACAATAACAACTCTTTTATTACACCAACCTACCCTTATAACCAAAATTATACATTCAAAGGCATTCCTGACAGTAATGACACACTACTCGTTGACCTAGTATTAAATGATGGGCGCATTATGAAATGTATTAGTTTGGTGTGGGTTTTTTCATGATTTACATTTTTTGCAATGAACGTCAGATAAATGAACTGTATGTACTAAAATGAAAAACGAAACTTAAGAAGAACCTATCACATTTAATACATTACGAAAAAATACCTCTAGTGGTTAAGATCATAATGTGATACTGAGCATTGTGTAGAAATGTAAGAAATTCATGTGATAAGAAGAAGATGTATCTTCAAGCATCTATCGCGTTATGCTGTAACACGTGTCACTCTGTATAAAACAACAGCCGTTCTTCGTGTCGCTGTCGGTAGACAAAAAGCGTTTATTGTCACAATGTATATCCGTATTGTGTAGTTTAATACACAGCTATATCGAGCCACTGATTCTTAGCACAATTCCAACAGATTATAATATTTTTACAAAGAGGGCGGTAAAAATACCATTGAGCTCGGATGAGGTAAGAGAGGCACCGACATGTTTAAATGCTTGTGACATGTACGAGGGGTGTTAAAAAAGTAATGCGAAATAAATACAGTTGGTTCGGCCATGTTTGAGTACACGAAAGTAACTGTTTCAGAATCTTTCTAAGGCATATTAGGGTCAATGTGAAGTTTCCACGCATCAACCAAAAACAAGATAGCTTCATAATATTTTGTCATTCCTTAAATTTTTATTTTGTAGAAATTGTAATTTCCTGTTAGCAAACATGTATTATTTTATTACAATATATCTATTTAAGTTATATGTTTTTAAAAATCTTAAAAAACAGTGTTAAATTAAAGCCAAAAAAAGAGACATGTTTCAATAAAGACTTTAGATAAAAAAATATTTAATGAAGACTGTAAATTTAAACATTTATATACTGCCTTTAAGTGTGAGGTTGTTGCACCCTAGAACCTGGTTTAAACCCCCAGTGGCAATTTGATTTTCCACTGACCGTTCCAAGGCGGTAACCCCTCGGGTTCTCATTTTTGTTTATTGTTAGTGGTGTCGTTTTTGAAACTGATCATTTTATTAACCATGCTCTCTCCCTCTCTCTTCTTCTTGACTGTGTGGGGAGGCTGTTTTTCTGAATGTGGCGATTCCTGAAATGCATATTTCACCTTTTTACTTAAATACTTACTTGGTAAACTCACTTGCCCAGGAGTTTTCTAACGAGCCCCCGTATTTCCCATTATTAAAACTTAACCACTGTTAACCACTGTTCATGCCTGCGCAGTCCGAAGCCAGGCTAGCAGATTGAATACATTTTATAATCAAACCGACATATATCAAAGCCCTCATCTTCTGATGTCTTCAACATGTTTAAGCTCTGATTTCTACTTATCTTTTTTTATTGCTCATTTTTACTTATTAATACACTGAGTACATTTGAAAACGCAAACCTTAAGTTTAATGAAATATCTCAAAAAACGATAAATGAATAACAGTCAAATTTACGGATCAGTACATTCAATATTTATTCATTTCATATGCAAAGTTTTATCAAAATCAGACAAGCATTTCATTAGAATTCATTTGCTCAATATCATAGAGTCATATTTCGAACATCGCACAATTAATATCGTGTGTGGTCACTCTGAACATCAATCAAGCTTTGACATCTTCGACGCATGGACAGAACTTTTTCTGCAATGCATCTCTGTGGAATATTGTCCCACTCTTCAATCAACGCTTGTCGGAGCTGAGCCAAATTTTCCGGGGGGTTAACACGTGCGTATACACGGCGTTTGAGCATATCCCAAATGTGTTCAATGGGTGACATGTCTGGTGATAAAGCTGGCCAGTCAAGTACATCTATACCGCTCTGTGCGATGAAGTTGCGAGTTACATTTGCTGTGTGAGCTCGAGCACCATCATGCTGCAG